>VWZX01005120.1:440133-937728 GCA_013399015.1 Galbula dea | reverse complement strand
TTGTTTAGCCTGGAGAAGAGGAGGCTGAGGGGAGACCTTATCGCTCTCTTCAGCTACTTGAAAGGTCATTCTAGGGAGGCGGGTGTTGGCCTCTTCTCCCTTGTGACTAGTAACAAGACTAGAGGGAATGGGCTTAAGTTGTGCCAGGGTAGGTTTAGATTAGATATTAGGAAAAATTTCTTTACTGAAAGAGTGGTGAGATATTGGAATAGGCTGCCCAGGGAGGTGGTGGAGTCACCATCCCTGGAGGTTTTTAAGAAGAGGATTGATGTGTTTCTTCAGGGGATGATTTAGGGCTAAGAGTAGTGTAGGGCTATCGGTTGGACTAGATGATCTTGAGGGTCCTTTCCAACTGTAATGATTCTGTGATTCTGTGAAAGGCCAGGGCCTGAGCTAGGGTGTTGGTGCATGATTCTCCACACTGTTGGATTATGGGGACACTCCTAGCCCTGTTTTGGCTTTTGTCACCTACTGCTGCTAAGTAACACCCAGGTAAGGTTTGGAGGATAGCACAGACAAGGATGCCTACCCAGAGGCAATACAAAAATGGCTATGTGAAACCAGGGGGGGAGAAGAAGAGGCTGGAGACCTGTGGGAACCAGTCATGCTGTGCTGCTTCTCCTGCTCCCTCAAAGCCAGAGAAGTCCAAAGGAAGTGCCTAACAAGTTGAAGAATGATTTCTGTTGGAAGTGATCTTAAAGACTTTCTAGTTCCAAATCCCCTTCCATGGGCAAGAGGAACACCTTCCACCAGATCAAATATTGCTCAAAGACCCATCTGGCATGGCTTTGAACACTTCCACAGATGGGGCATCCATAGCTGCTCTGGGCAACCTCTTCTGGTGTCTCACCACCCTCACAGTAAAGAATTTCTTCCTAATATTTAGTCTAAATCTACCCTCTTCCAGTTTGAAATTGTTACCCCTCATCCTCTCAGTACACTCCCTGGTAAAGAGTCCCTCTCCAGCTTTCCTGTAGGCTCCCTTTAAGTACTGGAAGGCTGCTATGAGGTCGCCCTGGAGCCTTCTTTTCTCTGGGCTGAACCCCAACTCTCCCAGCCTGTCCTTCTAGAGCAGGTGCTCTAGGCCCCTGGTCATTTTCATGGCTCTTCTCTGGACCCCTTTGAGCAGGTCCAGAGCTGTGGTATTGACTGTGCCCCACAGCATCTCATACTGGGTCTCAGCCTCTTCTACAGAAAATATTGCAACCTGTATGGGTCCTTTGTTGTTGGAGCAGGGCTGTGAGCTGTGTTATCTTACAGAGACATGAATGCCCTAATACTGAGCTGGTGACTCCTCTTCTTGACCTCCTTCTCTCTTGCTTTGACTAAAAGCCCTGTGCTGCTTGAACTCTTACATTTGTTCCCATTATAAATTTTAACATTGAATTTGTGGAACAAATGTCTACCAGAAAAACTAGTGATCAGGTCAAATATTAGTTTAAGTCTTATTAATTCTACAAGCCTTCTCTGTTTTTAAAGGCCTCTGGGAACAATGTATTTTAAGCTTACTTAATTTGGAGAAAAGGATGACTGTGGCAGGGAACGGTGTCAGTCATAGAGGAAGAGGTTATATGGAAGCTGGGGCAGTAAAGTTCTTGCAGAAGAACAAGAAAAGAAAGGCAAAATGTAGTTCAGGAGGTCTGAAAAAGAAAAGGAAGATGAGTTCCTGAAAAACTGTCCATGCATTCAAAATAGTTGAACCAAAATACAGTCTGCACTAGAACATATGCTGCACACTAACCTCCCTGGATTTTCGTGACTTAAGAGCTTAAGGAGTTAATTTTTTTTCTGCATTGTTTCCTGTTTTTCTGCCCTGGTGTGGGGTATTTTTTTTAATGTCAGATCTACATTGCCACTCATATCAAAGACCCTGTGATTTAACTTGATAGATCAGCTACTGTGAGGAGGTAAGGGTGGGTAACTGACCCTGCTATCGAGATATATGATGCTTATTTAGAGAAATGACATATATTCTTGATGAGATGCACAGGAATAAGCTGTGCAGTTGTCATTCAAGGTTACTTGCAAAAAAAGGAGGAAAAGAATTTGGGTTTATTCTTCTGCTCACCTTTTTTTTTAATTTAAGTTAGAAAGTGCAGTGTTTTCTGCACTAGAAATACTTTGTGCTGTGGGTGAATGAGAGAACAGATGAACTGTGATACTACTTGACATTTATACAGGAACAGTTCAGCAGGGTTAATAGTTTAGGTTAGCTGATGGTGGAATTTTTTTTTGTGTGGTTTTGTTGTTTTTTTTTCTCTACACAAATACAACATCAGTTCATATATTCAAAGTATAAGATGCCACTCTTGCAATTCAGAGATTCCACACTTCTCATTGTAATATTTCTATATAGTGGAAAATAATACTCTCCTGATGTGTTTGAATGATTCTTACTATTTGAAAGAGGGTAAAAAAAGTCCATAAGCTCCAAAA
Source organism: Galbula dea (assembly GCA_013399015.1). Taxonomy (NCBI): domain Eukaryota; kingdom Metazoa; phylum Chordata; class Aves; order Piciformes; family Galbulidae; genus Galbula; species Galbula dea. Next base: position 935,292 of record VWZX01005120.1, on the reverse strand, counting down.
ATATGTCAGACATATAAAAAGGCAATGAAAGGGCTTCCTAAGTCACACATGAAGATAAATTGTAGGTGATAAAACTCACCTACAGAGGGACATTCTTCATTGTGGTGGGACAGGAATTCTTCATTATCTATTTCAATGAAAATGCTGATCTGCTAAAAGAATTTCAGAAAAAGAGGTGTTTCATCCCTTGCCATTTACTAAACCAAAACCTTCAGACCATCACAAAATGAGTTATTTTGGGAGGAGTTCTAAATAAATTGACTATTGAAAACTAGGTCATTAACCCTTAATACCAGGTGGAAATTCTTCACATTTCTCTTTATTGTCTTAGTGTCATTTGAAATTAGGGTAGGAGAATCTTTCATGAAAATCATCAAAGACTATTTCAGAAATAACTGAAACTTAGAGAGGATGCTTGGGTATAAGAAAGCTAGAGTGATGAGCAATCTTCATCAAGGTGTGGGGTTTGGGTGAGAGTACCTGTATAAATCAGGGACTAAGGAAGAATTTATTTTTTTTTCTGACAGAATAGAGAGTAATAATTTTTTAGATTTTGGCTATTTTTGTTAGAAAATGAAATGATTTCTCCTGGTTGACTACCATCTCAAAAACTTCAAGAAAGATCCTTGGGAAGTAGAATCCTAAAGAAGCATCTAGACATAGGAGATACTTGGGGGTTTTGTTTGTTTGTTTGTTTCCCTTTACTAGGACAGTAAACCTTATTTTTTAGCTAGAAACAGTTGATTCCCATCAAGGTACGATATGCTAATACTTAGTCAACACACCAGGCCATTGGAGGGAGTAACTCTGATTTCAGTGTTGCTTGCCAGTATGACTAAATGAAACAAGGGGATTTAGAACAGGTTGATGTGGCCTTCTCTAAAATTATTCAGGTTATTTGCAAGTCCATTGCAGTTCCCATTGCAGTCCACTACCTATGGTTATTCATTAATCAGATACTTATAAATATGCAACAAATGGAGAGGGAGCTTCAATCTGTAATCAACCCATCTGCAAGAACCTATAATTAGGGCTACCATATTTCTAAAAGTTGTCAGACCTGCTGAGCATGTGTACCCCAGGTGGATGTGTATTAGCCTTACCAGCTGACTGCAAACCCTAGGCAAATATAGAAAAAAACTTGAAATATGTCCAGAACAAACAAAGCATGTCTGGGAAAACCCATTTGTCTATAGTGACCCTAACAATGCTGCTTCACATCAGGGAATAATAGGCAAAACCAATACTATTGTCGTGAGATGTTATGTAGGGTTTTAGTCTGCATAAAAGACTCACCAATGGCTGGGTCTATCCATGAGAAGTGAGGGTTTTTGAATCCCACCATTTCTTGCAACAAGACAAGGAGGACTTGTGAATCACCTGGGGCACTGTTGTCATGTGTGAATTCAAATCAGTAACATTAGCCACTGAAAGAAATCACCTGTGTTAACAGCTTGGCAAGTTCCTGGTGAGTGATGGGACTTAGACCTGTACAGTGAGAGCAAAGAAACGCCTTGGATTTCTTATGTTTTTAATTTTTTATTTGTAAAAAACTCCACAGGTTATTTAATGTTCATTTCACCCCCAAACTGCTCTTAATTGTGACTGTTATATGTTAATATTAATTTAATGCTTCTGAATTTGCTTTGAATGACTGTATTGTAGACAACGTTGAATAGGTTGCATGTTGGGTTTGATGTTTAAGTCCCCTTTCTCATTCTTCAGTAGAATAGAAATCAAGCTTACAATCTCTTCTACAGCATTTCTGCAGTACAGCAGTTATTGCAAATGATGCCACTTTAGGCAGGATAGACACAAGCAAACTGTAAGCTCAGAATTGCCCATTGTAATAAAATTGGCTATTTTCCAAACAATTCACAGTCTCCTTCTCTCTTACTCTGACCTTTTGGAGCCCTGCACTCAGCAAAATAGGGGTATATTACCTTTCATGCACTACTGTTCATTTTCAGGAGAAAGCCAGGATTATTGCTCAAATTCTGTACAATTACACCCAAGCACCTCATTGTTTTCAGGGGAGAGCACAAACAATTTGGGTCAGCATTTGGTACAGAGATGTGTCTAGCATTACACACAGCAGAGCAGAAATGGGAAGGGTTAAAAGCACACTGTAAGGAATATGTGACAAATTTAATGTCTAGAATGAGAATGGGTGCTATTGCTCAGTTAGTGAAGTTATTCCCACTTAGCCTTGATGATGGTTTCCAGAGGTGTAATTGGACATGATGTATATGTTGGGTAGGAGTTGGGGATGAATGGGATAACTTGTTTAATATGTTTATCTGTTACCTAAAGAGGTAAAAGAGGAAATGAAATCTGGATTTAGGGATCCTTTAGGTTGGGATATAGACTCTAGGCTATTTCTGCTTTCCTGTTTTCTCTCCTAGCATTACATCTGCTGTTAGAAATCTTTGGTTTATGTAGATATTTAAAAAATTTCCAAAAACCATAGATTGCCCAGCAGAAAATTATTTACATGAAAACTCCTGCCTAAGCATAATTTTCCTGAGATGACATCTGCTTTGAAAATACAACACAATTTCAGCTCAGATGTAAAAGCAACACCCTCCCCCTTATTTTTTTATTTTTTTTGCTGACACCAAGAGATACAAAACTTGCTGACAGTACATGGCTGAAAGCTGTATCAGTCAATCCTAAATAGTCTATAAATCCATGTACTGTGTAAAATATCACTGATTTATGTAATTGGGAATTTTTAGCAATACAATTTTGCATAAATTTTTGTTTTTCCCTGTCCAGAACCGTCTTCCCTGGTGAATCTGGGAGCAGCCTCTGATTGTATAGAGCCACTATTTATGCTGCCCTCATGCTTCCCTTGAGTATAAATTATGATATATCAAGCATTGTCTTTGAGGTCTACTTAATCTATGGATATGCGGTACACTGAAGAGTGGAGATGGAATGAAGTTGAAAGAATTCATGACTAAAATGTAAGTGGATGATACTTCAAATTAAAGCACAAATACTGCATTGCTTAAATGGAAAGAAATAGCTCCTTTTGCTCAAGCAGGGGCAGTAGCAGTAACAATAAGTTAGGATTACTGTGGCCTTTGGTCTCGGGCTCAGCTCTTATCCAAGAGTGGCACACAGCAGCTACTGGAATACTTTCTTTTCACATGATGATCACAGTTGAACTCTGGTGAGGAAAATAAATACCGTACGGATTTAGTGTCTTATACATCTGTGGGGAAAACTTTGCCAACTCTGAGTCATCCCCCATAACCTGCAGCACCTACAAAAATAAATAATGTTTTCAATCCAAAATTATTGATAAATGGAAACCACTATTCTGCCCCTGGCTCTGTCAATTTTCTCTCTTTTTTTTTCATGGAACCTGATTATTCACACTCAGTATATAAATATACTGCATGAGGTAAATAGGTACCAAGGCTAGTGCTGTTTTTGAACATAGATCATAATTTTACTTACTCCCTTACATCATTTAGCTCTGTTCTGGTGACCCTGGGACCTGGTAATACACACTGCAACCAATAACCATAACTCCATGATCCGTATAGAATACCTGAAGGATGGTGGCAAGTATATAATTTATTACCTTTTGTAGTGCTGTGTTATTATTATGTGACTGTTATAGCATTCATAGTTTGACAGATTCCTATTAGCCAGTCAGTCAGAGTACGTAGTGTATTATTTTACCAATATCTGATGCATATCAATAAAGTGGGTGAACACTGCTGTAAAAGAACAGCTGAATTGTCTTGGGTGACGTAATCTCCCACCCTGAGTTTTCACCTGAAACATCAATTTAAGATGATGGATACTTTCTTAAGCATAAGAAAAGTCTAGGTAACTTTCTTCATTCCTGGTGCTGAATCCCTGGAAGGAAGTGTCAAAATAGTACAAGAGGTTATTTTCGTTGTACTCCAACAACTCCCAACAGCAGAAACAAAAATTAAGAGAAATCTTGTACTGTGAGGCAATCTGTTCTCAAAAGATTTCCAGCCCATTAACTCAGGAATCAGATTGTTTGGATTAGGTTTGCACAAACAGCCAAGCTTTTCAGGTGCTTACTCAAAAGGCATTGAACCAAATCTTTTGAGTTTCCCTACATACTTAACATATTACACAAATATTGACTATATGTGGAGACAGGAGAAAGATGGGAAAAATCTCCTTGTCCAGGACAAGCAGAACTAGTTCTTGCTGGACAAGTAAATCTACCAAGCTTTCTGCTGGCTGGACAAAAACAGCAAGAGGGAGTGAAAGCACAGACAGACAATGCCACAGGACTGAGAGTCACCAAGGGGCTGAAGAAGCCTGGAGCTAGAAAGCAGTGAGCTGCTGAAAGGTGGGAAGAGGAGATGAGGCTGTCTATAGCCATGAAATAGTCTGTCAAACTGCAGGAAATATAGAGCTTACAGAAGAAAAGGGTTAGGCTAGGGATAGCTGTGATTTTGGGGAGGGGAGATGGGTAATATAGCTGCTACATCAGCAAATGGCCAGAGCTCAGCTCACATGTAGTGGCCTTGGTGGAGCCACAGTGGAGCAGAGCATGGGAGTGTCAGTTTTCCAAGGGGTGGATGCTTCTACGTTTCTTTTGGGGGCAGAGTAGTTGTCCAGAGCCTGTTAGAGCCTTGTTTGCACACTTCATCCTCCTGAATTTCTAAGAGAGAGAAGGAGCAGATCATCCTGTAATGTTTATTTCTGGATTGTGTGATATAATGTTCTGATTAGGAGACATACATTTAAAGAGTATCAATAAAAATTTAAGCAACTTCATAGGGAAAATGCATAAATTTCCATTGCACAGGCAATGTGATACAACACGTTCCATGTAATTTGACCATGCTGTCAGTTTTTACTATGGTTGTAATCAATATGATCAAAAAAATTTTAATCAAGGTGTCTGGGACAAAGTATTTGATGTTATACAGATTCTTACCTCATGCATTACAACAGTATGTTAACAAGCTGATAAGAAGTGTAAATCTTTAAGGTGAAACAGCCTTACTGTTAAAAGACCACGTCCTGCATTCCCCAATGCACGATTGGCAGCAGCACAGAAAGGAGAGTTTGTATAAGGCAGTCCTACTGATCCTGCTTCTGAGTGGTAATGTAATAATAAAGTACTTGCACAGCTGGGTCTTGCTAATGATTTCATGAATGGTCAAGCAAACAAAGCATGATACTTTATGTTATTTCATGATGAACTGCTAAGCACAGATACAATCACCAAGGGCTACAGAAAGGCTTTTTTTTTAGTTTGTTTAAAGGAAATTTTTGCAGATTCTCGAAAGCAAACAGATTTGTACAAAGTCATGCTATAAGGTAATCAAAATGCTACTTTCAATTCTAGTTAGCTGATCTGAGCTAAGACAGAAGGAGATCTTCTCTCCACCTAGCTTTAGAAATTACATAGTAAGAATTTAGGGATTAGAGTCACCATAATATCACTTCATACTCTATAGAGAGAAATAGACACTTTTATGGAAAGATTCTTTTGGCTGATTTTGGGTCTTTTCTTTAAGATGAGATGCTTTATGACCTCATAGTTATTATTCTCATCAATGACTATAAGGTTCAGCAAAACTGACTACAGTAATGGTGACGTTTAGTCAAACAAATCTGTCTCTCTCCCTCACCACAGGTGTTAACTTACTTTCATTGTATCTTGCATCAGCTGTGATATCACAAGATGTTTTGTGTGAAGGTATTCAAATTTTTGAAATAAACATACAAGAGATGGTTTGTTTTCTGAGTGTACAATGAGAAGCATGGCCAACTATTTCACATCTTTCCTAAGGAAAAAGGGGTCACTTTTTGATAAGATCTTCCAAGCTAGGGTGGCTAGCAGAAATTATGGAAGTTGCCCTGTCTTTTTCCACAGTGTGTTTAAACATCTGTTTGAGAGGAATTTGAGTGGGATGCTCCTCTGTATAACCATCTTCTGCATTTTTAATTCCAATTAAAACCTTGTGTCTCAGTGGCACACCATTTTTTTTGCATTTTCATACACCACAAGAAAGATTGAGGAGATGTGTGGGTAGAAGCATGGAAGATCATTATCACAGTGTCTCCAGTGAATCCCTGTGTGAGATAAGGCACTGCTGGGTGGGAGAATGCTGTTGGTGGGGTCAATAGTGCCATTCCAGAATGGCTGCCCTGTCTCTATCACAGACCTGGTAATTCACAGACATTATTTTCAGGAGGGATTTCACACAGACTACCCACTGGACTAGATATTTAGAGTCCCTGGAAGACCTGTACACTGAGTAGCTTCAGTGGTAGCTCTGCTATTTAAGTGGAGCTTGATGGGTTCTAGCAGTCTTTTCTGCAACTGCACTTCCACACTCAGAAAATGCATACCCTGTAACAGTGAAGCTGAGCTAGGTAGCTCACATGCATGCTGTGCTCTTGAATAAGTAGGTGGAGAGATTTTAAAGTAGTGATGTTTGTCCCAGTATTGTTGCTGATGTTAAGCCAAGTGTGTCTCAGAAAGCACAATTCCACAGTAAATAGAAAGGGAGTCTGCTGCATCACTGAACACAGTCCTCTGAAATCTCAGAAAACCACATCTTATTATCCTTCCATTAGAAGAACCATCTCTGTCTCAAAAGTATATTCTCCCACTGGTTTCTGCTCTTTTTGTGCACAAAAGGTTTAGGGACCCCTTTAAAGAATCATCCTAAAGTGCAGGTACTCAGCAGATTGCCCACTTCTAGCTCATGATCCCTAGTTCTCACCACTGCTGAGTGCTTAGAGGAGCCCCTTGGGTTTGGATTCACTCTACATGGAAGCATATAATTGAAGAAGCCTTAAATCAGACACTGAATGTCATCAGACAAATACTCCTTATCATTTCTTTCTGACCACTTTATGCAACTCCCCAGCAGGATTTAGAATCTCTCTTTGGAGATGTCCAAACCTCTGTGTGTAGATACTAATTTTGGATTAATTATGTAATGAAGTAATTAATGCTGTGTCTAAGTGTTTGTTTGCATGTCCTGTAATGTTTAACACAGGCATATAGAGGAGGCATCCTGATTTTGGTCTTTTTCATTTACTACTCTTCAAAAATGTTATGGAAGTGAGGGATGGAGAAATTTATTCTAGATTTTTTCAGTCTTCATCATAAAGGTTTCAACTAAGCCAGAACTGGTGCACAGAAATAAACTGATTCTTAATTATTTGTTCTTATTATAAAATATATGCCTTAGATCTGAGAAGAGCTTGCTGGAAATTTTCCAATATGGTGCTTATCTGTATGGAAACATGCTCCTCAAGAGTAAAAGCTAAACAATGAAGTTTTCCTCAAAATAGTTTTTTTGGTTTGGTTTGGTTTTTTTTCCCCAAAAAAGAAAGTTTTTGCCTAGACCAGTTACTCTAAAACTGAAACTACATTTGCTGAGGGAGCCAGCAATACTTATTCTGAGTCAGTACAACCACCCTTCTCTCATGGGAAGGATTCAGGGCCAAATGTCACATCCATGACACAATGCTGAGCAGGAATTACAGGGCTGTGGCTCACATAACTTGTCCTTTCTACCAATCAAAATGAAACATGTCAGTGTGGGGAGGATAAATGGCAATCTTTGGCTGTCATGCACTAGGATCTTATTATAGACACTGAGATAATGAAACTAATGTATCCTGAGGCAATGTTACTTAAAAGAGTCTGAGAACAGGAGAATGTGTTCTGAATTTCATTTACTGAGACTTTTTTCTGGTGTGTTTGGAGCTAAGTTTCAGCAAACAATACAGAGACTTGGTCTTTTAGAAGTGAAGTGATGTTTGGACAGCTGGCAATAGGATAAGGCTATACTGGGTTTGCCCACCAATTTGTGAAGCTTTTTTGTCAGAAAATGTATGCATACTTATGTGACCCTTTTTATCACTCAATCAATCTTTCACTGAGATAAACAAAGTAGAAAGTAGGTTGGGAAGAACTGAACCCTATACAATTTTTCCAGAAAATATTTGTATCTGTTAAGCAAATGGTAGAGATGATGAGAGCAACTGATCTGGAAACTAATAAGGTCAGCTGATGCAATTTTTGAAGGTAATCAGACATGACAGAAATGAAACTCCTCTTGTAACTTATCTAGAGTATGTATGTTTGATTTTAGGTGTGTTCTTGGATATGAGATACTGCCTTGTGCCTGTTCCCTCCTTCTAGACTAGTGTTTTCACAGGGCTGGTTAGGACACCTCCATTTATTTCATGACTCCTTGTATCTGATCTGTAGGCTGCACTTTAATGTCTGAGTGTGTACATCATCTCTCCCCAACAGCTGACATAACCTGCTGTTATGTACAGGAAACATGCTAATCCTTATAATTAATACGATTCAGGGGTCAATGCAGATGAAGAGATTTAATACACCTTTTAAGTTTATTCATGATATTTTTTTTATCATCTGTCCACCTTTATTTTAAAAGTCAAAAAAAGGTAAAAAAAGCCAATAAAGTCCCAAACACACTGGTCTGTGTGGCATTTGCTGTCTGTATTAGAATGTTACTGAGAAACTTCAACAAAGACTGAGTTCTGTTATGCTGGGCACACTGCAAATATGTAATAAAAGGTGATTTCTGCCTCCAGAGTTTAAGCTTTCAGTCTGACTCCTTTATGGTAGTCCCATCTATGACATGCTGATTTGTGGCCTTGATCAGGTCACTTAGCCTTTTACTTGCTTAAAAAATAAATTTCTTCTGCACTTGAATGTATGGTAGGTCAATAGAGCCACTCACACATACAGAGGAGGTGTGTAGCACTGAATCCACAGTGATGAACACAGCATCCTCTTCTAAGAAGTCTTGTGCTCCTGACCAATCTGTCCCTCTGTCAGGAATGCCTATTTTTTTTTATATTGAACCCCGTTATTTAAGCTACCTAGTTACTTTGGGTTAATTCAGATTTGGAAGAAAGCACAAGGAGAGTTTCATTAGGATCTGACTGGTGAGGTGCATGACAGCCAGGTTGGTGCAAGGTGAGATGTAAACTTTTGAAGTGAGCTGGTCTGTACCTAGAGAGATTATAAACATACTGCCTTCATCCTTTTATTTCTGGAGTTTGAGCTATGTGTTTAGCACTGAAAACTAAAGGATGCTGGTTCCTGTCTCTACAGACTGATATCCTTAAAATTTTCAGAGATGTATAATTTAAACACACCTGCAGAAAAATATAAAATGCTAACCTGTTTTTTTCTTTTTCCCCCAGCTTACAGCCCTTTTACAGGAGGCTGCCTGTCTTGTCCCTTAGAATGGATATTCAGAAGCTTTTACAGACAAAAGCTATATTCTAGGATCACTGACGCTGGGACACAAGCATTAAGTAAAAATAAAACAAAGCAATTCCACATGCAATGGAATGAACAGTTAAAAGGCAGGAAGGTAACATATGTGTTTCTCTGCTTGCCCCAACCAGGTGACACTCTAATAGGCTTTTTATTCTGCTTTCTTCTGCTAAGAGACTGGAAGACATATGTCACTTTTCTACCTTAACTGTGCATTTTCTAGTTTGTTTGGATTTATGTCATAACCTTAATGGGATTTAAATGGAATTTTTATATGTGAATAATACTCTGCATTAATGCAAGAACTTCAGGTTGCTGTGCTACCAGCCTGATTTGCATAAAGGTTTTTAAATATGAAAGAAGAATAGCCAGGCAACTGTAGATGGCAAAGTGAAAAAAAAAGACATTGGCATAATGGTAAGGAGGAGACAAACCTCTCAGAATGTTGGCTTGTGAAAGGGCTAGTTCTCTGACCCTTAGGTACAACTGAGAGTGAGAGAAAAGTCTGGAGGTTGTGCTAGTCATGAATATTTAGTTGCTGGAGGGTCAAGGCCAGATTAAATGGTGAAGCAGCCAGGTCAATGTCATAGGTTTATACTTTATCATAAAACATTTTCTCTTCTAGTGTACTGTCTGTGATCTGTAAATGTAAATTGTCTGTGTCAATGTGTAGCTCACAACAGGCACACACACACACCACACAGTGGTGTACAGAAGTGTCTGTTCCTCACAAGTATATGCTATATTTTAGATTTTGGGAGATTGTCTAGAAATAATATAATCATTAAGGAGTTCATGTCTTACATGAAAAAATGTGTTATTATGCAATTAGGTATTCTTTATGTTTAATATATAGTATTTTGTCCCTCTATTTCCAAGTCCTTGTTTACACTTCAATATGTCAAATAGGAGTAGGAGAATACTTACCCCTTTTATATTATTATTTTTTTTCAGAAGGAATTTGGGACACAGAGAGTTCCAAAGATTTGTCCTGACAAATGTTTGTGGCAGCAGTGGGAGTAGCACTGAAGATCTCCTGACTATTGGTCCTTTGCCTTAAGCAGAATATCATCCTTTTGGTTTTCTAAGCCTGAATTGTGTGCGAGCAGCACTGAGTTACTGATGGTAATGCACTAAGTGAACTTTCCTGCTGGCATGTTTTTCATTCTTGGTGTACCATGATTATTTTTAAATGAATTATGTATATAACACACTTGGTGTACAGACTACTCTGCATGTGAATAACAAACCTCAGTCTCTGCTCTGAGGAACTGACAGTCTAAGGGCTTGATCTAGTAAACACTTATTCCTGGGTGATTTGCTTAGCCTACTATCATGAGTAATCTGCTGTTCTGGCCCCAAACTAATTAGATAACTTGACAAATAAGAACAATAGGACACGCTAGGTAGTGAAGGAGGGAAGGGATAAGGCACATCAGTACATAGAGATTCAGGAAGAAAGAGGATAAATAAAAGCTGGTTTGGATTTGATTCACTTCTACATGACAGTGCCTGCACAGAAATGGTGTAAAGGATGGAGCCTGGGGCCTAGAATGAAGTGTTTCAGAATTCTTCAAAGCCTTATTTCTCACTATGAATTTAGCCTGTGCTCATGGCAGGTGACAGTCCTGTCTTGACCTAATAACTTTCCTTTATGATACTTGTCTGCAGTCAGTTTCAGAGGAGTCTTCTTGATGATCTTTCAGAAGTAGAATGTGCATGTATGAATGTACATGCATATGTCTAAAGAGCATTGCAGTGAGCTGATTTAATCCATGCTGTTTGCAACCAATTAGCTGACTCTCCAGGATGGTATCATGCTCAAGGAGAGGGAAGTTTATGCTTCTTGCAAATGAGTTAGCTCCCTGACTGGGAGGAACAGAACCACAGCAGCCAGGTGTATGTATGTCCTTCATGTGAAAAAGATTAGGGGATGATACTACTTTGAAATCAAGTTCTAGCTCTTTTTATCTCCTGCAGAAGCAGAATATGCAGTGCCAGGGTGCCCAGACACCAGTCTTATGCTTTCTCACCTAGGAGTTCTTCAGGGTGAGCGGCCAAGCATTGAATTTGAATTCTAAGATTTCATGTGTTGGTCCAAATGAGCTTAAATCACTTTATCAGAGTTGAGGCCTAACTGTTTGAACACAGTTAGTTTCTGTCTAATAGTATTTATGCTTAAAGATCCTCTTTGTATTGCTGTAAGTGATGCTTAGACTTGCAGAGGCCACCGCTGACCTTGTTTGCATGGATTCTGCGTTTAAAGGCTGCAGTAAGGTATGAAGACCTTGGCAGAAAAAAACCCCATGTTTTTTTGTTTGTGAGATAACCCAGGACAGATTGTCAGTGGAGCTGGGGGTGTGAAAGGCAGCATGGAAGTACTTCTAACAGGCTTTGGAAGCTCTTGACTGATGGACTTATTAACACACTGCTTATCTGCACCCTTGAAGCAGATTCCCCATACCTGGTTTCTGTTTGCATTTTCCACATGATCATGGCTAAGGGATCTTGAAAAAAGAAGTCTACTTATAAGCATGGACAAAATAATTGTCTCAAATGATTATCCAAGGAGCTCATTCCACCAACTGGTGCTGTTTGGAGCATTTAAGGGGTCACAGGCAGCTCAGGACTAATAACATGGTATTTATGTAGCTGACCACTGTGCTGGAAAATGGATAGCTATATTTCACTGACTTGATCCCAGAGGGAAGACTTAAATGCAGAGGCAGGTCAATTCTGTTCTTACTGAAATGTAGAAATAAGTGGGAAAATGAAACAAAGTGTGGAAAAATCTTGATTGTAAAAATCTCAACATAAAGCTTGTTTGTCATCTTAGTTTTTCTCCCTGTCACGTCTAGCACCTGTAAGAAAATATTTCTTTGTGCTCTTACATCAAATGAAACTAAACCATCCCACTACAGGTGTCTTTTTTATTTCCTCTATATTTTTCTTAAAAGGGAAATATGTATCTCTGAAAATCTGCAGGGACAAAAGTTTAATTATGTCTTAGTTGCTTGCTGTGATTTTAAAATCAGTGTTTTAGTCTGAATAAGCACTTGGTGGGTTATAAAATGACATGATGAATATTTCTGTTTCTCATGTTAAAATCTAGTTTTTGTAAGGTAATTGACAATAATGGAGTCGACACTGGTTTACAGAGGTGACCTCAAGTTGGTATCAAGATAGGGATTTTTTTTAAGAACTGAATGAATGAAATGGAAAATAAAAAAGGACCATATCATGGAAGAAAATATGCTTGCAACAGTACGGATTCATCTGTTCGTGTTTTGCATGTCAATAGAGCTGCAGATAAAGATATGTGAATAAGCTATAACCCACATAAGCATTTTTTATCCTGGTAGAATTTTATAAAGACTAGGTTGTTGGACTGTGTAGAAATATTGATTTCTATAAAAAATAAAGTGATACAGAAATAATGGCTTAAACACAGCTCATGTGAATGGATCAGTCCTAAGAACAATAGTCATCACTCCCTGATGAAAATGACAGATGAAAGTGGAGGTCAACATAGAAACGCTGGGGGCCGTGGCAGAGAGAGGGACAGCTCTGAGGAGAGACAGTGATATTGTAAATGGGTGGTGGCTGGACAGATAAAATGGGGCCTGATGCAGGCAATTTGGGTAGAAATTGTCTCAAGGAGTCTTAGTGAAGCTTACTTCTTGGTAGAAAAGTATTTTATGGCAGGGTCAACCTGTAGAAATGTCCTTGTTTTGCGGCATCCCGCTTGGGGCTAATATGGTCTTTTAGTGGTTTAGACACAGCATCTATCTGTATTGTTCCACAGTGCACTCATCCTGCAGAGTGCCTCCATTTCTACTGCCAAATCCTCAATTAATTAATAAGTCTTTCCTTGAATGTGCATTTTTTAAAGGATGTTTCTGGTCTTTTTAATAGGTCACTTCCATTTCCTCCCTGGCAGACATCCCCAGAGAGACAGAATAGGCATGAGCATGTTCAGAAAGATTTCTTTATCCTAAGAGATGGTACTTCCAAGTCAAGAGTCACACAAGCTTTTTTCCCTGTGTGTTCCCATCTCTCTTTCAGATCTGGAAATAACTGAAATTATACTTTAAAGACAGCAATAATCTCTATGACTCCAGGGTCTGAAAACCTGGAGTCACTAGGAACAGCTGCCCAGAAAAGATGGGAATCATCTGCACCACACACTGCAAGTCTTTTTCCAGCTCCAGATGAAAACTGGAGAAATGCTCACGCTTCACATACACTGACATAGCCATTTGCTTTGTCTCTGATCCCTCATCAGAGTAACTGGTGTTTGGCACACCTCTGTTAGTTCACTCCTTCCTATTATACAGGTTGACTCAGATGGACTGGGAAATGCAAAGATCGAAGACTGTGAGACTTGCTTCTGACCAGAAAGCTTTTAGAATTTAGCTTCCTGCTGAGTAATCCTGATATATGAAGAATCAATACTGCTAACTCCTTTAGGGGAAAATACCTAAACACTACCTCAAAACATTTCCCTCTTGACTGGGGTAGAGTCTTCTAAAAACTGAGAGAGAAAATGACAGGGAGCAAGATAGTAACACTCTAAAAAACATTTTTTTAAAGAGTTGTTTGCTAGTCATGCTAAGTACTAGAATACTTTCCTCAGATCTCTGTAACTCTTCTGTAACATGAACTCAACTTCAAATCCATCTCCAGTTTTCTTGAAATGTTATAATATAAACAGATTTTTATCTTGCATCTTTTGGTTTGATCTTTGGGATTCACTGACAACCATTTACCTAATAAGTGTGTATGAGACATGTAGCACAACACTCATGGTGGGCTGACAAGGGTTGCCACCAGAATGGCTGGTGCCTATCTATCCTACCACCCCACACAATGTAATAGATGACAAAGTGAATATTCCAAGTTTGTTTACTGAATTGTGTATAGGATGATGTGTAAACTGGGCAAAGAAGCAGAGAAATCACTTGATAAGAGGCATGGAAGGGGACATCACAAAGGGTCACAAAGCAGTTTTCAGCTCTGCTTCCTTTTTCTCTCAGCATCCTCTTGCAGTTCTTTGCCTCCTTGCTGATTTCTCTAGTTGAGCTGTAGGTTTATAATGTCTGTTTTAGGGCTGATTAAGTGCTAGCAACAGGAAGTTTAGTATGCTTGTGGAGTGTGAATGAATCTTGGGATTTGATACAGAATTACTGTAACAGCCATAAAAAAGAAAGAGTATAAATAATATATTCAGCAGAGTTCATAGGTTAGTCTAAAAAATAGGATTCTCTTTTTCATCAGTTACTCTAGCTGTTTTCAGAAAGGTAGAAAAAACCTCTTTCCAGTTAACCAGTGGGTTATGACCAGATTTCTTTCTCATTTAGTATTTCAGTGCTAGAAAAAATGATGGAGTTACTGCTAACTAGCTCACACTGACTTGTTTTACTTCATCTCCTCTGTCTGTGTGTTTCTGGCATGTTATATGATCTCCTGTCTTACAGATTGGTGAAGCTGCAGAACAGAGCCATTTTGACACTGAGGAAGGAAGAGATATAGTTTCTGGGGTATATTTGATAGTTTGATGGATTGCTTGTACACAGGTTTTTCCTCCCTACTTACTGTGAATTGGTGCTGAAATAAGTGGGATAAACTTCTTTCCCTTGGGATAGTGAATATGATGGTGTTTAAGGAACTTTTAATAAGGATGCAATTCAGGCCTCAGTGGATGCATAGATAAGAAGTGAGGTATGCTGGATGTTAATCTGCTTGGCCCTTCTAATGAGATCAGGTTAACTCAAGTTCTTGTGCCTCTCAAAGGAACTTTGGGCCAAATGATGTGCACTGACATATATTCTTTTGATATAGCTTGAATCAAAAGATTGCTGTGGCTTAGAATCTGGTAGCTGTTTGCTTGTTTTTCCTAAATTATATAATTCTTGCATTTGGGGATTTTGTGAAACACAAAAGGGTAAAAAACATTCAGACAAAATCTCTGAGTTTGAGGAAAGCTTTGTAAAGATTTAGCTAAAACCTCATAGCATGTGTAACTGTAAAGTTAAATCAAGAATGCTCTGGTCAGGACATTTGTTGTGAACATAACCAAAAGGAAAAATGTGCTTTCACAACTGAAATAGCAGTTAAATGGCTAGTGAAAGAAGTTGTGCTTTATGTTTGAATTCTGGTAACCCAGTATCAAAAGGATAGGTCTTATGCTGCTCATCAAAATTGATCAAGGAATATATCTTTTCTTCAAATTCCTAGAAGTCAATTATGTAATTTCTTACAATCATGTCAGGTACAGTTACAGAAAACTGAGCTCTTGTGACTATTCCAGACCTGTTTGATGTTACTGGGCAACCTGCCAAAGTCTCCTTTCTGTATGCCAAGATGGTAATTATTGACACTTCATAGGGAAGGGGTTTCAAGGAACTCACATCAATACTTCTTCCACAGTCAAAAACTGGAAATGCCACTATAGCAAAGAGATCCTGAAGTCCTTGGGGATTATATTTCTGGATTGAATGAAGACTAGAGAGCATTAAGAAGTTAACCTCAAGCAGACAAAACAAGGCTAGTGTGCAGATGCCTGGAGTAGAACTCAAGCAGACCTCTCTGAAGAGAATAAATCTTGTAAGGATGAGCGGGAGTGGGTGAGAAAACTTTGTTATGTGCAACATGTTGTCTTTTAGGGTTGAAGGTGCATTATGAATCAAAACTAGTGTTCAGAAAGGAACTGAGACTCAGCTCCACATCTCAGGAGTAAGTTACATTGTTGAGGGGAGGTACCACCATGCACTAGGAAGGTTGAAGCCATTACTTTTCGTGCTTTTGATTTCAGGGTTTTGTACCATACCAGCTTGCGGCATTTCAATTCTCCTCATAGATTCAGAAGCAAAATTAATTTGGATTTGTAGATGAGGGTTTTAGAGTTAATCATAGAATATTAAGGTTGGAAAAGACCTCTAAGATCATCAAGTCCAGTCATGGACCCAACATCCCCATGCCCACTAAATGAAGTGCCATGTCTATAAGCTTTTGGAACACCTGCAGAGATGGTGACTTCACCATTTCCCTGGGCAGCCTGTTCCACTGCCTAACCACGCTCAGTGATGAAATTTTTCCTCATATCCAACCTCAACCTCATGCAACTTGAGATAATTTCCTTTTATCACTAGTTACCTGGGAGAAGAGACCGACCACCACCCTGCTGCAACCTCCTTTCAGGTAGTTGTAGAAATAGAAAATGTGTTCCCTGAACCTCCTCTTGCCCAGACTAAGCAACCCATGTTTCCTCAGCTGCTTCTCATAGGACTTGTGCCCTAGGCTCTTCACCAGCTTCATTGCCCTTCCCTGGACACACTCCAGCAGCTTAATGTCTTTTTTTATGGTAAGGGGCCCAAAACTGAACACAGTATTCAAGGTGTAGCCTCACCTCAAAGTAGATGAAGGAGGGATATGTCAGAGAGTAAGTAGATTTTAGATCAGGATGTGACATTTCTGGTCATTGTGATCCCTTCCAGATGTGAATTTTAGCTTTGGCACCTAGTTGTTATGCTGGGGTCCTCTCCTGCTTGTGTGAAACGTGTGATGCTTTGTTAGTAACAGACAGGACACTTAAGAAAGCCAGTGAGTTGTGTAAGTCTTATTTATTTTAGAAACATAAAAGAAGTTAGAGGGAAAAATGTATATGATAACTGTTACATAGTTACATTTATATGAGAGCTGTTACATTCTCTGTCTCCCTGCAAAACATGTCAGGTTTTGCTGTGGGTTTGTCTTCAGTGTGGTGTTAGCTGAAGTAGACATATTGACACTGTATAATTTCAAGATAGATTAGCTCAAAGCTCAGGCCAAGAATTAAGAAAGGCTTAATATAAATAATTAACAACTCCAGGTTTTAAGACAAGCTGAAAATGGTGATGATTTAGCACAGAAAGTGCACCTTTACCTGTGGTGGCCATGCAGCTCAGATGCCTGCGCAGTGTGATGAGGAGGGTCAGCCAGGGACAGGGACTCTGTCAGCACCCCAAGTCAAGCCATCCCCTGCCTCTGCAACTATATGCCAGCAGCTCTGGTTGTGTGATGTCAGAAGGGGTGTTTGTATTAGCAGAGGATAGTCAAGTCTTCACTGCTTTATGAGCTTGAAGGTCAGCTACACTTGAGCTTCAATCTACCATCCTCTGCCCTCCATTAAGTTAGCTGCCTGGAGCTTAAAGCACAGTTTAATCTTTGATAGAAACTTACAGGAGTCTGCTCAGGGGCAACACTCAAGCTATACCTCAAACTAATTCAACAATCCCCACAAGACAGAAGTGTTTTTTTAAAGGAAAATAGCAGATGCCAAGAATGTGTCTGTGTAGCCCTGAAGAGCTCTTTATGGTGCTATGGTAGGAGGCTGAAAAATTCATAGGACTGGCCCAGAGATGTCTATGATGGGAGGAAACTGGTTTACTGAAAGGGACCACGCATGTTGTTATTTGACTACAACAAATGAATGTGTAGTAGTTGCTCTTATTAATACTAATAGCAACTACATTACTGGAGCTTAAATGCCTCTGGCTCTGTGAACAATTCTCACCCAAAAAAGTAGACAAGAGGAGAAAACAGTGGTGATGCTGTCACTGCAGATATGACGCCCAAAGGGATAAACGCCTATGATGTCCATAGTGCATGTCTGGCTTGGTACTGAACCCAGAGATTTACTTGACTAGCTTCTTGGCTGACCTCTGCTCTAGGCTGAAGAGCAGACAGTTGCCTTCTCAATGATGAGACAGTAACTAAGGTCTCCTTAGGCCACCCCTCAGTTATTATTTGTCATCTCACACTGTCCTTTATTCAGCCTGTCATCTAGCTGGCAGTGTAAACTCCTTGGTGATTGTCTAACCTGTTTAACTTTGCACCAAAATGAGAGAAGGGCTAGCACCCACTCTGGAGAAGCAGAGAAATTATTTCAAAAGAGAAGCAGAGAAACTATTTCTACTCAGCTCTCAACCTGCCCTGGGCCATTCACTCAAAATGTATCAGGGCTTTATCTTTGTCTTGCTTTCCTGTGAGCTCCTGGGGCTACAGCGCTGGGGACAGGGCACCAACTCTCAGACAGAAAGGTTTCAGTGTGATGGGCACTCAGTTACTGTGCAAGACTAGACCGAGTCCCTGATCAAGGTGGTGTGGGACATGTCTCACTCTCTGCCATGTCTCCTGCTCCTCCCTCATTATTTTTTTCCCCTATCTTCTAAAAAACACTAGTTGGATTTTCCAAGCACAGTGTAGCAAATTCTTTCTGCTCTTAAGTCCTTCTTAGAGTCCTGACTTTACACTGAGATTAATGGGAGGTTTGTAGTCTTGCAAAGAGACAGAGGCATAAGTATTTGGTTTGGTTTGGAATTTCATGTTTGTGAGTTACTACCAACCACAGTAAAATCTAGTGTGGTTACATGCAGTAAAATCTAATGTGGTTACATGTTGTATATTACATTACCATGCTGTTCTCGTTAAAGTAATTAAAAGTGTTTGCATGTTAAACAAACAAGCAAATTTTAAAAAGGTGCTAATCAGCTGTATTTTGAAAAAAGGTTGAAAGAAAAATGATGCTGTCTAAATGGTTTGGAACAGTCAGGCCTATTCTATTCTATTCTATTCTATTCTATTCTATTCTATTCTATTCTATTCCATTCCATTCCTTTCTGTAGCAGCAGGATATAAAAAAGGTAAAGATTTAAGGCAGAACTGTTAGCACTGCATAGGCTTTCAAATCCAAAGAGGATTCAGCCTGCTCACTTACTGCCTGCCACATTTTCAAAGGACCATGGCTCTTTTTTCATCTTTCCACTTTGCTGTGAAGCCATAGGAAGTTATTGACTTTACAGGCATTTTTAGTACACAATCAAGCCAGAAAAAAAATCCTGGTATACACTGAGGCTGTGAGTTCAAATACTCATCTCTTTGTGTCACTCCCCTCTCTGTGCTGAGACAGGATTTGAAAGTACAGAACAAATGATGAGCTGTTATACCAGGTTTGTTTTCTGACCCCCTTGTTGAGCCAAAATTCTCTGAAGACTTTCAAGAAGGTTTTGGCTACCTCACAAATCTTCCAAATGTAGCTGGAATAAGCTTTCCACAATAATGTTGCTTGACTTTAGTTAGATATACTTTGAACTCTGGATCTATGCTTCAACATCACTCTTCTTGGAAAAGTTCTGGGGTAAGTGGAGGCTGGAGGGCTTCCAGGGAGTGTGTCTTTGCTCACTGGTTAGTGTCTGGATGGAGTGCTGCCTGCTTTCCTTTCTGGCCAAGTGTAAAGACACTTAAATTTCCCTTGGTTTAATGTCAGAAGGTGCTATGTGAATTGATGTTTAAATCATCAACCACATCGACAAAACTAGAAGAGGAGCTGAAACCATGTATTTGGAAAAAAAAACCCAACATGTCTTTTCCCTGGGCTCTGGGAGCACAGACCTCTCCCACATTTCACTGGAGTGAAGAGCACAAGTTTCTCTGGGCACTAAGAATGAGGGAGGAGCTAAATAGTAAGAGAAAATAGAGAAGCCAGGAAGTGAACTACTGTGACTGGCCCTAAGTGAGTGCTCTGGGAGGCCTTTCTGCCCACAGTGGGCTTTGAACTTAAGCTGAACTTGACATCTACTTTGTGATCCCAAGTTTGCAGAGGGAAGGAGGGCTTTGTGTCCATCTGTTATAATTACATCTGTATGAAACAATCTGTCATCAAAGTTCCTTCCTCAGAAACACTGAGCATTAGCAAAAAATTGGGCTGTTTGTCCAAATAATATAAATATTATATAATATAATTTCATAATGTCCAAGTAATGGATATTATAAAATAATGCATAATAAGAATGATGAATTGACTCAAAAATCCTACATCAAAGCATGCAAAGATCAGGAATTCAGTTTTGCATCTTGATGCTGACTATACTTCAGCAATACAACAAATCAGCTTGACTGTGTCTTGCAGCTTCTAGGGTAGCACTGGTCTAACTTTCCTCTTAAGATCAAACTTGGCCTTATTTCTTTCAACATGTATGACATGCCACAAGATACCCAGAGGAAGGTGTTCAGCTGGACATTTTGTTTTCTCAGTCTTTCCCCCCCCCCTACACTTAACTCCTGAATGGTTCCTTGCAGAAAGCCTTAAAAACCTTGGAATGCTATCTCTAAATTGATAGAACTGCTGCCCTTTAGCAGAAGCTTTTGATGAAGTTTAAATAGTAAGACATAAATGTACATTAACTTAATTTGAAGGCATAAGGTCCTAAAAATGTAACAGTGATGAGAAGCAGGTTTGGATGTCCCCATTTTGGGTTGTCTAACATGAAACCTTTAGAAGAGTCTTGACTTTAAAGATGGACTGGGTGCTTTTGTGGAAATTAAGCAGTGAGAAACTTAAGAACAGAATTATTTCAAGCCCCCCATTATTTGGAAAATGTTGAACTATAGCTTAACAGAATTTATGAACTACATACTGAATAACTGAGAAATAAGGGTTTTGTGTTATCTAGGTCTAATTTGTCTATGCTACACAAATTAGCATTTGTCTTCTCTTTTTAAAAGCAAGGATAAACAGCATTAATTAAATTTCCAAATGCTTCTAAGTTTGGAACACTTGTGTATACTATTGAAAACACTATGAATGAAGGACTATCTAAACATGTTCAAGGGATAAAAGTGTTAGTAACTACCTGAGCATTAGTTAATGTAGGAGAAGAATCATGATGAAATCAAAGAATGTCTTTCCTTCTAATGGAAAGGAGGCACTTGGAAAGCACAGATGCT
This sequence comes from Galbula dea, assembly GCA_013399015.1. NCBI lineage: Eukaryota > Metazoa > Chordata > Aves > Piciformes > Galbulidae > Galbula > Galbula dea. The sequence goes on along the minus strand of VWZX01005120.1, from coordinate 914,234 downwards.
TACATAATGTACTGGTGGTAGCTCTATTTCCATGGCCTGAAATTATGCTTGGCTCTCTATAAAAATGAAGAAAGTCTAATAATGTAACAAGAATACAGAACAGTTTTTCTGCCTTCTTGAGAACTAAGCACTGCAATGGGGAAGTTTTAAGAAGAAAGTTTGATTTACAGCTGAATTGGGCCAAAGCACTTGCTGTTCTCTCAAGGACCTTTACAATCTTATTTTCTGGAATCCTCTGACATGCCATGAGAAACTTAGAGAAAGGAGCTTAGTTAGATCTTTTGTTTTCTCTCTCATAATTTTCCACCTGTTAAATGCATAGGCCTCAAATGAGTGAATTCATAAGGAGGATTTGAATGAGAACAGAATAGTGCTCAGCTTTATAAGGTTAAAGAGATTGCATTTAGTGAGCTGCAAATGAAACAGTTTGCCATACGAGATGGTAATCAAAAATGTTACATTAATTATCATCAGGATGGATACAGGCTCAGTTTCAGTGAGGTAGGAAGCTGTATGGCTGTGATATTGCCACCATACTGTGGACAGGGAACACACATGAAAGGTATCAGTGCTAAGTGGAGATGAGGGTAAGATCTCCTTTGTCCCACACTAAATGCTTATTTGTTTACTTGTATTTTCATCGTTTTCTTATAGATCAGGACAAGATTTCTTCCAACTTAATGATCTTCCACATCACATCTGGGATGTCTGGAGTCCAACTGTCAAAAAAATTAAATAACTTTTTACCCTTCATTGGAGGCAGCAGAAGCTGGGAGTCTAATACAATATGCTGATGTGTGGTTTACTGATAATTCAATTTAGGATGTCAAAACTTTAACAGCCTTTCCACCAGCTGTGTGCTTCTGCTTTCTTTCACCCTTAACCTTACATCCTTATGCTCTTCTCACTTGCATCCATGCCATCATCCTTCTGCATGACACTCTATGAGGCAAGTGAGTCAAATTTTGCATTTATTGCAAAAATAAATGTCATGTCTTTAACTCATGTCTTTAACTTTTCAGAGAGAGACATAGGGAGAATTTATTTAGTTCGGCTAAGGCGTTAGCAGCTGCTTCTCTGACAGTCATTACTCTGTCATGACCCGTCCTGTGCATCTAACACTGATCTATTCATAGTTTTCATATCAGCATGCTGGGCAGGTTTTTATGCTAAATCATCTTTCTTCACTGGTCTCTACTTATACTGCATCAAATAAAAAGGCATAGATTAGTGCAACGAGGAAATGGGTCTCTTTATGTCCTACCTTTTCAATGTGATTTTCTGAGTGAATTAAATGGATGGACTAGCAAAGCTGGCCCTGAGACAGACACATGCTGTGGAGAAGCTATCCCACAGAGGGAATCTTATTCTGCCAAATTTTTCGATGTTTTGTGATATTGACTAAGTGAGGTCAAGAAATAACTTCCACCACTGATGATAAGCAATGTTTGAACATAAGGCACCAGAGGTAAAAGATCGCCTAAGCCAGCAGTCAGCCTGAGAGCAGGCTGACTGAAACCCTCAGTAGGGCAGGTAGGAAGATCCTCAGCGAGGCATGGGCCTGGTTATCGTGTAAAGTCTGTGGGGGAAGAGCACCTATGGGTACGTGCCTTGGCTGGGGGATGCTGGACATGAGCCTTGGCCAGGGACCCTGGGCAGCAGCAGCTGCACAAGCAGGGAGCAGCAAGTCAGTCCCTCTGCTGAGCAGCTTACAAGGATAAGCAAGGAAACAACAGATGGAGAGAGGCAGATGGAGGAACACCAGGAAACACAGAAAATATTAGTCAGCATCATAGGCAATGACCTCAGCATACCAGAAGTCTAAATGTTGCCCAGTCTTTTGTAGGCATCCCAGAAAAAGAGGGCTTTAAATGGAGTGCTAAAAGAAGATAATGAATTGCTTTCTAGATACTTACAGAGAGTGCTTCTTGAGCATCTGGAAGAGTGGAAAGCAAAGTATGAATGTGTTTTAGACTTCATTCTGAGAATCTTTCACACTGCCTAATGAAAGATTTTACAGGTAGGACCCTCTTAAAAGTCTTACTCTTGGTACAGAGTAAAAGATGGTAGAAGACCAAGGGATAATCCATGAAGAACCTTCCTCTAAAAATGAAAGAGATGACCTTTAAGGCATCAGTCTAGGTAGATATAGTAAAGGAAATGCTATGTGCAAGGGCTAGAGAAAAAGAAGATACAGTCTTTGAGAATACTGAAAGAAAAGGCAAGGCAAGGCATGATAGGACTTATTGGTGAAAGAAGATGGGAGGTTGCTGCATGGACAGAGAGCAGCCTAGTGTTTCTTGTGGAAAAACTAGTCCAGATTATGAACCTACTCTGTTCTAATGAGGAGGGAAATCAAGGAAGATAGTTGCCTTGTAGCTGTGTGCAACCCAGACAGAGTTAATGTCCTATCTGAGTGAAAGAAAGAGAAAAGGAGATCAGAGACACTGTCACAGCCTCCAGTTTTCCTCAGTGGCTGAAAAAGAATTGGAATTCCTGGAAAAAGTAGGTAGAAGTGTGCTTTTCTGAGGGCCTAGTGGATGATGCTGAAAGAGATCTGGAAATAATAGAGAACAAGAGCAGAGTCTGTGTAATCTTGGGTGAAGAAGGAAAACTGATGTAGTCAATAGAAACATAGAGGGAGAGAAGTAAAAATGACTCATTGACAGCCTTATTCAAAAGAGGAAGAGTGGAAAAAAAGAGGAACAGCTAGAAATGGATGCAGAGAGGAGCTCAGCAAGGACTGATGCAGGTGAAGTTTTTGGCAAAGCAGCACTAGGCATGTAGACACCTCTGTCTGTGCAAGAGTCATGGTCTAGAGGGACTGAAATATGGAAGATAAGGAAGAGATGCACCCCGGAGACAGCAGTGGCTGAGGGTGAGAAGAGAGAGGAGCAACAGATATGAGATGAGTGATGACAAACTGGCAAAATATAATAGCAAGGATGGCATGTGAGAGTGAGGAGTGAGGATAGGCAAGCATTGCGGATGTGTGTGTGGGCAGGCAATTAAACCAGTGCATTTTTTGGTTCATTTTCAAGTTGGGTTCTGTGGTAACAGAATTTTGATAACAGTTTTGATACTGTTGTGAGCTCAATAACATTTGAAAGTAGTTATGTAGGCTCAGCTCCTATTAAAGAAAAAATAAAATATTCAAACCAATTTATTTCTAGTTTTAAATCAGCTTCCTGGAGGTAAAATTGATGTGTTACTCCAAGAAACTGGTGGTAGAGAAGGGTGATGATAATTAAATGGGGTGATGGAGGCAATAGAGAAAGAGGGATAAAAATGGAGAGACGGAGGACATTGAGGTGACATCCTTTGGAGGTAAAATATAGGTTGGATTAAAAAAAGAAGGAAGATGAAAAAGCCTTAAAAACAATCTTGTGGAGACCTCAAACAAATAAAGTTTGGAAAAAATCCATTCACAAAGACTGCAAGGTACGTATGCACCTTTTATGCAGCCAAGCAAAATGCAAAACAATGGAGCTGAAAATCAAATCTGAGAAAAAAGAAAAGCAAATCCTGGAAGAATTGTTAAATAGAAGAGCACAAAACCCCAAATGTCATCATAGATAAAGTCACAAAGGTAAAAGTGGCAGAGTTGCTGGTTCAAGCAAGCACAGGAGCTTATTTTTACATATTTTGTAATTTAATATAACCTAATGATGTCTCAAACTCAAAACAATTCAGGTAATTCAAAGCTAATCCTTTGAAAACTGCAGGAATACAGTATATACATATATTCTCCCAAGTATTCATTTGGCAGGGAGCCTAGAAAATGCTGGTGTTCTGTGAATGCTCACATGTAGCAGTGTGCTGCCAAAATTCAACACGATGGTCTGTCACAAATTTGCCATTGAATTGATGGCACACCTAGTTGGCAGGCAGGATTGGATGGAAAAGAGAATTTATTTTCAACTGAAAAACAAAACCCAAACCCTCAAACCCAACACCTTTTATTCAGATTTTGTCACAATTTAAGCAAACAAACAAGCAAAACCTTGAACTAAGAACTTAAGTATTTGGGGATTTTGAGAAACAAATTTTGTTTATATTCCTAGCTTTTTAATAGTGTGGGTGTGAGTGGTGTTCCTTCTCTTCTTCTGAAATGTGTAATGAAGGAAACTCAAAGTACAGGACCTGACACCTTAAATCTGGAAACCATATGAGCTTTTTATGTTTCAGGTTTTTTGCTTATTTCTATTCTATTTACTTACTGTCTTGAAAATTTTTATTTAAGGCATGCAATTGAATTATGGCAGCTGAACAAGGTCTGCAAGTCCTTTGCTTTTAGAGGCAGGATATTAGGTGGATGACAAAGGCAGGAGAGGTTTTTATAGGGCTAGAGAGAAGCTGGCTCTTGGAGTGAGGGCAGGACAGCTTGTGGAGGAGCTGCTGTAAATTCTTTTCAATTTGAAATCTATAGTCTTTGATCATCTTTTGAGATATTTTGAGCCAGCTGCTAAGTCTGGCATGTCAGAAATCTTCATTACACAAGACAAAGATTTATGACTTCTGCTGGATATTGACATACATTGGGAAAAAAATACCATGTATGGCTGGATTGACTGGGCTATCACAGTGCAATAAAAGGTACTTTTCTCCTACTGGCTATAGAAAGGCAAGAAAATTGTGTCTCTCTCCTTAATTCCCTCACTTGTATGCTTCCTTAATTGTCAAAAAATGATACATGCTCAAGAGACACCTGCATGACCTTGGTGCAAGGCAGATACATGTCTGGTTTCTTGGAGAAAAGTAAGGAAACATCTGAAAAATATCACTCAGGATGGGTCTGAAGGAGGATGATCTGATGGTTGTACCAGGATCTGTGCAGGTGTCTCCAAAGACAAAGTTATGGTGAAGAGAACTGGGAACATCTCTCACTGGTAAATCAGAGGTGGGTGGTAGCAAGGTAGAGGCTGCAGCTTTGAAATTCTGGTTCAGGGGCTGTGTTCAACCTCCAAACCAAAGTGTTATCACTTCTGAAGGGTAATGTAAATACTTAAAGGAGCCTTGATAGAGCTTAGTGGATTCAAAACTGAGAAGCTATTCATATTTTCACAGTATAAATAATGTAGAATATTTAACAAGTCCTTAATATTGATGTTGGTGGCATACTGGTAAGAAATACTTAGCAAGTCAATGAGAATAATGTCAGACAAAGAGGTAGAAATCTTTTATCACAGATATATATAGTAATACTTTGTATCACCATTGAGAGCTCTTGCTAGCCTCTAGAAGACAAGTTATTTTCCAAGCTGATTTCCTGAAGATAAGCATCAAGTACTGTTATTATCTTGTGCCTGTATCTATATGTATGTAGGTACATATCTTAATACTGTATTACATTGTATTGTTTAAAAATGTACAGAGATGTCATCTGGTACAGGTGCTGTATGGGCCAGTAGCTGTTGTATTGCTTTATTTATATCATTTTGGGGCATGATTGTTGTTAGAATTTTGGGCTAATCTCATGTTCAAGAATGGAAAGGTTTACCTGGCTAGAACTATAATCTTGGGTAGGATCTGGGTGATGAAATTTGGTAATGTTTATTTTCTACATTGATGTCACTTTCTGTTTAACACCTTGGGCTTGCAAGCTCCCTAAGCATTCTGTATTCCTGTATGATTTTGGTAATATTTTCTTCAATGTAGTTCCACTTGACTAGCCTTTACCTTCTAAGATATTTGACTATGCTGCCACATTAGGAGAAATGCTAAATTCCTCTAGGTGGAATTCCTCTGTAGTCCAAGCAAATATTTTTGGGATCATTTCAGAACTGTAAGTGTACACACATTAGCTCATGTAACATACATTACTGAATCAGTCATGTATAAATGCTTGTGGGTGTATCCATCTGGACAGTCTGTCTCTTTCTTGTAGTGCAAAGGCAATGAGGACCAAAGAGTTGCAGCTGAAAGAGAAACCAAGAGACCTAGTTCCTGTTTACTTCAGAGCTACTGAGGAGGATAACATCATTTAATCTGTTCCTCTTCTCATTTGCTGACACCTTGTTCTGCTAGTCTGTAAACTGAGGCAACTGTCTCCTACAATGTCATTCTACAAAGTATATTACAAGATCCTTATCTCAATTAGAGCCTCTGGGCACTATCATATTACAGATAATTAAATACACCTGATGTTTTTAAATAGTTTCCAATCAAATTTTGTCTTAAAGAATTTTGTTCTGAATTCAGACTCTACGTAGGATAACAACTATTTATAATTATATTTCATATTATCCCTACAGAAGACAGGGGTTTATGTTGGTGTCACAGAGCTCATTAAGTTCTTTTGTATTAGCTTTTTATGTGCATTTTAAAGAAAGGGTGATTTGGAAAGTAAATAGGAAAACTCTATTTTAAACTAGGAGATGTTGATACTAGGTTGGCTGTGCTGCATGGGCAAAGATGTAACTGAAAGTCCAGAGACAAACCATCTTCCTATCAAAACATTCTCTACTCCAGAGTAAAATGGAGTTTGAACTTAAGAAAGGAACAAGTGATTACTCATCCCTCTGCACTAAAAAGTCTTTATTAACAGATACAAGCACTGCCAAGCAACAGCAGCTTATGATTGTTTTTATAGGACAGTAGTGAATAAGTACTTTCCCTGCACAGTCATAATGGTGACCTGAGGTAGACCAAATACTCTGGAATTTTGCTAAGGTGCTTTTTGTAGTTCTTCTGAGACCTGAAGGCCCTTTTGAACGTGCCCAGGCATTGCAACATGTCTTCTGCAGGCAGCCACTTGGAAAACTAAGGTTGGCCACTATGAAGAGGGCTACAGTCCTGCACAGACAAACACAGGTGAGAAACACTGTGAAGCAATTAAAACACAAGATTTTTCATGCACATATCATAGAAGGGAGTGAGTTATATTCCACCATTGTCTACCTACAGGTAGATAAAATATTCCACATTTAGATTCTACTAAGTGAATTTAGAGCTTCTTTTTGCAAGGCACAACAGCTCTGAACGAAGGAGCAAATAGAGAATGTTTCAGGCCAATGCAGAAACAAGACAGATCTAACCCTCGACAATAGTAACTCAGAATTTGCTAAGAACTGAGGAACTGAAATAAGAAACTCATTTAATTCAACTGCAAATAATAGTATGTATACCTTTATGATGTAGCCCAGCTGGTGCTAGAGTCCTTAGTCCAGTCTGTTTTGGGTGAGGGGGCAGGAAAAACACTAGAAAGGAAAAAAACCTCACCCATCTAAAGATGGAAACTTTGGAAATGCCTGAGCAGACAAGCACATTGTCCTGAGATATTGCTTGTTGTGCGCTAGCTGACGAAAACTTTACTTCATGGCTTTTAAAAACTACAGATGTTATTGTCTTCCAATCCAAACCTATACAAGTAACACTTGCAAAACTGTCAATGTCACACTCAATTACTAGACAGAAGAAGAGAAAAGTACCTTATTTTGAGCTAACCTGCTCAGTCCCTTTGTATCTCTCCTCATTTCAAGCACTTTACCCAGTGATGGAAGTGCCACTTATATCTGAATCAGAGAGTTGCAGAAGAGCCCTTTAGAAAGCAATGAACTCAGACTTACTTAGATGTCCAAAAAGATTGGACACCAGTCCTTCTTTCTGCATCCTTTGGACTTCAGATTAACAGGAATGATTGCATTTTTTAACAGTTTGGTTGTTTTGGATAGAGGTGGAAGGAGAAGATGACAATGTTAGTAGAGACATGGCTAGCAAGAGTGGAAACAATTCAGTGTTTTCTTGACATATTTTTAAAGAAAAGATTCGTGCTACAAATTGCCTGGAGTTTTAGTGGAGACCTGATTCTTAACAGTTTTCTTTTAATATGTTCTTGAGGAACATGCCCTTTAGTATGATTAAGGAATAATTAGATTCATTTTGAATTGTGGTAAATGGTATGGCATTCTTTTAATGGAGTTTCTGGTTCTGCAATTACATTTCTGCAGCACTGTCTAGCAGTCACGAAAAATTAGTTGTGTTTTCTTCTTCTGCCTCAGAGTTCTCTAATCTGTCTGGAACAAAAACAGATCAAGAAGTGCAGCTTTGTAGATAGCATCAAATGTTTCTGTGTGTTGCTTTGTGACTTTTGGATCATTCTTGAATACATAGGATTGACATATATCTCTATAAGAACTACTTCCAGAAAATATATGCTGTGCACTGTCAGAAGGATATTCTCTTTATTTCTTTTAAGCTGAAATTTCATAATTAGAACAAGATGAACAATAGTGTCCACTCACAGAAGAATAAAGATGTACTCAACTCCCTTTCTACTGCCTTTCAAACATGACTAAATGGGTATTTTCTACAGCCTTGGTTAATCTTTCATTCCTCTTCACACCTTGCTCCGATTTTGAGTATTTCAATAGGGATGCACGAACTGCTTAGATAAGAGCCAATTCCAGAAAGAACTTCAAAAGAAAAATCATGAGGCCAGGCAGCCTGGAGAATTCCTTTGGAACACAAAATGTAGGTGTAGTCATACATTGGTACAAAGGTGGTGACCTTTGTTTTGCTATAATTTAACTTTCTCTGTGTGTCCATCTTCCTTCCTTGGTTCCCTGTTTTCTTCCTTCCTCTTCCCCTTCCCTCTTTCCTCTCTTTTCCTTCATTCCCTACTTTCTTTACTCTTCCTCTCTTCCCCTCTGCCTAGGAAGGTGTATAATACTTTAAAATGATCATGCATCTGAGACAGAAGAAATGGTTTCCCTTCTATCTCACATCTATGCATTTTCAAAGGAGTACAAACTTGCACATTACTTACACAGTTGTTTCTGTTCTGGGGCATGGGGGATTTAGCAGAATGACTCTCATTGCTGTTAATAGGATTTGTTCAGCTAAAACCTTGTGCAAGCCAAGCCTTTTCAAAAAGGAGAATTTCTTTAGAAGTACAGATAGATCTAGTTAAAGATCATTTTGATGAGACATAGGGCAAGATCTCAGAGCATACCTCACAATTAAAGAACGTGGACAACTTTTCACCAGTTAAAAGTGTTAATCTCACCATTATGGCTCTATTTCCATTTGGTTAATTGCTTCCTGGTGTGTAAAATTCTGCCTATAGTTTCACTTAAAGGTATTTTTTATGCTTGTCTAGAATGACTATGCAATGTTATTGCATGATTTTGAAAGCTGAGCTCCTCAATTATCAGAAAAAATATTTGCCAAGTAAATGTTTCTATGAAAATCGTCATTATCCATCAAGTGATTTATTCCACAAGCAGTATTTGCAGAGCTATGCAGCTGGTTGATTACTACAAAAAGAAAAATTGCTCTAATAAATTAGTTGAGAAAAAAAGTAAAAATTAATTAAGATAATGTATATGTTGGATAATATTTGTCCAGCTGTTGTTTGAAGGCTATCACCTTTCATTTTGGTGGGCTTGCATACCAGCAAAGCAATCCCTATATAAATAGTTCTGAGTTTATCCTGTGATCTGCCATTCATACTTGAAAAGTGCTGCATAAATGATCATTATTATGATTGTAAATCAAACACTATTTTAATTTGGTATAAAATATAATGGCATTTGAACAAGCAAGGCAGTAGGGCTATAGATGAATTGAGTGCCATGTAGTCCGATGTGTGCACTTTCAGATAAAGCCCAGGTTGTTCAGAGTCTAGGCATAAGTGCCTGGTCTGCTGGAGGCAACTGTTTACTTCTTTTCATAAAGCCCCTAAGTTTCTCTAATATCTGGAATAGTGCAAATACAAATCATTAAATGGAATTTAGCAAGTTCAGTGAACAATATTTCCAAACATCACAGTCCTCAAGACTTTTTTTTTTATATGCTTTGTTGCATGAGTCACAGATTACAAGACTTTTGTTCATCCTGTCCAATAAATATACTATATAACTTACTTTATGACAATTAAAGAGTGTGGTTTTCAATGCAAATGATGAAAGATTTTGCTGTAATTCTTTAGGAGATTTTCTAATTGCAAATTAGTAGGAATTGGAATGAAACTGGATATGCTTTTATGTAAATTTAAGCATAAGAGTAGTATTTCTTTAAGTTAGATTCACAGAATACAGGACCTTCAAGTCTCATAGCACTACCACATCATCACAAATACTGCAGACATATGAGTTGCAAGGGGAAAAGTTTTTAAATTGTTGAAAAATGCTGAATTTATTTAATACAGAGACAAGTGCTGCCTGTTCAGTGATCTTGAATCTTCCCTTCCTTGAGCCTTTTGAAGGGGAACAGTGAAACCCTTTAGAAAACTTTTTTTAAGCCTAAATGGCAAGGGTGAAAAGAAGGTGAAGGTGAAAGAAAAAAGAACTAGTAAAGAGGAGAACAAAAAGAGTAATTGCACAGACAGATTTCAGGCCTTTTTCTTTTCTTAGAAACTTGTTTGAAACAATTGACCTGAAATGATGGTGAGGTGATTAAATGGAGAGATGCTGCAGACATTAATGTCTGTTTGTATTAAATGGGAATGATTCAGAGACCTTACAAATATGCAGGTAATCACAAGAGAAACAGCTGATTTTCAGGGTTGATAAATGCAAGATAGTGCCTGTTCAAATGCTTACAGACAATGCTGGATTCACAACCATCATTTGGATGAAAGAGCAGGGAATCATCATAGACAGCCCAGTAAAACACCTGCTTAGTGTGATGTGATAGCTGGAAATGAAGATAAAACATTAGAGCAATACAGAAAAATGTAAAAACATTGTATACATAAGTGGTGTGTTCTCAGCTAGGCTGTTACATTTGTTGCTTGTCATCCAATGTGAGAGAGGTAACAGAAGAAGCTTAGGCACATGAAATACAGGCAAAGAAATTTTACAAAAAGGCCACAAATGAATGAAAGAGACAAAAATACAAAAAAATGTTTTTAAAGGAACATGAATCTTTGAAGCTGCACCTTTTAGTGATACTTTTGGAATGATGTGTGTTAAAAGAAAAGCAAACAGTTAATCAGAGAGCTGATGACAGCAGTGGTCACAAAACTGGAGCATCTGAGTGACTAAATGCTTTTTCAAGTGGAAGTATGAGGACTCTTATCAGTCCTCAGGTGTTGGTGAATCCTCTGGTTTTTCTTTTCAAAATAAAATGAAAGCAACAACTAATAAAGTACTCTACTGCAAATATAACTATCTTACTGTTTTCCCCTGTGTGCTCTGCAGTGTTTTACAGGATACCACTCTCCTAAAACACAGTAACATTCAGCTTGCTGGAGGCTGGTGCACAACCACAGAAAGACATACTCTTCCCCCCTTAGACTGATAAAAACTTCATGAAGAACATTTCCCATAAAGCTCCCACTATCCCTCATCCCTTATGTGCAGATGTCAGGAAAACCAGGGGCTGAAATATCTTCATATGACAACAGAGAATAGCAAAATTTTGTTTCCCTTCACTTATGCTTGGGCTTGATCCCACTCCAACTGATTGCAGTTATGTGCTTGCAGATGACTGAAATAGGAATAAATTCTGTTTGTTGAACAAAACTTTTCCATCAGTGTGAAATTCTGTAATGATAGAACTTCACAGAGTTACATGGGAGTTATACTAGAAGAAAATGTGCCTTCAAACCTGTGAATTCATCAGCCTGTTGTTTGCCTCTCTTTTTCTTCTGATAATATAGGACTGAAGAATTTTTTGGTGTTATTTATTCTTGCATTTGGTAACTCACTTGCTTTCTGTATGGAAATGAACTGTAATGGTTTGTATGTTTATTTGTATCATAACTAAAATACTAATACTTACCTCAGCATCTCCAACCTTTTATAGAGGAGACAATATCTTTTCAAGCATTGAAATGTTAAGTCATGGGTAATATCAGGTACCAATGGGAAATAGAGTCTAGGTGTAGAAATTTCTGCCACCCTTGCTCCTGCTTGGAGTTACAGACTCTTACTCCAAGGGCCTGACATGGCAGTGCACCTGGGAATATTTCAAATTTTCCCCATGAAATATGAGACTTCTATATTTGAATAACGTCTCCCAAGGATTCAAGTCTGGTGACACAAAGATCATCTCTCTAAAGTAAGGTCATGTACTAAATAGATTCTACAAAGCAGCTATTTGAAATTTACTAGGAATATGTTTTTGGAGATGAAATGTTTTTTTAAAGGTTTGTTTTAGAATTGTAGATTTGTTGTCTCTCCCATCACTCACTATTAAAACATTCAAAGCCATCAGATCCTGGTGAAGGATATAAAATAAAATAGCTCAGCTCAAAGTGGAGCAGATATGAAAGTGATGGGATGAATTAGGATGTAGGAGGTGGTGGGTTTTTTTGTTGTATTTTTGTTTGTTTGTTTTCCCCAGGGGTGTTCTATGTGTGTATATATGTGTGCTGTTTAGTTGTTTGGCTGATTTTGGTTGGTTTTTTTCCTGTTTTTACCCTCTATTTTGGTCATTTATTTGGCAGGATAAACTTGGTTTACCAAACACAAAAATAGAAGAATTGCTCAAAAATAGGTCTATGGTGGAAGATATCTTTTTATACTGTCTCATTTTCTATGGCACAGCTACAGTATCACTGTGTCTCTAGGCTACTGCTTTATCAGTAGCACATTCATCCTACCAAATGTCTGTTATATATTGTGCCATGGAAACTCTGATGAGGAAAAATACACCGAGCATCACTTTTTGCATCCTTTTTCCAAACTCTTGACCCTGGTAGCCTATGAGTGAGTTGAAATGATTGAAACATACAGGTAAGGGAAATTAAGATTCTGAGCACCTCCTGAGGGCTGGCAGTAAGACATACCATCTTTTATTTTCAGTTACAATCTGGCATATTGTACAAGTTTTCTTATAAACTACTAAATAAGTGCTTATATATGAAAGGTACAAACTCCACTTAATGGGATTCATGCATATAATTCCCTTGAAAACTGCTAAACTAGTGTCTGGATGAGTAGGGAAGCCTTCTGTACCCTGTCAATAAAGAGCCTGGTGGTGTTATGATCAAGGAGTTGGCAGGAGAGTCATCAGGCAAGTGATGTACCTCAGATGCCACCCTTTGGGTTCCAGTTTCTTCTCTCTGCCAGATGTATGATGATGGTTATTTTGTGCTGTCCACATTCCCTCTTACAATATTTAGGGAAGATGAAGTTGGGGTGGGTAGTGCACTTACTACTGGGCAGTTGTGTGCCACGGTGGTTATGCCCTTGTGTGGGTGGGACACTCCCTGGGCCATGGTCACAGCTGTGAGGTGTTGCCATTGATGAAGAGACCTGCTGCTCCCCAACCAGGACTCAGCTCAGTGTATGAAATGCTGCAGGCCGACAAACAGAACTGTTGTTGCTTTTTTTCCTGTGGTGACAATTCTTGAGTTTATTTTACACACACAGACAAAGGCTCTTCAGTAAGGAGGTGCTTGAAGAAATAGCTGTGGGGCTGTCAGGAGTCCCTTACAGCCATGCTGAAAGATGGGTAGGTGTTTTCTCTGCTTCTGAGGGTGCTTGCTCTGTTTCTGATTTGTGCTAAATCTTCCTGTCTTATAAAGAATATTCTCCCTGGAGACCATAAAGACACTTCAGAAGAGAGTGCTTTTTCCCTCTCTTTTGAATGCAGTAGATTTCACCAAAGATGAGGATTTTTCTAAAGACCTTCTCTCTTTTAATATCCAATTTATACAGGGGCTGAACTGTGCAGTATGCTAGCAATATAGACAGCGTGTTTTGATTTTGGCTACAAAGAGTAGCTTTCCAACAAGAACATTGTGATTATTTGTCAAGTGGAATTGCTCCTTCCTAGCCTAGGGTTATGAGCAAAAAACTTTTGTTTAAATGGGGAAGCAAACAAATAGATTCCATAGCATTTAACTCACCAAATCCCAGTTTAAGTTTTAGGACAAATGTATAGGGAAAGTAGTGTTAGCTGAATGTCCCTTGTTGAAACATTGGCAGTCCATCACAAATCCAAGAAGATGCCAGATGTCTGAGTGTAAAAACAGTGAGTGAGAACTGTGGATAATTACCAGACGGATTCTTTAGATACTGATACATTATTATTATTTTAAAAGTTATTATTATTATTATTAAAATATATTTTTATGTGATCATGCTTTATGTCTTTACTAAAACATACTTTTAAAAAATCAGAAATATAGTTGCTGAGAGAAGCCTGAAACTGAGGTTATTTTCCTCTACTTTAAAAAACAGCACACACTGATTTTTAGACCCCTTCAGAAGTCAGTGATGGAATTTGCACTTCTGGGAAATGGCATTCCCATTCATATACAATCTTAAAAGCAGATCTGAATTCAGAGCCTTGCTATGTATGCAGTGAAGCTTTCCACATGTACAGCTTCAGATACCTCCCTGTGAAACTCCTACATGGGAAAACCCATCTTTTGGTAAAATTGGTGCTATAACGTCCATTGTGGTTGATACCCACTGACCAAAGCACTAGTTATTAACTCAAGGATGAAAGAAAGGCAAAGCAGTTACACTCTTGATTATTTTTGTTCAGTTGTTGGCTGTTGAGGAAGCTGTAACCAATGTAAGCTCAAGCAATCTGTCGCTGGATTGGTGGTTGGCCCAGCCTCGAAGAGGACAGACAGTTTTATTGGAGATCAAGGTGGTGTTATTCTACCATTGACTCTTTGATCAGGGTCTGGTACTGCTGAACTTCAACCTCACTCAAGGGAATATGCAAACATTTCACTACTGAACCTGAGTGTGATCAGGAAAATGGATCTTGAAAGTTGGCATGTACATCTGTATCTGCACTGGGAATATAAAAGATAAAAGATAAATCTGGGGGCTTTTCAATAATAGAGATGCTATAAAATAGCACATTAAATTGGGAAGAATGTCAAAGTGGGCTGATATGACCTACATAATGCCACAGATCCGGCTGGGTTACTCTAGACAAAATTCTTTTGTCTTATATCTAAAGAACCCAGATTTGAAAAAAAAAAATTGTCAATAATTTATTGTGGACTTTATTATTTCCTCTTCTTTTCAGTGGATATTACCCTTTTGGCTGCAAGCTTGGTAATTGAGACCTAATAGTTTAAATACTGCCTAGTTAAGCCATTCTGCCTGTGAATATGCTTATTCTATTTATGTGGCTTCAATGAACAGAACACCAAACACCTGCTGCTTTAAGGGACTTACTAATTTTCCTTTGGAGAAAGAAAGGGGACTCTGGTAATGTCATTAATGTGATTTCCACTGAATACTTTTACATTATGATTTTAAATGGTCTGTGGCTTTTGAGAGAAGTTCCGCATTGTGCAGCAAGCGTTTGAAAGCTGTGCACAGAAAGTTATTAGTTATTACTGTTGTCTACCCATACCTCAAAAGGTTGTGGGGTTTTTCTACCTCCAGTACTTCCAGACCTGTCTTTGGAAAACTCTCAGATGCTTTTGTGTGGTGCAATGGTCACACCCAGTGGCCAGTTGGGTTAATCACATATGTGTATTCCCTATAGATATCTGAGGCAGTTTGTTCCAGCAAATTCTTTTCATATACTATGACAGCTTTGAATCTAACTTGATAGCAGGAAAGCAAAGTATGTCCATCTTCACCTCAAGGTTCGTTCCCAAAAGTCTCTGGCTAATCAAAATGAGGGTCCAAACCATTCATGAAATGAATAACAAAGAGCCAAAGATGCTCCCATGGAGTCTGACATTCTTAAAAGTAGAACCCTTGACTATAATAAGCTACTGTTTTAAAACAATGATTCAAGGACAGGCTGAAACAAAAAACCTTCTGCTTTCCTTAGTTTAAATTAATCTTTCTTTTAGCTGTGGAAAACTTGAAACATTTGAACATATGCCTGATTCTTTTTTTTCTTTTTTGGCATTGTCAAGGTAATTTGAAAAAAAAGACCATTTTTCTTTCCTATAAATGAAAAATGTATGGAAGTATCATGGATAAATCGAAAAGAGTTGCATACACATAACCCCTCTACCTTTCCTGCCAGTCTGACTATCGAATCCTCTATTAGCATAACAATGACACTAATGTTTCCTTTCTCCCAGTGCAGACCATTTTGTCAAGGTCCTTGTTTTCAATTAGCGTCAGTAAATGACACACGGGTGGGAATCCTACAGGCATGTTCAGCAGAGGTAGCATTGCTGATCTTGGGGTAGGGGGTGGGAGAGCCAAGTTTCAATGGGGAAAAAAGGGAGGGAGTATTCTCCATACAAACCCTTGTGCTTCAATGCTCCCAAGGACACAGATGTTAGTTCCCTTCCCTACATCACACGTGTGAAAATGGTCTAAAGGCCTGCATAGCGTGGTAGTGTTCATTTACAACAAGCATCAACTCACTTAAAAACCAAATAACTCAATCTGCATTACCTAACTTTGTCAGTCTTGCCTCAAATATTTTAAAACATTGCCCCAAAGCCATAAATGAGTGAGGGGGGTTTTTTCAGCCTCTTACTAATTCCCTTACCTTCTTTGGAATAGGCAATACCTGTCAATATCTACACATTTCTCTTCTACCTACAGCATCTGCTACTCAATTCTGCTTGCATTTTTTTTTTTTTCCCCTCAGGACTTTTGCTCTGCTCTGGTATGAAAAGCTCTACTCCAGCTTCAGCATGGTTGACTGGAAGCCGGTTGCTGGCACGTGCAGGAACTGGACCAAGGCTTTTACGATCTTTTTCTACTGAGAAGTTTGCATACATTTTCTGATTGAGATGCAGACTTTAGATACTGGATCTGAAGGTACTGATAGTAGGTTTGCTTTATTTACTTCTCCTTCACACAGATTTCACATATAATTCAATGCCTCCCAGGGCTCCCCAAGCCACGTGTTAGACAAAGCAGAAAAGGATTTAATCACAGATACTTTTTGAAGAGCACTGAATCCCTTTTCCTTGGACAAATTTCCTTTTGGGCTTAGTTCACTGAGAAAAACCCAGCAAGTAACACTGTGGACATTCAGAGACAGACTCCACAAATTCTCATTTCCTCTGAAACAGCCAATCTGGACTCAACAGAGGATGAATTCTGGTGTCTCTGCAGTGAGTTAGGTGGTTTTTTTGCCAGGAAGCTCCCCCAAAATTCATGCACTAAAATATTAGAGCTGTTTCTGTACTGGATTTTCTTATACCCCATAGCCTGGATATTTTCAGTTCAGAAGTTTGTGCTTGCTTTTCATTTTTGCTTTGCAGGTCACATTTAAATGAACCTTCCACACTGGATCAAGCTTGACAAAAAAGAACAGTTATACCTTAGGAAAAATTTGGCCTGCTTTTTATCTCAGTTCTCTTGTTGGTTGTTTGAAGATGTGAATTATATGAAAGGACTCTATGAGGTCTTCTTTTCCCCCAGATTCAGATAACATTCAAGAGTAAACAAAACATTTAGGGAAGAAAATTTCTAAATTTAGTGAAAGTTTTTATAATTTACTAAAAATACAAAACCTAAGTTAAAATACTTCAGGTTTTGTGTGGCAAAATAGTGCTGGTGCATGGGAATCATGTAGGAAAACTCTGTATAAGCAAAATGAAACTGTCAATGCTCCTTTCTCTGACTAAACTGAAGCAAGTTAATGAAATGTTTTCCTACTTCTACTGTATTGATATAATCCCATTTAAAGCTCCAGGTCTATTATGTAGGTTTATTTATCTGTAGTGCCAACTCTTATTTAATGATTAATAAGCAGTGGTGAAAACTGAAATTATTTGTAAAGTTCTTGCTAGTTCCAAGGACCTCATGTAGGAGTAAATAGAAGACATGCCTGTATGTGTTGCAGTGTTAAATAAAATCTCCTTTGCTTTGTGTTCCCAAAATAGATATGTTGTTTTGAAGAGGGCTGACCCCTTCCTACTGCAAGAGTGAGATCAGATTTAGTAAAGAAATATCCCATTACTTAAGGCCCTATGGTTTTCAATGGAGATGGAAGGAGTCCCTCTGAGCTGCTCTGTTTTCACCTACAACAAGGTCTAGCAGGTGAAGAAGGCATGAATGAAGCCCTGCACCTCATTTGTTGTCAGAGGAGAGTTTGCTGCACATGCTATAATATCAGGCCATGGAGCTGGGCATATCACCACTTTTCATCTCTTTTTCCTGTGCCCACTCAAAATTATTTTTTTCTTTTAGGGAGAAGATGCTGGATCAGTGTCCTAAAGCAACGGTATTTGTCTCATGTTTCCCCAGTACTGACAGTGAGCACAAGGAGTTACTGTCCATGCAGAGATTCCCCAGCATGGACTTTCTGCATGTGCAGTGACAGGGTCAATGCTGTTATGGTCTGTGAAGCTGAATATCCATCA
The DNA here is from genome assembly GCA_013399015.1 of Galbula dea. Taxonomy (NCBI): domain Eukaryota; kingdom Metazoa; phylum Chordata; class Aves; order Piciformes; family Galbulidae; genus Galbula; species Galbula dea. The sequence goes on along the minus strand of VWZX01005120.1, from coordinate 896,023 downwards.
ATAAGGAGTGTATATTACTTCTGCTGAGAGCAGAGGAGATCAAAATCCTATCGAGGCTGAATCCAAAATGGGGGCAGTGGGAGATTTTTGAGGCATACCTTTTGATCCATGCTTCAAGGATTGTTGAGGGTGCAGTCAGGTGTGCTGGTTTGATGCACTCTGGTGTCTCCTGAAGTAGCTGTGCCACCACAGAGGAAGGACCACTGTGATAGTATTAAACATCCTATCTGGAAGTGGTTCTGTTACCTTGTTCTCAGAACTATACAGAGTGCAAAAGATGCAGCACAGGGGTTGTAGGAGGCTATAAGAAGGCAAGTCTCTAATTTAAATATCACTGGGAAAGCCTGGGCAATTTACTTGATTCTTGTTTGCCACTCAGACCAGGCTTATAGTTTTTGTGCTATGGGCATGAGAGTGCATCACTGGGGTTAGTGGTGTCAGATGTTCAATGTGTTGCATAAGCATGATTGCCTGAAATAATGAAACAGCAATGTCCTGAACATATTTAGCTTTTTCTTCTGTAATATCTTAGTAAATGAATATTGCACTTACAGTGTGCAGAACCTTCAGCTGAGAATCCAAACCAAACCAAGTGACTTTCCTCCCCAAAGCAGTAATTAGGCCACACGATGCCTCTGTGCTGTTTGTTATACAGCAGCTTCTCCTGCATGGATCATGTTTGTTCCTATCACTTTGAATGCAAAAAGCAGTTGATCATTTCATCCATGTGACTACAAGGGTAACTGTCACAGCTTGCAAAGCATATGGTAGTTCTTGCAATATCAATAATAATCTCTAAGTAATGCAACTTTGGGTTGTAGTCATCTTATATTATCACTTCAGTCTTCCTGTAGCTTCCTCCTGTCTCTCTCTTTTAGAATTTTTGTCTTTCATTATTAAACAAAACCTTCTATACCCAGTGATTACATTATCAAGGATTACCTGCTGAAAGGGATCAGAATTGATCAAAGTAAAGGCTGTGTTATTCTGAATAAATTTTACTTATTTTGAAGAGGTTCATTGAATTAATTAGAAGATGAAATTAAACAATAAGCAAGTAATGTAGTAGGCATTTTGCAGATGGGGACACTGAAATTTAAAGAGGGAAAAGGGATTTGTGACATGTTTGCTGTACAGAGTGAAATAGAACTGGCATTTTCTCCTCAAAGGCTAAGTGCATCTCTTACAGCTTCCAAGTGGAGTGGAGTCTATAAAGTGTTTATTTAAAATCTGTGGATGGGAATGAAATACTTTTTTGTTGTCACTTTAAAGTCAAATTCTATTAAATAAGGAATAAATTCCACTGTAACTATAACAGGTAATTTTTCTTTAGACATATCAAAGTATTCAGTTCCCACACTGAAATGAATTCAACATTGAGCATATTTGCAGCTTTCCTTACAATTTCTGTAAGATCTATTTAAATCATACTTTCTTCTAAATGAGATGCCTTGCACACACTCTGCCTGTTATGGGGTATTGATAACATCTGTTTACTAATCTGAGAGAAACATCCAATAACTCTGGAGGATGTGACAGATCTGAATAGCTGTCATGTTAAGTCAGATGGCAGAGCAACTGATTGGTCAGCTAATGAAAAGAACATGAGTTTACAGACAAAATGAAACAGGACAGCAGCAAATGTAGGGAATTGGCTACCTATAATGCATGTTATTCTGAGAATGAAAAAAGGAACCTAAAGGTACAGAAAACATTGAAATGTATTCATGATTTTGTCCAGTGACTTGGAAGCAGGGTTCTTGAGTAACTGTGTAAAGTGATTTTTTTGAATTGTGCGAAGAGGAGGTAGAGTGCTGCCATATTTAATTAGTGAAATCCTTCCCATCTGTGTCCTAGACAGGTGAGTTCCATGGCCTTGTGTCTAGTTGTGCATTGCTGATAGGGATGCAGACCTTGTGTTTTGCTGCTTTGCTGGCATTGTATTCAGAGTACTTTCTCCATGAAAGCATGAGATTAAAACCATCTCCAAGGGAAACAGTTTTCTGGTCTGCCCTCAAATGTGCCCATCAATGAAAAAATTTAACTCTCAGTTTTCCAGAGCAGTCCAAGCACAATATGATGGCACAGTGGATGCTTTGCCAGGGAAATGATACAGTTTTCCGAGGGCTGGTGTAAGAAAAGGATTGTTCTTTCTGCCTATTCACACTAGCTGTCTATGTGAGCCTGGAAAACCTGACCTAGAGGGGAGCCCACACTCTTTTTTGCAAAGTATTGGGAGTGATCTTTTGTCTTTGTATGATCTTTCAGGTTACTGGCATGATAAAACTGGGTAAAACTGCACTTCTGGCTAAAATAAATTTAAAAGAAGGCGTCTGATTGTGCCTGGCTCTTGTGTGGGTACAAAATGAAGAGGGATTGTATAATGTGCTTTTTCTATGCTTTTCCCACAGAATCAAACTTACTGCATCTCACTCAAGTATCTCAAAACATTTTCTATTCAGATCTCGGAAAGTTATCCTGACCTTGTTTTATGGTCAATGGAAAATAATTAGAGGGTATTTTTCTCTTTCAGATGAAGCATATCTTCTTAGCAAGTGGTTTAAGATGGGCAAAACAAATCACCCTGTGAAGTTGTGTCTTTCTTACCATTAAGTATAAAGACTAGAGTAACACCAATTTTAGTAACTAATTTTTAAGCACAAAAGTGAGATGAAATACATACCAAGAATAAGGATCAACTCTTACCCTGTTTCATTATTCTGGGAGATGAAGGTCTCTTGGAAGACTCAGTTTAATGGAATGGCATTTTGTAACCTGTACTGTGTTTTTGTTGGTTGGTAACTGGCCCACAATCTAAGGGATATATCTTCAGTGTTGGTAGGTGGGTTGGAACACAGGTCATCAAAATAAAGTGTGTAGGCTTGCAAATGTTGCTTGGTTTCAATGGAAGATAAACTCAGTGAGTCTGAACCCTGCTGTCATGCTGTCATGAATCCAGTTGCTGGTCATTTCTAAATTTTTCCAGTAAGACCAGAGTCTTTTTTAAAGCTAAACGTGAGTCAGAAAAGCTTCCTCATGCAGCTTTGAAGAGATAACACAACTGAATTCATACAAACCCCTAATATTTGCCTAACTGGAAAAGACATATTTCTTAGTCCAACTTTATAAATAGGTACTAAGAAAAGCTACCCATCTCTTTTTCTCCCTGTACTATTGTTCACTTGTGAATATGTAACAGAGCATAACATTCTCAAACTGTAATCTGCTCAACATTATCTAATTGCATCTGTCATTTTACTCTGCAATAACATACTTCTGGGGGAAAAGAAATATGGAATTTAGCACTTGAGCTACTTTTTTGAAGATTGCTTCTGATTTTAAACATGTAGTAATGACATTTACCTGCTAAAATTTAAAAAGCAAAAACAATCTGCATGTTATCCACCTTATATATAGTTATCATTAGTAGCTCGTATGCTATGCTGTGGGTATACCTTTTTAAAGTGACTCTTAGGGCAGAGAGGTTCTCGTACAAGAAGTGAGCTAGGGTCTATATCTCTATTTATGACATATGCTTTAATCAGTCTGTGGACTGCCAGTTTAATATTGTTTAATTATTGTTCCCTTGAATGTGCTAATTGCACTTTGGCTGCATAACTTTTAAATGGAAGGGATGCCAACATATTCACTAAGTAACATCTTTGTGCTATCCATGCCAGCTTCTCTGAAAATACTTCCACGATGGTTATTGATCTTTTTTTCTTGTGCTTTTACAGCTTGATCTCCTTTCGTTCATCTTCCTTTTCTTCCTGATTCTCAGGCTGATACTCTGTGAAAGCAATTTCCTTCAGTAGATCCCACACCAGCAGCATGCCAGCTTCTTGCACTCTTCTATGTCACTCATAGTTTCTGCTTTTTCAACTTTCTCCTGTCCTTTCCCCTTTGTATATCTGCTTCCTGCTGCAAGTGAATGAGGATAGGAAAAGTCTATTACTACTTGATGGCTGGCATCCTTGAGCTGCACAGAAAATATTAGGCATGAATTTGTTACTGCCTTCAAAAACCATAGAAGCCCCTACACAGAATTGTCTCCTAAAATTCAAGTACAAAGACAGTCTTGCTTTGTATGTGCTTACATAAAAAGCAAACAGCAGGGATTAATTACTTCAGACAGCTAAATAAATATTTATTTCCCCATAATAGTCTTCAAAAATATCTGTCACTGTTTCACTACCTAACAATGGCTGGTAGTGACAAGTGGGATCTTATTCAATGAAAGTTGCTTTTTAATGAGTGGGTTTTGAGTAGGAGGTTTAATCTGATGCTGCTTTTGGAGCAATGCCTAGCCTATCCCAGTACAAACTCTCTCTGATTAACAAAAGGCCTCATTTCTAAACTGATCTAGTTCAGCTGATGCTAGTTAATTCTTTTATTTAACTCAGGCTTGTTTATAAGTCAATTAACATTTAAACTGAGCTCCCAGCCTTCCCATAAACTCCCAGCCACCTAAACCAAACAAAATAGCCCTGGTTCCCACTTTTAGGGGCCACTAACCACATATAGAATACCCTGCTGTAGCATTCTTGTGTTGCCAGGTCTTGGGGAATTAATCTAGCGATTTTTGGCTGAGATTCACACAAGCCAAAATTAGATTAGGCACCTTCCTCAGAGTCTGTGTCCCTGCTGCCTTCCCTGGGAGAGTCCTACTGGGAGCAGTGGGGCAGACAGTGAGCCACAGCGCATGTAAAAAGGCTTGAAAATGCTGAAATAAGCCAACTCACACACCTTTCTGAGGTGGCTCCCTACTGCGTTATGCACTAAATTCCTTTTTGTTTACACTTGGACTCTCTGTCTGTGCTCTTTCACTTGGTTGCTGTCTCCTGGGATGCTAGGTCTCCCCTTGCCAGGGGTCAAGAAGAGGGCATGGGTGTTACTCCTTTCTAAGCTTGCTGAACTGAGGGAACAGAGTCCTGAAGGCTATCCTGGGGCTGCCGCTTGTGACATGTCTCTGCTCTTACCTCTCCCGGTACTGTGCATCAGCCTCTGCATCCCCACCTCCCATGTTATCTTCGTATTACTACCCTTCTTCCACCAGGCCAAGTGATCCCTTACCTCCCACAAGGCACAATGGGCACTGGGGCTATGTTGTGGAGGATGTACACATGCCACAGAAATGGTGTTGAGTACCTCTGGGGAGGACAACATGCCTCCAGAGTAGTACTAGCATTGGTACCATACCTTAAAGATGCCAAGGGCCTGCTCTACTGTGGCATGGTTCTGGCAGCAAGTACTGTTGTAGTATTGTCATGAAGCAGCTGGCAAACACTTGCAGAGATCTGAGCTGTGGACTGTTAGTCTTAGAGCATGGTGGCTACATAATGCCTTCCTACTTCTTCCTCCTTAGTGTATGAAAATAGCACATATGGGGATGAATGTTTCTGTTCTGAGATTTTCCTAACCTTCACTTCTTTCGTTCCATCTCTTAACAATACTTTCCTGCATCCTTGTCTGGGCTGTGTGTTAACTGTTCCTTGGGTTGCAACAAACACAGCATAACCAGCCAGCCAAAAGAGGTGATTATCTCACTGTATTTAGCATTGGTGTGGTCTCACCTTGGGTACTGTGTTCAGTTCTTGACCCCAATTTAATCACAGAATCACAGAACTTTAGGAGTTGGAAGGGACCTCGAAAGATCATCTAGTCCAACCCCCCTGCCACAGCAGGATTCCCTAGACCAGGTCAAACAGAAGCGCATCCAGACGGGTTTTGAATACCTCCAGAGAAGGAGACTCCACAATCTCTCTGGACTCTTTCCAGGAGTTCCCTATCCTTCTTAAACTGAGGGACCCAGAACTGGACACAATATTCCAGATGCTGCCTCACCAGGGCAGAGTAAAGGGGGAGAAGAACCTCTCTTGACCTACTAACCACACATCTTCTAATCCACTCCAGAATCCCATTGGCCCTCCTGGCCACAAGAGCACACTGCTGCCTCATGGTCATCTTTCCATCTACCAGGACCCCCAGATCCCTTTCCCCTTCACTGCTCTCCAGCAGGTCAGTCCCCGATCTATACTAATACATAATGATGTGAAGGTCCTTGAATGTGTCCGGAGGGGGGCAACAAAGCTGGTGAAAGTACTGGAAAGATAACTTAGGAATGGCTGGGGACTTTGGGCTTGTCTAGTTTGGAGAAAAGGAGGCTGAAGAGTGACCTTATTACTCTCTACAGCTTCTTCAGGAGCCTCTCTCTGGCGTCCTGTGATAGGACACAGAGGAATGGCTCAAAGCTGCACCAGGGGAGCTTTAGGCTGGATATTAGGAAACATTTCTTTACCAAGAGGATGATCAAACACTGTAACAGGCTTTCTAGAGGGGTGTTTGATGTCCCAAATGTGTTACTATTTAAGAGTAATTTGGATGATACCCTTAACATCATGCTTTAACTTTTGGTCAGCTCTGAAGTGATTGGTCAGTTGGACCAGATGGTTGTTCTAGGTCCCTTCCAGCTGAAACAGTCTATTCTATTCTATGAATCTCAAACTCCCATCTTTGTATAGAGTCCTTAACTATACCTTCTAAGTCCTACTTCTGCCTCTCTCCAGTGCTTATCTAATTTATTCTACTGCCCCTCTAAACTGATTTGATTTGGTGCTCCTCCAGAAAAATCTAATATCTTTTATCCTCCCTTCTTCCTTCTGGTGTTACCTAGCAGTCAGGCACTGGGAAAGTGTGCAGAGTTGCTGCTTCATTTCCTGAAGGTGTTCAGCTAGTGCAGTCATGGTCCTGGCATGGAGATGGTGAAAATGGAGTTAACAACAGGAAACAAACCACAGAAGGTCCCAGATGACTAGGCTTTCCTACACAGATGCATGAGGGGCAATATAGATGTTTTTCTGTGTCTGGTCATCCAGGTGCAATTGCCTGGTGAGTAAAGATGTCTCTCAAGCTTTTGAAGTTCTATGTGAAGAGAAAGGAGAAGTAGATTAAATGGCTGACTGCCAAACACTATACATCTGGAACAGTACTATACAACTATTTCAGTTGTATGAATCACACCCCTGAAGACCTCAAAAATGTGTGAAACTTTTAAAATGGTGGTAGGCAAATTATTGATTTGGTGTGTGGTTAATTAAACAGCAGCTGGTACTCCGTTGCTTTAGAGGATTAATAAAAAGGAAGCTTTGATGACTTTGAAATGTTGAGCTATAATCAAAGAACTTAAACAAAAAATGTTTATGGTATTTTACAGTGAACAAGAAATTAACTTTGGTTTGTTACAAGGTCAAGTGAAGCATGAATGGTAGCCACCAGGTGTGAAGGGGAAAGAATGCAGGCTGTTCTTCCAACAAATAATGTGCTATCTTGCACTTCATGTGTGTCTTTCAGAAATCTTTCAAGCCTCTTGCTTCCAATTAGCAGTAGAGATTTGAAGAGACTTTATCTAACACTGGCAACAGTACAGATATCAGAGGGGGTTTGACTCAATGACCTTCAGAGAACCCTTCCAACTAACATCTCTTTGGCAATGTAAAACATTCAATACTTAATGCCTTGGCTTCTAGGTCACTGCAGGCATTGAAGGCACAGTCTGCATTTGTTGGGACAACAAGGCTTTTCTTAGATCATGAATAATTCTGAACTGCTGAAACTTCAGCAAGGCTTATTTGGTACAAGGTTTCTCAAGCATTAGTAGGAGAAGGAGACACCTGTTTGAAAGCTGCATAGGGGAACAAACCACAGGTTGTGTCATCAGAAACAGCACCTGTTCTGCTGTAGTAATTAGACACCTACTGCTTCTGGCAGAGGGAGTTGCTCAGAAAGGGAGAGTGCTTTGGCTTGTCTCATGCTCTAACAACAACCCCCTGCCTTTCTAGGTGCAGTTCTGGGTCATGTCCTCCCGGAACAGAGGTTAAAGATGAAGTTGGAGAGACAGAGCAAAAGGGACACATAGTTGCGTTGGGGGAAACACAAAGGGGCATCATGGGAAAATAAGAATTTCCCCCCTTGGCCTTGAGGGAGAGAGGGTGCTATAGGGGGAATGCATGCATATGTTAGAGGATGGGGCACCACACTGAGACGTGGGGCTGAGAGAGGAAGTAGGAGAGAGGAGGCAGGAGGAGGTGTGGAGAATCCCTGAAGTAGAGAGGGCAGAGAGACCAACAAGGAGCTTGCTGCATGATGCATAATGAACAGTGCCTCTGGCACTCAGATCTAAGGAAGCAGCAAAGTGTGCCGCCCACAGGGTGCTCTGGGGAACGCAGAATGAGAGTGTATTGTGGTGGTGCAGTCTGACACCTTCCTCAGCTTTGGACAAGGCACAGGGGGAGTTTTTAAGGAAAAGGAAATCTAATTCTAGAGTCACTTCTCTTCACCTTCCTGCCTCCCACTCTTTACATTTATTTGTGCAGTTGGGTACTTGATAGGTGGTTTAATATATTAATTTTATATATGCCAGGGTAACTTATCCCTGATTGAACTCCACTGAATCTAGATGATTATTAGAAAATTGCTTTATAAATAAGCCTGGACTGAGAGACACTTTCCATGTTATAAATACAAAGCATTCCGCTTCTAAGCTGCTTAATGTTTTCTTGAAATGCAAACACAGGCAGCAGGCACATCACTGTTAAACTAATTAAAGTTTAAAGAGAGACCTTTATACATACTAGCCTAGATAATTTGTTGTCACAGGATCATAATTCATTAAATATATTTTCTATTGTTAGTTAAATTATTAATAAACAAACCAGAGCATATGGAATGTGTCAGCTGATGAGTCAAGATGGAAGGAAACATCTTTACTGAGATTTCAAGTTGTGACTTCTACACAGTTTCCTTTCTGAATAAATGGCTAGGAGGTTGCAGCCTAAATAAATATGATGGTGTTTGCCTGCAGATGTCCTGCTGGGCTGAGCTGTAGTGCTTCCATTCATTTTACAAATCCACTGAAAAACAATGTTGAAGCAGCTACAGTTTAAAGAAATTCACACCTCTGTATTATAGACAAAATTTGGTAGAGGATGTAAATTGAGGAAAAGCTGACCAGATGTCTGGGAAGTGTAATGTAACTTGCAATGGTTTGCTTTAAAATAGATGCATGAAACGATTCACTCAAGGACACCATAGTTGTTTTCATCTCCATGCATCTGGCCCATTCCACTTGCAGGGATGGATCAGCTTCTCCAGCAGCATTAACTGAACTCCTGCACACTAAAACACAACATTTAGAGAACAGCCAAAACTGACACCAGCTGTGCTGCTTCACCCCAGACATTGCTTCGTGAGCATAGGAGCCACCTATGCACTCACTGCAGAAATATAGAAGACAGAGGCAGGGCAGATTGCCAAAGGCAGAAGCCATGGTGCCCCACAGGTGAATCAAAGTTGTCAGGACAATGTGGCATCCTTGAGCACTAAATTCAGCTCTGGCAGTAGTTTATCGGTTGTATTATTGGCTGTTGTCAGCCCGCTGCACAGGGGAAATGCTGCTTGGTGCATTGTATATGCTAATTTTCCTGGGAGCTATGTGGGCCTCTGCCCTGGGACTAGAAGGAAATGGAAATTCTGTGAGTACAGATTTTTGAAACTTTCTTATTCCTATACAAAGTCAAGTCCTAGGTGGAAAGCTATCTGATGGGTACATGGTACCAATACTTCAGAGACTACTTCTATGGCATAGGTTGGGAGGAAGCTGAAGCTTCAGAGTTTTCTTGTATTCCTATTTTGCCTCTGGGCAACCTATTGCCTTTCCTTGGCAAGAATGGTCTTCTGGATTTTTTCACAGATTCATCCTCCTGAGTTTGAATTCCTGTCTGTAGCAAGGGGCAATGGTTGTAAGCAGAAGCATAGGAGATTCCGTGTGAATACACATAGAAATTATTTCCCAGTTCAGGTGCCAGAGAACTGGCACAGACTGCCCATGGAGGTTGTGGAGTCTCCTTCTCTGGATGTATTCAAAACCCGTTTGGATGTGCATCTGTGTGACCTGGTCTAGGGAATGCAGCTGTGGCAGGGGGGTTGGACTAGATGATCTTTCGAGGTCCTTTCCAACTCCTAACATTCTGTGATTCCGTAATTCATTCTGTTGCAGTTTAGTTTTTAAAGTATAGTTAGAAATACAACATGCTTATTAATAGCCAAAATTATGGGTAATAAAAATTGGAATAGAAGTGATGACTCCTCTTCAAGGATCTGTGAGAGAGTACTATCAGAGCTGGAAGCTGTCAGGGAAAAGAACATTTTTTTGACTAAAAAGATGTGAAAGGTATACTAAAGAGAGTGTCTGATTCCTGATACTGATAACACTGTCACATGTGTACATGATGGATGTGATTAGTACTGTCAAATATAGACACTGGTTAATGCTCTCTTTAATTAGGATGAAGTGTGCCTCACATTAGCATAGAAGAGAACTATGCTAATAGTTCAGAAGGGGAGGAAAAGAAGATGGACAAACGGAGACTGTAAATGAGTGTCCAGCAGAAGAAGAACCATCTCACTGCTTTTAAGATACTTGGGCAATAAATACCATGCAATTCACTGTGCCATGTGGATCCTAGTAAGATGGAAGAAATAAGGAAATGAGCTCTTGTCAGTGGAAGGTTACTATTACCTTGCACTGGTAAATTAGTACCTAATGTTGCAGGAACAGGACTCACAAGGAGATCTGAATTTTAGCTTTACCTTGAAAAAGCAAGGGTGAGACTAAATTGTTAATATGTGTTACAATCCAAGTTTCATAGGCTTTGTTCTTTTGTCTGTATTAAGTATACCAAATTAGCCAACCAGAACAACTTCAGCCAGCTGATATCTCAGCAGACCTTCAGTTGTTCCATGGTGCTGCCAATGCTGCCCATGGTGCTGCCCTGACTGTGCCGGAGAGCACCTGCAGCAGCTCTGTGCTATGAATACAGCTTACTGCTCTACTATAATCACAGGAATTTAGTCTACCTGAGGGTTACTGTCTCCCTTTTTCTAAGAGCCATTGCCACCTTCTGGATGTGTGGCAGTCATCTGCCCAATCTCATGGATTCCAATTCAAAGCCACCATTCAATGGAGTTAAAGCAACCATTCAATAGAATCAGAGTTTAGAATAGAGCTAAACACTTTCTGTCACTGCCATCCTCAAAACACCTCTTATAAAAGTAAAAGAAGATAAAATTGGTTGAAAAAACTTATTTTCATTACATTTATCAGTAAACAAATGCAGCTTGAATTTAAAACTGAAGAAAACCAAGAAATGTAAATTGAAACTTAGTTTCCTCATAGACCTTACCATTGAAAAATGAAAAGCAATCAAGTTATATTTTCCCATGAAAAGCATTTTCTGTCAAAACATCATTCTTTAGAGAAAAAGATTTTTCACTCAACATTTTTGACCAGCTGAAATTTCAAACTAAACCCCAAAATATACAGACTTACAGTTTATTGTTTACTGCACAGTAATATATACTTCAAATGAAAAGTAGAAGCAACCTGAAGCATGTAGAGTAGAGGGATGGAAGAAAAAACAGAAGGAACTGACAAGTACAGGTTGAAGAATAATCCAGCATCATAAATGGAGAGATTTGCTCTGTACCATACTAGAATCCAAAATCTTTTGTATCTCCATTTTCACCCACAGTGTTTCATTCTGGATGTTGCAAATCGGTACTTTAAAATTGTTGCTCTGCCTATTTTGAAATATTGCTACTAGAAATTATTGTTCCTTGTACTTGTGAGAGATTTGGAAGGTCAAAGAGTGATTTCATGGTCCCCCATGAGTTGTGGTACAGTTCCAGAGGTGTTTTACAAATTCAAATCAATAAGGGTATGTTTCGCTATAGAATGGCAATCAAAAATGTCATAACCCTAAAAAAGAGCACCATTTATTACAAGAGTTGTTCCTTAAGTCAACAAATGCTTCTTTTTTATCTTCTGGAGTTGCATTACAGATAGAAACACTATGATCTATTTCAATATTAAAATTAATTTACACTAGGTTATTATGTACATGAACATAACTGGCTTGGAGTAAAGGAGATAAACTCTTTTTGCCTGTCCTCTCCAAAATATAGGACCCTGTGCTCCACGAGGACTAAAGGGACAACAAATGTACAATGCTATACATATGTACAATGAAGATAAAATGTACTGCAGCTAGCTGTGTTTTCTTAGAAATTCAGAGCAGTGCAAAATAATCTCCAGGCAACTATTTCGTTAAAAGAGCAAACTCTGAAGCTGCTTCTTCATGTAAGGCTGAAATGTCACATCTGTTGTTCATTGATTAGCAGCCAAAGAAGGATGCAGAGCTCTCTCTTTTTCCTTTTCAAGACTTTCCCTACAATGGTTGCTCACCTACTGTATGAACAACTTATATTTTTTTAAGCTCTCTCACAGAAAGTCCTCAGAACAGAATAAGGAGCAAGGGATGGAAGAAAGAGAAAAAGAAGGAAGAGTAAGAGGAGAAGGAGAAAGAAGGAGGAGACAAAGTAGTGAAAAGTTAACACAGAACTGAGAACTCCAAAACAGCTTAAGCTCTCAGACACAGCACACAAGAAGGGTCCAAAAAAGATATATCTGTTTCATGATGGTAGGTGGAAGAGAGTAAGCAGAGTAAGCAAAAGGTTGATATGTGCTCAAGACAGCAAAGTAGAAGAGCTGAGATCTGTTTGAAAAAAACACAGTTTTTAGGAAAAACAAACCTGCTGGAGAAGGTTAACACCCAGGAAACATGACAGTTTTGAGAGAGCAGCTACATGTAAACAAAAAGAGTAATACTTCTGAAGTGTTCACAACAGAGTTGAGACTGAATCTGAGAATGTTTTGGAGGCCCATGCTGTCCTTTCATTGAAACAAGACTATGGTGGGTGTCATAGGCCTTAGGCTGAGAGATCCCAACATGAAGCTAGAAAAATTTTTTGCATTTTACGTAACTGCAGAATAGAACCAGACCAGGCTTCAGAATGTGAAAATGGGCAAAATATTTTTGCAAACTGGGGGTCCACAGCAACATGCAATTCTGGAGAACAAAGAAAACACAGGAAAATTACTCCAAAAAAATCTAATGGACTGAGTGCAAATGATGTGAAATAAAACATAAATTCAAGCATTGTTATGTGCTAAGACAGAGCTGCTATATTTCCACAGAGCAGAAGCTTTTTTAAAAAAACATCCTGTGCCTACGAAAAATATGTCTTCAACATAGGCAAGAATCTCAGTGATCTGTACAAGAGACATCTACCTTTTAACACGAGAATATTGTCTTGATCAGAAATCAAGTTCTCACTCTCTTTACCTAGAGAGATGTAAAGCTCCAAAATTAGATAGGGAATGCAATATCCAAAGCTTCAAGAAACTATCTGAAAATAAATGTTACTGGTGTTCAGTGGGTGCCTACAACTTCTATTCCATAGATCAAGTGATTGTGCTTTCTGGTTGTGGGCTTGATGTAAACAGCAGTTTAGCAGATGCACTTTACAACTGCTGTGACAAATGAAGTACCTACTCTTCTGCTGCAGACATCTCCCACCTACTGACTGTTGATAGAGTACATTCCTTGGAAGGACAGCAGCTTGTAAGCCAGGAGATTGTTTTCCAGATGTTTTTAATGTTGTTAAAGAAAGCCAACAAAAACATTAAGTAAGAATGACTGAATCAGTTGTCCTGTCATAGATGTTCCTAGAAATCTCTCTCTGGAGCTGAAATGAAAACTTGGAATAGTTATTTTGGCCAAGTTGGATACAATGGAAACTATCAGAGAGTTTCCAAAATTAGTTTATTCCACAATAATTACTAAAAAAGAAAGATGAATACTTCCCTGTGGCTGGTAGTCTGAGCAACTAACAAAGCATGTAAAAAGGGGAAAAAAATCCTTAGCCAGGGAATGGATTCTGGGGACCACTGGATGCTTCAGCCACGTTCTGTTAGGGTCCTCAGAAAAAAAGGCTTACATCTATGCAGTTTTAATATACCATTTAAAAGGTCCCAGTTTATAATATCATTTGGTAAATGCTTTTTAAAATCTCAAGTATTTCCTGCAAATACACAACAAATTACATAAAACTATGAGGAGAAGATGAGGAGTAAAATAATAGAAAAATGTTGAAATCACAGACTCTCATAGGCTCCTGGAAGGGATTCAAATTATGAGGTTGAAATGCAGAAGACAAAAGTATGAGTTCAAGGTTAAAGAAATAACTGATCTAGGAAAATGTAGAGGGGGGAAAAAAAAAGAAAAAGCTTAACAGAGGATGCAAATAGGTCTGATTACTAATATGTCCCCACACATACAGAAACTTAAAGAAAAGGAGGGAGTTTATATTCAAACAGCTCTAAACCATTTATACTGCTATTTGAAGGTCTTTAGTGTGTAAAAATGCATAATAGGCATGGACTGGTAATCACAACAGGGACTTCCTGAATCTCAAATAGATGATAAAGAAGGAACCTGTCCTCAGAGTGTATGATAATAAGCACCAAACAAAGCTGGCAGTTGATGCTTCTAAGCAAGGCCTTGGGGCAACACTTTTAACAAGGAATGGTGATCACTAGAGACCCATGGCATATGCTTCTGGAGACCTAACTGGAACAGCATGTAAGCATGCACAAAAAGAATTGGAGACTCTGTCTTTAGTCCACGCATGCAAAAAGTGTTCATTGTTTTTGTATGGAATACCAGTGCTGGCAGAAACTAGTATACGGCATTGGTGGCAATTGTTGCAAAGGGTTTTGCAGACAGATCTCCTAGATTGGCCGGCATGAGATGGTGATTTACGAGTCTGGTATGATTTACAACACAAATATAAATCTGGAAAAGACTTATACAGAGCAGACATTCTGTCCAGAGTTTTCAGTAGAAGTAGTACAGACACAAAGTCTCATGTGCATGCAAAAAATGTTAAGAAATTTTTTTTCTTCTTAGACAGATTGTCACTGTGGAGACCTGTTACTGCAGAAAGCCAAAATAGTAGATAAAACATTGCAGAAGGTAATACAAGCTACAAGTCTGACAAACTGGGCAACACTTACTGGTCCTTAAACAAATCTGAAAGTGTATTTTATATAATAGAGAGTATATTGTCTGCGCATATTAAACTGCTTCCCAAAACTTTGAATCCAGTGCTGGTAAACAGATCACATGCATGGTATCTGTGTATGGAGAAAATGCAAAATGTATAAAATGTATAAATGCTAGCTGCAGATAAGTGTGGGCAAACTATGAAAAAAACAAAACCAAAACCAGATAATCTAAGAAATGATAGTACATTAAAAAAAAACCCAGCAGTGATGGCAATTCCAGAAACTTGAGATTCACGCTCCATAGCTGAAATAAATTTATTTATGTTTGCTGTAAAAAAAAAAGAAGAAAGAAGTCACATTTTTCCCCAGCTCATTATTCCTGGTATCCAGGAATGATGTTGCTGCGGAAGTCATCTGTTGAACGTGTGATCTCACATTTAAGGATGGGGTTTGTCTGTCATAGCCTACAACCATGGATAATGTAACACAGTTTCAATTTTAGGCATTTAAACATTTTCTAAAAGAGTTTTAAACACATTATTTGTGATTTAGGATACCCACAATCTGATGACAGGGTGAGAAGACTTCTTAAAATTGTCTAGTTCCAGAGCAGTGTTCTGGATACTGAAACAGCAGCAAGCTTAAATTAAGACTGTCCAACGATGTAGTCAATGACATTAAAGTTAGGGATGTCTAACTGAGGTCAAAAAAATCAAATGCAGACTGCATTAATGGAAATATATTTAATGGCAGAAAAGACTGCTGTCATGAAGAATTGCTCCTCTTTCTGGTGAAGCAGTTACTGAACAAGCACATATCTATTGGACAATGAGGAGGCATTGTGCCCTCTTCCCTTGCTGGGAAGAGATGGACACCAAATCTTAAAAGCGAGTAAAAAAGAGCCAGAGAGCCAAACAGTATCAGTGCAACAGACCTGTCTGAGACACAGAGAAGATAAAACTGTGGGATACCTTAAAGAGGCATAAGGACAGCTCAGATACTGATTGATAGCTGTGGATAGATGTGTTCTACTTTAAGTAGTCACTCTCTTTTTTTATTCCTTTGAAAGGGAGAAAAAATGAAGGTAACCAATCCTTAATGAGTTCGGACTATAACATGCGCTGGAGGGCTCTGATAGGGAGTAGCTGTTGTTACTTGCCTATGAGCTTGAGAGAAAGTGAAAGAGGCAGAGATAGACCCATTTTAAGAGTCATAGGAAAAGATCTATCACATAATAAGCTCTGACACAGACTGGCTATGTATGTACTTCTATGATTTTTCCTCTTAATCTGCAATGAGATTACTAATAGTAGGAACTACTACCAGTAATAATGTGGTTTTCAGGTTTACACTGGATAGAAGAATATCAAAACAACATTGGTCTTCTTGGTGGTAGAAGATAAAAAGCTTCCCTGGACTTCAGAGAAGTGTGGTCAGGAAATCTGGAGTAAGCAGATTTGCAGAAATGGATTTGACATTCTGAGACAAGAGAGAGGAGGTAGAAAAAGGAGATCAAAATACATACTACAAGAAAGAACAATTCTAAGGGAAACTTAGAGAGAAATGGGGGGGGAGGTTATGTCAATCTGTGCTGGGCTGAAATCCAGCAAAGATAAACTCTGGGTCCTTGAGAAATGGCAAGGACATAACTAAAAGCAACTCAGGTGGCCTTTTGTGTTTTGGAGCAACTGTTGTGAGGTGGGAAGGCATTAGTAATCTGTACCTATAGCTATCTTTTAACTTTAGGAAACTTGTAGAAGGCAGTATTCTGGATGCATCTCTAGAGACAGCTTAACTTTCACAATGAACAGTTTAACAGAAGCGACAGCTTAGGTAAAACAGTGGTGGAAAATAAACCCAGACAGGAAAGTGTCTGCATTTTGTGAGTGCAAAAGAGCACAGAATTTTCCCAGTGTTTGTGAATATCTCTTTTAGCCATGAGATGCCCCCAGTCATTGGTGTTTTGCCTTCAAATCAATGGATTTTGCTTTTATTTTCAGGCAGGTTTTAACCTCCCTGTTTAGTGGCATTGTTTCTGATTTACAGAGTTGTAGGAAGGCAGAGGAGACACTTTCCTGACTCGCTCCTGATTGATAATGTAGGAAAGCACTCTATATCATGGCCACCAAACATAAGAATAATTTTTTTGGTAATATTACTTTTTCTCTAAATTACAGCAAGTAAGAATGGCCATATAGCTATAGCACAGTTTTATATAGGTATATATTTTTATATAGGTATAGCACATTTATTTATCCAGGTGGGTTTTTTGTGATTTGGGGGTTTTTTGTTGTTCTCTTTTTGGGGGGGGGGTTGGGTTTGTCTTTTTTTTTCTTTGGAAGTAGATATTTTATATGTTGGGATGTAATTAGTAATTTCTAATTAGAAAGAGGCAAAATAAGTGACCTTATTATGAGGTGCTTGATGGAGCTAAGAAAACGTTCCATATGGAGATGATAGAGCAGTACTGGGAAACAGTCAGTAACTCAACAGAAATCCTGGACTGTTGTGTATGAGTGATTTAGAGGGTGTGTGGATTTACTTATATAGATATGTGTCTGTGTTTATTTTGCTTTACTTGTATTACGCTTCTGTTTTGTATAATTAAATAGAAGTAGCATACCCTATGTGTTATTAGATTTAGATTAGACATGAAGAAGAAATTCTTTACTAAGGAGGAGGTGGGGGACTAAAATGAGTTACATGGAGATGTTGTGGATGCTCCATCCCTGGAAGTGTTCAATGGCAATGGCAAGGGGGTTGGAACTAATGATCATTACAGTCCTTTCCAAGTCAAACAGTTCTATGATTGCATGATTTCTTGATAATGCCTACAAACAATGGTAGGCAAATTTCAGAGCTATTGTGTTACAAGAGATAGGTTCATTTCCAATTATTTCTGCCATAGTTTTCAGTTCCTTCATGTGTTTTAATGACATCTTACCTTTAAAAATAGTTTTACCTACATGAGATGCTAGATTAAGCCTTAGTGCTTGCAGTCATGCTCCTTTGGCCAAAGTGATTCTTCTCATCATATTTAAATATTTTGCATGCATTTTCCAGGAGAGGAAAGTGGTCACATTTGTTCCTCACACACAAAAGTACTAATATTTCTTGCTCCAATACCAGGATCTCTGAATAGCAACTCTCATTGTGAAAAAAAACAGTGCAGTGATAAAATTGGTCATTGTCTTTTGAACTGTGTACCCAAATAAGGCACAAAATTACCATAAAGCAAAGAGAAGATGGTAACATACACCTTCATTTTCCGTTCTCCTGAATGTGTCAGACAAACCTTGTAACTCTCATCTACAATTCAAGAAAGAGATATTCCAGCCCCCACTTGAAAATTAAGGAACATAATCCAGTGACGAAGTGGAGCAAAACCAGATCTGTGTCCTTACAGCTAAAAAATCTATGAAAAGGCTGTATTTAGCATCTTTCTGCCTCCTGTGATGTACCTTCCAGGCTCTAAACAGTAATTTTGAAAGAGGAAAGCAGAAGCCTTCCTTGGAGTCTTTATGTGTGTCTTTCTCCTGTCCACAGAGCAACTCTCTGCATGATAACTAATGCCATGAAGGAGGTGGGGGCTCTGTAAAGATCATCCTGGTTTCTATTGTTCTCCATAGTCACAGGAAAATGAACACAGCCTCTCAAAAAGTTTCCTCCCATGGGAAGATACTCAAGGAGAGAAAATTGCTATGAATTTGCCCTCCACTTCAGACACTTACTAGCTCACACAGTTCTAAAGTTGTCAAATGTATTTATACATATAAAATAGCAAATGTTTGATAGTGCCTTTTTCCCCCTGGGAGATCATCTGCATATTGCCAACGGGGCTTTAGGCAGCATGTAGGCACAAGCGTTACATGACAACAGCAGACACATCTATCTAGCACTGGACCTGAGCAAGTTAGTCTGTATACACTAAGATGGTCTTGAACAGAGCTATGACTTCATGGCCAGCAGCCAGAAAGCTGAACTACTCTGCAGATGTTAAGGTCTTAGGCTTTTAGGGAGCAGCTGCACCCTGTTCTGGATTCTGTGACTGACTCCCAGAAAACCAGCACAGCACAAACAAGCACAGCCTGTCTTTCCAGGGGAAATAAGTGCAAAAAAATCATCTCTGCATTTTGTTCCAAGTGACCAGAGAAAGGAGACAGTTAATTTTCTGTCCATCATTCTTTTTATATTTCTCTGAAACTGACATAACATACTTAGAAACTGACTGGGCAAAGAAACACCACTTAAAATTACAATTTGATGAGGTGGGAGAAAGGGAATGCAGAGATCTGTCATAAGCTCCTGTGCTTGAAGAGAGAGGTCCAGCAAGGAGAACAGTTCAGGAGATAGGCCTGGCACCAGTCCCATGACATCCTTGGGATGACTGTACAGGAACTTTCCTTTTAAATGCAGCAGGAAGCTGAATGTCTCCAAGTGATATTAACAGGTACCAGAGTGCTTTGCAGATCTAAGTTAGCATATCTTAGTTAATTTTAGTGCTTCTACTGTGATTTTCAGCATAAATTTTAGTCCTGAAAGTTATTTTCTTGTATTTGGATCAAGGCTAAAGTAAAATATTCTTTATGCCTCAGATCAGGCCTTTAGGAAGTATGAAGGAAATAAAAAGGAAAAGCTGGATTGTAGGATTCAACAAAAGGATAAATTTACACCTAGAAAAAAAAGAATTAAAACCCAAGAGTCTGTGATAAAGCAAACACCTGCATAACAAAAGTGTGCTGAGGAAGGATGTATTAAACAGCATCAAGTATATCACTGAAGCCCAAAAAGAGAAACAGCAAAAACCTCAGCCCTAACTGGCAGCAAATAAAAGGTTGTTAACCACATGGAGATCTGTCTTTGGGCAGTGCCAAATTGAAAACTGAATGGAACACAATTTTGAAGATTATAACTGGAGAGTTGATTAGAGGCATGGGGGAAGCTTTTTCAAGGACTTACTAAGGAAATGGGATTGTAATTAGAAAAGGAAATGGAATCAAGACAAGATTTCTAAAAGGTGAACAGAAAAAGCTTTTGTAAATAGTAAAAACACATGTTAAGAGGTCAAATTGACAACACAATGTTGGTGTGAGTTCATTTATAATACTGAGCCTGAAAATGATAGAGAATTGCATTTTAAATCTAATTACTCAAAAAATAGTTTCCTTTTTACAGCTTACTCAAAAATGGTGTGTAAGATTCCATGCTTGCCATGAGAAAATGGAAACAATCTCTCAGCCCTGGAGAGGCCTGATCCAGCCAACATTGCAGATGTGCTTAGTTCCATGTGTGCATTTCCCCACTGATTTTACTGAATAAATGAAATGAATATGAACACTGGCAAGAATGGAACACTGAGCAAGAACTGAGGTCTTTTCTCAGTCCTGCTTTCTCCATAAAAACAATTTAAAGAGAAGAAAACATATCTGAGAGTCTGATAGATGTATTTGTAATTAAAATTACATACATAGTTCCTTAAGCAACATTCAGCCAGAACGCCAGCTGACCCTAAAGATCTAAATGGAGAGGTAATGAAGAGAGGTGGGGGTAAACCACTGTTCCTGAGCAGTTCAAGTCCATCACATGAGTAGCTGAAGGGAAAAACAGACCACAGGGGACACTGAGGCTGAAATACCCACTGTCATTCGACGTTGCAACAGAGTCCCCAGCCAGCCCAGTCCAGTGTGAGCCTTGGGCTGTTGCACCGGTTCCTCCCTATTCTGTGGTAAAGACAAGCACCTCGAGGAATCAGAAGCTGACCCTCACATTTTTCTGGGTACCAGCCAGAAAAAAAAAGAGCAAATGGGTTTCCATGAGTCTGCCCTGGTGAATTTAATTTCTAAAAGTGATTTTAGTGGTCCATGGAGTCTGTGTGGGGTGCCTGCTCTGGAACAAAAGCTAGCTCCAGTGGTCTGCAAGCTGGACAACTATTGACTTTATCCCTAAAGAAGTAAGAGTGACTGCAGCCCATGCTCTTGTGAAGGCTGGGACAAGTACTGGTCATAAGAGCGTTTATTACAGTGTCACCACACATAAAGAAAGAAGACAAGGCAGGATAACCCCATCAATAAAATCCCAAGAGCAGCTCCAGTTCATACTTGGTGAATTCCTGTGGCCTCATCCCAAACTTGGCTCTTTGGATAATGCTGGTGCAACATTTCTTATCAGAAAATAAATTACTATTATTCACCTAGGTACATCTTGCAGAATCCTTCCCCCCAGCCAGATGTAGAAACATGTTGTTTCATTGCACAGTGAAAAGGTGGTGAGAGAAGGGGATTTTATGCTTTCTGGTTTCAGCTGACATGTCTCTGTATCAGCTCACTGCAGATTACTAAGGTACACTTGGGATAAATTAAGCGAGTGAAGTGAAGAGTGTAAACCCATCCATGGCAAACACATTGCCTTGTGGGGTGTATTTGCAGAGAAAGATTATTCTTAGAGTTAAAAAAACAAACAAACAAACCCCCCCCCCAAAAGTGCTTTTGTATCTGCTATATCCTGCCTTTGGGATGAGGAAAGCTTCATAATCCAGCCAGCTGAAAACAAGAAGAAATGTCAGGAGATTTAGGATCTATGTGGCCTTACCAGTGGCCTATCTTGGGCATGGTCTGGCCATGAGCACTGACCTTGGCTGGCAATATCAGAGCAGCTCTGAACAGCCTGCGTGTCTACATTGTCTAATGCTGTACCTCGCAGAGATACTAATTGGGTCCTGGAAGCAACATAGGTATGGCAGCATATTGCTGTGTCAAGCTAATCAGCAGTGTTTCTAATGAGCGCAGGTGCAGTAGCAGGTTGACTCGGCCCTGGTGCTTCCTATTCTGAGATAGCCTGGCTGCCTCTGCCCAGAGCTCTGCACAATAGCATTGCTGTCACCTTTCTCACACTGGGAAGCACTGTTAATCTCTCTGTGCAAAACTTAAGGTAAATTTGAAGCAGTGGAATACATGCAACGCCTTAGATTCTCCATCTGTGAAGCTGGGCTTAATGAAATGCATCTGCCTTTGTGAATCACTTTGAAAATCTACAAATGAAAAGAGCTGTATGACTTCAGCATTAGGAGATCTTCTAATTCTTATTCTTTATTTCTTTATTGTAATTCCTTTCCTTGCTATACAACATATGTGTTGAGACAGAGGTCATGAATTTCAACTTGCCAAAAGAAAAAAGAAAAGAAAAAAGGTAGAAAAATGTCAGAAGGAGAAGTAAAAAGCCACAAAGCACTGAACAAAATGTGAGCTGGGCTTATATTATTTATATAGTTTTTTTATTCTGCCTACTGCTGAGCACATGAAAGTTGAATATTCCTGTGCTTTAGAACAGGAGAAAGTAACAGCAGAAACTGAAACAGAATGGCTGGAAGTGCAGGTGGGAGAATAATTTTTAAAGGATAATATATGCAACAATTTTTTCCTCTTATCTCTTCACAAATTATTCTAAACCAGATTGCTGTTTTCTCAAATTCACTTGTTATGTGAAATTATTTACTGAACAGTTCTTTTAAGTTGTTTGTGAATTTAAACTGTAGAAAGTTGGTATGTTTTTGATTTGACAAAAAAGCTCTTCAGAGCACTCTGGTGAGCTGACTGGAGGGATGCTGCCTTCCCTGGCCCCCATCTGGTTCCATGGAGCTCCATGAAGGTTTGGGTCTTTCTCCAGTGGGGCAGCTTTCCAGAAAGGAGCTAACTCAGCATTTTTGGCACCAAGTTCAAATTCCTGACCCTGTTGTTTCTTAATGTTCTGCCAGCCCAGGGGGAAAAAAATGCTCTTTTAACCTTTCACAAGAGTGACCCAAAAAGCCCCCTGCCTGAAGGATTGTTTATTTTTTTTCAGCTATTTCATCTGCTCTGACAGAACTGTATCACTCTTACCTCAGCCTATGTCTTCCCAAAGTCCTTCAGCCTTTGCAGCACACTATCCCTGGTCAGTCTGATATCCCTCATTGACCCTTTACCCTTACCATGAACAATTGTTTGGGGGGGTTTCTGAGACCCTTGGGAACCAGATACTGGTTTGAGTTGAATGTGGATGTTCCTGAACATGCTGGTCTGGTGATACTGGAGAAAGCATTTAAATAAAAGGTTTTTTTCTTCCTTGTCAACTGAACTTAAGTTGTTCCTTCCCTTATGGTACAATATGAGAAGATGCTGTAGCAGAGGCACTAGCTATGTGGCTAGCCCACATGCCAGGTGGGTATTTTGTCACCATGCCATCATCTCTTATGTTCCTATCCTGTAAAAGAAGAACAGTTGTGCCCATGTTGGCCTGAGGGTAAACTCGATTTTCAGCAGTTGCAGGGAGGGGCACAAAGGTTTTCCTATATACATTAAGATTAATGATCCGTCTGCAGAACGTGCCAGTTGCTTTCCTTTGCGTAGGATGGTAAGAGATCAATTAGAGCAAGAAAGTTCACAGCCCACTTAAGAAGCAATATTCTGCTTTTATCTCATCTCTGTCTTGGGTTTCTACCCTTTTTCATCTGTGTGGCTGGTGTGCGAAATGCTAATGTGAAAGTATTTTATCCAATGCCAAGCAGACATTCTTGTGGAAATTAATTCTCCCTTCTCACATTCGTCTCCTACTTTCTCACCTCCTTCTGGCTGATCAGATCATCCTTTGGCATTTAGGGACAATCCTTGAGGTACTTGTACAGTCACCCATGTCTGCAGATAGCCTGATGCTTTACCTGCTTAGCTCAGAGCAGGTTTGCTGAAGTCTCTTTATTTTTCCAGGCAGGTAAGGAATTAAATAGTGTTTGTTATTTGATCAGTAGATTAAGTGACTGAATAGACTTTGCTGGATAAAATATTCAGCAGTTTTTGGGGTTTTTTTTCTTCCTTTCAATCACTCACATTTGTTTGTGATTTCTCTCTGCCCTTTTAAACTAGCTCTTCTCCCTGATTATTGGTCTAATTGTATCTAGTCTATTTAGGTTCTCATATTAAGTTCATCACTGTGGTGTCTGAACATCAGATCAATGCCATGTAATTACAGTCACACAGACCACAATCAACAATTATCAATGATCACTTCTCAGATCTTGCAACAAAGAAATGCTATCTGAGACATTGCTGTAGGATTTCAGATTTCCAAATATTTGCACTTCTAATTAAGCAGATGGAAGACCTGCTGGTAATGAGAAAGCAGGCCTCAGAACTTCTTCCATACCTAATTTCTGCCCAGACCAAAATAAATTATGTTGCAACAATTCTTTTCCAAGGTAAATAACACAACACACCACTTGGCAGAGCTCCTCACAACAACAAAAAAAACAAGGAAGTGTTTAAAGGTATTGCACTCAGTGGGAGATTTTCACACCACAATAATAAATGCAACACAGCAAAAACCTACAGCTAGCAGAAGGGAATGCCTTCTTATCTAACTGCTCTGGAGGATATTTGCTGATCAATCCTATGAAAGGATGATATGCTTCTGTGTGTGTCCAGGGTATGAAATAACAAGCCTGAAGGCAATAATGCTCTCATATCATGTTTGAGAATTTTACAAATACAGCATGAGGATCTGTGACTCAGTCTGAATGGAATTTTTCTTAGCACATGAATTTTACATGATATTTCGATACTAGGTCTTTTGGGCAGTTTTCCTAACATAGTGCAAAGTTAGTTCTTAGGTGCCTTTTTATCGTGCTGGTAAATACTGTGACACACTTTGTGAAATGTGTGAAGAAGGCTAGCAAACATAAACATTTGAAAATTACAAGTATATTTGATTTGTTTCTTTTTTACTTTTGCAAACTTTCCAGCGCTTTTTTCAGTTGCAAGATAGAAATTAAAAGCACCAAAGAGAAAAGAATTCAATGCAGTCTTCACATGTGTGTGTGGGGGGGACTTTGGGGGGTTTTTCTTTTTTTCTCTTTTTCTTTTTTTTCTCCCATGATGTCTCCTTAGCCTTTAAACTTTCATTTTGCCTCTGGTTAAACAAATATCCTCATGTTCCAGATTAATTAAAAAAAAATCAAATAGATATGTAGCTTTTTTGCTCTTTAGCAACAACAAAAATCCATTCCTTTTTGTTGTTTCCAGATCTCTAAAAGCAACAATTCTTCTAATTATCAAATTTCCATATAGAAAACTGGTATGCATGTGGGGGTGTAATAGCACAATCTGATATTCTTTAACACCAGTTTTCTATAAATAGGGAAATCTGTTATTTATCATTGGAACTATTCATTAAAGTAATAAAAAATATACAGTATGAGCATCTGTTCCTAGACCTTTATTTGACTGACAGTTTTTAATCCATTTAGCTAATGCTAAGTGGAACTTGCTGGCATCTCAGCCTTTTCAAGAGCTCTTTTAACTTAGTTCTCATGTGTTCTTATGCCCTTTCTCACGATCTTTGGAAATGTATTTGTTTTTTAAAGTTTGACTCCTGGCATCAGGTAAGTACATGAAAATTGCAACATTTATTAAAAAAAAAAGGGTTTTGCTGTGCTGTAAAGAAAAACTGAAAATGAGTTATCTTAGGACTCAAAATGAGCATAAGCAGAATACAAAATGTATGTACTTTTAAAACAAAGACGTGATTTTTAAGCTATTCCCATAACTTTAGGGTGTCTGGCCAGAAGTTTTTGAACATTTGGATTTGATAATAATTTTAATAATACATTATTTTTTATATTTGCATTATTGTTGAAATCCTACTGACCTATGCCATAGCATTATATATTATTAGCTCTTTATGACAGGGGCTTCATCACTTCAGAATGTTTATCACACTGTTATTTTAAGTATAAAGCATCCACTCTTAGCAATAAAGGTACATAATTCAATGTGCATAGGTCACTTATGTGTTTGCATTTGTGTTTTACCTGCACATCTTAAACCTTGATATTAGTATGTTGTCTGTGATTTTCACTGCTGCTGTCTCAAAAGAATAGGCAACATCTCACTAGTGAGGCACTTTACATGGTAACCAAATCCAAGTGAAAACTGATAAAATGTTATAGCCTGCAATTATTTGTCACCTCTTGATGCTTCTAAGGATGCCACCCTACATTAGTCCTTTTAGTTTCTTCAATGTCTAAAAAATGTCTAAAGAAATGTCTAGAAAATGTCTAAAGCTGCCTAGACTAACGCTGGTATTCACTGGTGTGAATTTGCAGATGGACTGGGATGGGATTTGTCTCTCTGCCTCTCTCCTGCTGATTTACATAGATCGGAGTTTGATAATTCTCTGTTGTCAACATTTGTTTTCTTTTCTACTTGAGGCATATCTTATGTGTAGAGCAATAAGTAACAGAATTCCAGCTCTTCCAGCTTTAGATGGCACAGTGCCCTCTGCTCGAACTCTTTGGAGAGGGAAACACTCCAGCTTACCATCACAGTTTCATTTGCAAGCTTTACTTTACCTTAGCCTTATTTTAAAAATTCCAAAGCTTTGCCACCACAAATCAGGTTAATCTGTACATTACAAGGGAACTGCTTGACCTTGAAGCAATCCTTTTTGAGGCAGAGGTGACAAAGGGTCTGGCAGACAGGATTTATTGTGCTCTGAGGAATGCAGAAGGAGCACATGAACATAAATATATAGAGAAAGAGGAGCGGGAATAGCCGATGTATCTGGCAGATAAGACTTGGGCCTGTATCTGTAAGTAGGTCAAAAGTGTGATGGTGTCATCACCAATGGAAATACAATTCAAAATCTTGTTTGGATGGTATATGATGCCAGACAAGCTTCATTGGACAGATAAAACATTATCACCATTATTCTGGTAAGACTGCAGAGTAAGTAGGATACTCAACATATATTATAGGTTTGAGAGGTTTGGAGCAAAACGTGTAAGTTAACTGGATACATTGCACAGAAAACTTTCTTACTGAATGGTGCAAAAGCTGTGGGGGGCTGTGGGATAAAGGACTTGAATGGTTGCTCACTGAGACCAGCAGCAGCAAAAGGTGGCTAGCAGCAGGGTTATATGCCCACTTAAACGTATGTGGATATGACACATTTTGGCTGAGTATCCTGGTTTTTATTCCTCAGAGCAAGAGGAAAAAAAGAGAAGCAGAAAGGAATGGATGTTGTTAGCTGTTAGTCTACCCCCAGAGGAAATGAAGTGTGGGCTGGAATGCCTTCATTTGTAAAAAATAGGTGAGAGCCTCCTTGTTAAGGGTGAGTAGGAGATGTGCTTGCATGTGTGTTCAGGGAAATAACCTGTGTCTTCTGGATATTATTTTCCAGTGCATACTCTGTAATGTTTATCTGGCATTATTGTGATCAATTCTTTCAGTGCTCTAGCACTTTTCTAGTGCTAGGATGACCTCAGTGAATGTTAGAATGCTTTATTTTTATTTGTTTTTTCCAGTAAGCCCTTGTTTTTTAATAAGTTCTCTCTAGGTAGAAACCCCAAACAAGCCTTCCCTGCTTCCTTATGAAGTTACCCCCATGTGCTGGTAGCCCACCTCTCCCTTCTGCAACTCTCTGATCCCTCCTTGGTCTACAGCTCATCATCCTTCTTTCAAGGTCTTCAGGGCTTCAGCTGGCCCAGAGAGAAAAAGCATGCGGAAAGGATTGAAAGAGAGAACTAGAGGAGAGAAATTAAAGGAGATGAGTAGGTGTGGGAAAAGAGACAGAACAAGCACAGCTGAAGAGTCAGTACAGACTACGTATTTATTTTCTTTAGAAAGGTAAGTGGTTATGTTTTGAAAAGCTCCTGCTGTGGTTCTTTCCAGCAGTAAAGCCTTTTATTTGAGCTTTTTTTCACTGTCTTTTTTTCCCTTCTGTCACTCTTCCACTCCTAAACCTAATTTTAAAGGTTTAGGATGTGACCTTCCAGAACATGGTTGTTGCATGTTTTGGGCCCTTGGATGATACTGGCTTATTAGGTACATATTTGCATAATGAGTTAATTAGGCATAATATGTAGTTAAAATTAACTACACTGCACTCTTTTTATAGAAAGTCAGCACAGTTTTCTGCCAGAGTGTCTCCTTAGACACCCTCTTGGGGGCCTGTTAGGATTCCCTTCCCCCTTTCAGATGTCACTAACTTCTGGTGATTAATTTGTGAAGCTCTGATACATTATACATGCAATTTATACTTAAAATATAACCCCACCCTCCACTAGAATTTTAGGATTATGTAAGAATTTCATTTTATATTTATTAAAAAAGATGGAAAGAGAAATTCAAATCCCCATGATTATAATGGAGAATTTGATGATATCACCAAATTTTCTTCCAACATGTACAGAAATAAAATAAAATAAAATTATTGTCGTCTGTTAAACTCCTGTGACAGCCATGTTTCCTCTCCTTTCTGTTTGGAGATGCAATGCCACTATGGGTGACATTTGAGATCATGAAATTGTTTCTTACATCTATGTCTGATTTGTGATGTCTATCAACCTGTGTAACACATCCCTGTGGATATCAGAGTGCTCCGTGTTGACCCTCTTAGCAGTCCTCAAGCATGATGAGGTTGATTCTTGATACTGTGTTCATCTAAGACAGGATGCAGCTGATTGCCTGATCTTTAGTATTATCTCTCTTCTTTGAAGTTAGCCCTGCTTTGAGCAGAAGACTGGGCCACAGGCCTTTGGAGGTCCCTTCACTCCTCAACTATTGTATCAACCTCTGGTTATTTTTCTGGTGGCTTGACAGTGAGTATTTATGCTCCAGCCACTTTAATATTGGTTGATCGGTTGAGCAGATCTAGCTCCTCTGAACCACAGCTAAAACTCCTATATCACAGTTCTTTGTTCCACTTAAGCTTTTTTCTTTTTTTCTTTTTTTTTTTTTTTTTTTTTTTACCTTGGAGGACAATCCAGCACACCAGATTTGGCAGCTTTTTCAGATGTGTAGGCCTACTCCATGTTTCTGATAATATTATACAGACATATTCCAATACCTCCATCATGGTATTGTATTTCCAGTGATCTGTGTGCCCTGACTTTACAGTACACACACCTGCTATTATATTGCTTGCTCCAGGTGATGTAAGAAGAGATTTGAGTAAGAGAAAATAACTTTAGCTGTGTGTCCATTCCTATTCCTGATCATATGCCTTGCTAATTTCCTACGACCCCTTTCTCCTTCGGGCATGTATAGATCCTCTTGAAAACACTGGCCACTGCACAAGACAGGATGCTAGACTAGTTGGAGTAACAGCCTAATATTTTTAAACAAGATCTAGGTAAGGACTGAATCCAAAGTAGAACTTAGAAAGCAGCCTTGAAGGCATGCTCACTACTTTTTTCTTTGTTAAAAACCAGAAAAGGAAAACCTGCTTTTAGTTAATTCTCAATGTTTAATGTTTTGCACAACAGGAGAAATAAATGACTGGTAACTCTCTGGCCTCAGAACCGAAGGTAGATGAATCATGTTGTTTCAAGATAGTGAACTAATTGAAAAAATATAAATTGGATTACATTTTTTTAAACAGTTTATCTCTGTAGTTATTAGCCCCAAATCTGGAACATAAGTACATCTGAATGAAATCACATAGAAAAAAGGACTGGCCATTGAACAATAATCTGTAGTTGCATAAAAATGAACTATTTTCCATCTACTTTTGTATAAATCACATCATGCTAACTTTGTATCACAGGCCCTTTATGGACAGATTAAAAGGTATGGTCATTGAGCTGCAGAGATAGTTGAGACAACCATAGAAAAATTTCATGAGTGTGACAGGAAGAGATAAAAAATCAAATAATTCTGCAATGTCCATGAGTAAAATGAATGATCTTTATGTGCCTGCTATGTTTAATAAAGTGTTCAAGATTTACAGATTTTACTCAACAAATTCTGACTGGTGGGTTTGGGGATTAGAATGTTCTTTTTGAAGAATGGCATGGCTACTGGGTGAAGTAAAAGCTTTCCACTTTCCTACATGGGAAGAAGTGCGAAGATGAAAAGGAGGTTTAAGAGGTGTATAAATTGGGTAATTCCAGCAGAGTACACTGGGGAAGAGTACTCCATGGAATTTCCATGGAAAGCAAATGCGCTGTTGGCAAGATCAGCAAATGGCTGGAAAATTTCTGACAAAAGAGATTGAGATGGACATCTTTTGTGGTATTGTACCACTTCTGAGAAAAACTTCCACTGCATAAGATTTCCGACAACGGAGTGGATTTTTTTTTGTCTCTTTTTCACACGGGGGTGAGAGAAATCATTCCTCTTTCTTTCTTCAGCACGTGTGATGTTAGGGCTCTCATCTGCTACAAGTTCCTACTCTGCCTAATTTCCACCTCAGTTGTGAACTTTGGTCACCAGTTTCATACATGATTAAAAGCAGGTCTTCTGCTAGAGCAGTTCCATTTCAAAAAGGGGGGGAAGAAAGAAGGACTACAGACCGGTGCTTATGCAGTTAGTGATGAATTTGAGTCCTTATTCTCCTGTTTCCTAGCTACTACTATTATTATAGAAACCTAGCAGACTTCTGGTTTATCTCAGATATTTTCACCAGTCAGAAAAAGAATTTTTCTGCCATTAACACCTGAAAGAGTTCCAAAGGTGTGCTGATTGAACAGGATGCCCCAGTGTCCTTTCCTCAACCCTCTGTTTAAAAGCATAATTACTCAAGAAAGCCTCTCCGTTCCCCTAGATAAAGAAAGGGGAAAAGAATAATTTGGTAATGTGGGCTTGGGTATACACATGCTTTCCTATAGTTATTTGAAACTCTTCAGAAAATTGTGTGCTTGAGAGAGATGGAGGTGTAGTGTGGTCAATCATATCAAAAGGAGACAACCCAGAAGAGAGATTCGTGAAGGAAAAAGCTTCAAGTAAGAAAAGCAGTTTTGCAGAAATCAACGTGGATACAGAAGCTACTGTAATCATCCTGAAAGGGACAGATGTTGGTGTTCCACCCTCAGCTTGTCTCGTCTATTATGTCTCTGAATACCGAAGCTCACAATGCTTTTTTTCCTCCAATTTCAGAAGTGTCAGACAGGAGACACCATGGCAGTGAAAAACCTTATACTGATCTCTTGTTAGCTAACTGTGGTATTTTGTTCTACAGTTACATGTCTGCACAAGCCGTCATTGTGTCAATCATAATTACCACCTATTCAGTGGTTCCCTTCAGGTTTCATCACCCTTGCAGTATTAAGCAGCCAGCTGCAGGAAGCAGAGTCAGCTGCCCTGGAGCAGCAACCGTCAGCCTCTGGATTTCAGTTTGTAATTGCTGCCTGAACAAAAACATCTCCCTCCTCCCTCCATGAAACACCAATCCACTCCTTTCTTTGCAGAGATCAGAGCCCCATCAAATGCACTTTTTGCTCAGGGTAGGAAGATAGATGCTATCTACTACAGGAGCAACTCAGTGCGGACTGGATGGGGGACTGTGCAGCTATGTGGCTGTGCCACCATGTGCCACCAAATGAAAATGTAGCTCTGTACTCCTTGTTGGAAAGAAGTTCTACCTTTCCTATAAATCCCTTTTTATCTCTCCTGTAAAAGAAATGAGCTACCTGTGGCATGGAAGTCTTAATTACAACATCTGAGATATCCCTCTGATGTGGGGACTTCTGAGTAAAATTATGGAGTACCCTCATCTAAATTTGACTCACTCTTCAAGAGCTCTGGTCAGAGGGAAGAAGGGCAGGTAGATGAGTCCTTGTCTGGGCTAGCCAGGCAGAAAGAAATGGAAATGGAAAACTGTGAGGCAGTTGCAGAACATTGCTGTCAAGCTGGTGCATGGTTTCAAATGCCAGTTGTCTTTCCTCTCTACCCATCCCATTTGCCGTGTTTTATAAATTCAGCTTTGGCTGCATGACCCAGACCAGCAGGCTTGCCAACAATCAAGTTGCATTTTGTTAACAGTTTATGACTTCTGGACAGTGTGCTTCTGTGATTGTTACACTCTTTCACTTAAACATATGGCACGTGGAGACATAAACTACACCAGCATGCAGATTTCCATGATAAATTTTTGCATACCAGTGGCAGATGCTATTTGAAACTGCTGAGATTGGTGTGGTCCAGTCCTGGAAACAGTGAAAATCCTCTGCTCTGTTAAGTACTTGGCATGCTGGGTTTCTTAGGCTCAATTAAGAAAGCCAGAGACACTGTCAAATGTTTCTCAACGTGACAAGGATGCCAGAAGGTTGGGGTAAGTAAGTGTATCATGTTGGAGAGACAAGAATGAAGCTAGGTTGTGGGAAATCTCTAAAACTTGTTGGCATCTGAACCTTCTATAGTTTTGTGAACTACCAGGATGGGTTGTCATACAGAAAGGGGTATGTATGTAAATAGTCACAAATGACACCACTTTCCTTCATTTTCCTTGGCCTCCTGACCTACCTTCAGTCCTGAAACATTCTCCTTTCCTCATATTCCCTGCTTACTTGTACTTTTCTCTTATTTCTTCTAAAATCCTTTAAAACAAGTGTCATTTAATTTCTTTATGTGACTTCAAAGAACTATTCCTGTCTGAATTTACCTCTTCACAACTGGCTGGTCTCCTGCCATCCATCCCATGCACGCAGAGCGTTATCCTACTGTCCCATTTTACTCACAACTTTAGAACAATCCATGAGCTTGTCCATGAGTGTTATTTCTCTTGTGAAGTTAGTGGACCGAAGTAGGAATTGACTCAGTACATTGATAGAAGTGGAATGGACTGGAAAATAAGAAATTAGTGATTAACAATTGCTAAGGTGCCCAACTGATCTAAGTACATTTCATAGTTGAAGAGTCTTGAGCTCTGTATGGACCAGAATACCAACAGTGAATAATCTGGAAATGTAGGAAAGCTCAAATCTAAATCAAGACTTTGTTATCTGCTCTTTTCTGAAACACGTCAAATCCACTGAATGAAACAACAAACACATGTAAAACTTCTGTTGCCTCTGTCGTGGAACAATAGGAAACTGTAAATGAATATTTCCAAAGGTCCTCTTCACTGGTATTTAATCTGAAATAGGTGGGATACCTACAAAATGTCATTCTAAGTGTTTTTTACTTGCTTTAACAAGATCACTGTTATAAAGTCCAGTCTGGTTCTGGATGGACAGAAACTGCTTGGAAATAGCTGGGTTTTAGTTAGCTAACCAAACTTGGACACTATGAGCTTGACTTTGTGACATGACTGTGTTTCCATTGAAAGCTCACCAGGATGTCGTGTCAGACAAATGTGCTCCTTCAATACAGGCTTGGCCATATAGAAAAGTATTACTGTTTCCATCTCTGCCAAAAGCTCTACTAGATAACCCACAAAACAGAAAGAGGATTTACTGCAAAGGGCCTTGATAACTCCGTTGGACATAATATAATGAAAACAAAAATGTTTTCCTTCATTAGAAAGAGTAGAAAGACAGTGGTGCTAAAAAAATAGTAATCAGTATTAAGTGGATGGTGCAATTACATAGAGAACGAGCTGTAGGAAGGCTGTATCAGTATTGTGCCCAAGATAAAGTAAGTACTTGCCACTGAACTGCTGTCCCCTCTATATTCTCTGAGCGTATCACCAGCAAGATCATGCCTATTGTCACTCTTATGGGCTAGGTGATTTTCTCACTTTTGAACTGGGCTGTGGCCTGTGATGCCCTCTGTGTCCCTCATAGTTATACAGTAACTGACCGAATTTGTATCTGCAGGTGCAGCAGTGAAGACAGTGACCTGGCAGCTTTTCAATTGTACTCCCAATCAAAGAGGGATTTATTTTCTGATAGGAGTGTAAAATTTAGAGAAGATGGAGTTTGAGGCTTCAGACAGTTGCTGGACATCATCTTGACTTTAAATTTAACCACAAACCACAAATTGCCCAGACAGGCACACCCACCCCAGACATACCTCGTGAGGTACCATTGCACAGCATTTAACTTTCCTCGGAGGGAGAAAACAAATTTTTAAACCTTTCAGAATACATGGCAGGACTTTCCTGCTCAGCCAAGGCTGTCTGGGGAGCTGAAGGGAAAAGGGGATAATTCTGCCAGGGCCTACAACTCTGGGGTGGGCCATCTCCTCGTGCCCTGAAGTGAGGTAGCTTGCCAGCAGCAGCTGAGAACATCTTACAGCCTCTTCAAATAAGTGTAATGAGTTTTTAGATTGACAGATGTAACCAGCTTACTGCTGCTTAGGTCCCAGGCTGTGTACGTTGGCTTAGCTCAAAAGACCTGCAGTTCTTCCAAAGAAACGCATTCAATGACACTATGAATAAACTGCTGGTGAGCTACGCTGTGAGCTTTGCTACCAGTTATAACTATAGTGTCCCAAGAGGTCATCTAGACTGGACCCACTACACCTAAAATACGCTTGAAAGACATTTGTGCAGCCTGTTATTAAGAGCCACAAAAAGTAAAGATTCACATCCCCTTCAGCAATTGATTTTTTTGTGCTAACCTCTCTCTACTGATTCCCTAAGGTATTTTAAAATACCTAATCTAAATCCTTAAGCCAATAATAGCCACATGGAGAGAATCCAAAAATGGCACTGACAATGGTTGTAAATACTAGTTCAGAAACCTTAAGCTCTAGATTGTCTGTATACAGCTCTTTGATGGTCACACCAGACTGGGCTGATACCAAGAGACTGCAAGCAGCAACTTGCAGGTGAAATTATGCCATGGCTTTCCAGGGGAAATACAACTTCCCATCACTCCTATGTGTGCCTAAAAGCCTTTTGGATAACAACATGGACAGAAAAAGTTATTTCCTTATGGCAGTTCACACAGGAAGTTTTGAAATGTGTTGAAGCCTGAGACAGAGCTAAAAGGGTGTCCTCTGAGCCCTGCACCAAACAGCAGAGGGAAAAGACCTTGTTTGCCAGAAAAGCTAGGTGTTCTGAGGGATATAGTTGACCTGAGGCGGGAATGTTGCTTCTGGTGATTGAATTAGCTTACCTAGAGCTCACAAGCATATCTCCACAAGGCACTGTGTAAGACCATGTGGACGGAGGTGTTCAGCGATGTCAAAATTTTCTGAATCAGCAACCTTGGTTTAATCAAAGGAATCTAGTTTCCTTGCTAGACATAAACACAACCCAAGTCTGGTTAGAATTAACTGGGTGAAGTCTGAGCTCTTGTCTTCACCTCCATGGCATTTTCCTATATTTCCTATAGAGCAGCTCAAGTACGGTTTTTTCCCCAGCCATTTCTAGGCTGGCAGTAACGCAAGAGACTTTCATGTGTTTTGCAAAACTTCCCTCTTCCATCTAGTTGGGAATATGAGGAAAACAGACTGCTTCAAAATAGACTTCTAAGTTCCATTCTGACCAAACCCACTATGTGTTAGGAAGATGATATTTCTCCTGCTCACCTTAAGAACGACTTTTTGAGAGCTCTGCTTCCACAGTGATTTGAATTCAGCTTGGCTGACGCACAGCATAGGGACAATATTTAATTCTTTGTTACCATTTTCTCTAGCTTTGATTCACTGTAGTGTAATTTTGGAAGCTTAATCTAGTTTCATCAGCCACGACTGGAGCTAGAAAACAGGGTAAGTTATCAGAAGATACAGCAGGGAGATAACAAAAGGAAGTTTCATTTGGCACAAATTATCAGGAAATCCTCCTAAAATCAAGCCATCAAGGAAATGATGGAAGTACATGATTTCACTAAAAATGAATGCATACATATACCACAACACACACAAACACAAATATACAGCCCCTTTCTACCTTCTGAAAGTTAGTTTGCTTTTTTCTAGGGCTGCTACAAATATTTTAATGTAAGCTGGCTCCAGTCCAATCCTCTGCAATTGCTAGCAGCCATTTTACATCACCTCTGTCATAAGTTTCGCTGTTGTAGTGGTTTGTGCTTTGATTTTTATTACGCCTCAATCCAAACCTGTCCCTCTGCAGCAGTTTAGGGTTTGCACCCAGGTCTGAGCACAGCAGCTGGCACATCTGCCCCAAGTGGGTCTTTATTATTTATTGCCTGTGTTGTGGGAGTCCCCAGCAGCTGCCTCTGAGGAGGGCTGTGCTCCCAGGGAGCAGTTTGTGCTGCCAGCAGCTTCAACAGCAAAAGCAAAGGCAACCCACGCCTGGGAACCAAGAAGAGCAGCACTCAGGGAAGTTGGGGCGTAAGGTGGCAATTACCAGTAATAATAATGTGATTGCCTGTGGGCACTGAAACTGCTTAATGGTTTTGCAGCCCTGAGAGAGTTTAGTGCCCCGAGCTGTCCCCACAGAAGCCAAGGTCACCTTGCAAGAGATGCACTGTAGGGATTGGGCCCAACAGGCTCTGACTCTATCTCTAGTTTCTCTGTGGTTTATTAGGGTATAATTTCTGGCACACCTCAGTGCATCTAATTGTTGTCACTATTAGAACACAAGGACGAATTGCTGACAAAGAGGGCTGCATAAAAATGCACTTGGGTGCAATAGCTGTGGCAATACATCAAATAGCTTCTTATTGTACATCTTCAGGAGAGATGCAAGCACTGGTGCTTTATAATTGTGCAACCATATCACTGAATATGGAGTGCTTACAAGTGCTGTGTAACGTGTTGACAAGTCTGCACACATAAATATGTATTGTTTTTGAGGCATCATCCAGGCAAAGAAGAAAGTGGTGGTGTTTTTTTTTTAATTTCTTTTGCAGTGTCTGAGCAAACTGCTACAAGACTTATGAAGAAAAGTAGGAGTCCTAATGACTTAACCAGCAATTCAAGACAAAGCACCTCAGATCTCTAAGTTCAGCTCCCTAAAACATTGCAATCTACTGCTCAGATCCCATCAATTACTGCTTTTTCTTTAATGCTATTAGCTCTTGAACTCCCTGATTTGTTCTCTACCTCTTTTGGTGAGTTTTCAAAATTCAGATTATTCCAAAGTAAAAGCTTTAACCATCCTTTAAACCAAGATTCCTCTTTCTTTTTGACATCAAGACTTCTCTCTTTGATAACTTCAAATGTTTCTCCCTCTCTGCAGTGAGTACTTAATTCTCACCAATGGTTTTGCTTTTCTATCAAACATAGCAGTAGCATCCTGAATGCTGTTTATCTGCTTTCACCATTGGTTGCTTTCCTTGTCTTTTTTTTTGTTTTTCAAACACCACTATTCGTTAAACATTTTTGTGGGGTTTTTGTTTTTCCTAATTATGTAAAAATACACTTGCTTTTTAAACTCAATTAAAGCTTCCTCTATGTGTTAGCAGAGCTGCACAATGGAGGTTTTCATCCTGTGCACTGCTTTCTCTGACTGTGAGACAAATAAAAGCCAAGCTTTTGCATTTCATAACCTTGAAGTTCTCTTAGTAGTTTCACCTCCAGGGCTGGGTAACTGAATGTTTTCAAGCAGCTTACAGAGAAAAACAGGGAGGAGGGTGAGATGGAGAAGAAGGCAGCAGTAAAGAAGAAAATTATTTCAGATTTTCATGATTTAGACTAAACTGAATAGCTGCAGCCAAAGTAGAGAGAGACTGTATATATATGACAAAATAGTTTCTTAATTTAAAATACTTATTGTATTAGACTTTCCACATGAGGGGCTAATGCATTTCTCATAACATCCCACAATTTGTCACCACTTTTCACCCCATACCAGTACCAATGATATTTGAGTATTGAGAGGCTGAAAAGAACATTCATAAACCATGCTATCCTTTGCTGGGGCATGGCTGCAGATACGGTATAATGTAGCAAATGTGCTAATAGTTCTGCATTGTTATATAGCAATTTCAGGGTAGATCTAGGAGACAGTTTTACTGGAAAATCAAATGCACTAGAATGGAGGTAGTGAGTTATGAGTGGTGATGAGCTATGCAACACTGATAGGATCATAGGGCAGGAAGAATGTGATTATTCACATTAAATAATCACTGCCCCTTCTACTCACTCAGTGCTTTTTTTTTAGTTCCGCAAATAGCTGAAATCCCTTTGTTTTCCAAGTATTCTAACTACCAGGTCATCTAGTATTATATTGACTTTTCACACTGCCCTGACTCAGTTGCTCTATCAATACCAAATCAAAATGTCTGTCACATCTAGAATTCCCAGTACTGCTTTCTCTACTAGGTAAGTTTACCTTAAAGGTTGTTCCTCCAACAGTTGACCTTGTCTGGCCTTGCTTAGCTTGTGCTAGCTATAAAATTGCAGAAAAGTGCACATAGAAATCAGTAGGAAATATCTTTTCGGAACAAAATGGGAGCTATTCACACTGTTTATAAAAAGACTCTAGCCCAGATATGCAGATATTACCTGTTTTTATATGAGACTTATTTCTGAGTTTGTAGAAGAAAAGTTGTAGACTAGGGAAAAAAAAAGAAGACTTTGTTATCTAATGAAGTCAGGACATTCTTTAAGTGTACCATGTGTTAGGCAATGCATGCAACCAAGAGAATGCAGAGGTTCCTGATGACAGAACAGTGGTGAGATTCTGTTTCCATGGTTGGAATAAACTCATAAAACATTGCATGGTATTTACTATCTGTGTTAAATAGAAACTCTTATTGACACTCATAATTTCATCTGAAATTCCTTCAGATTCTAAACCAATTTGTTAATGACAGTATATTGAAGTTAGTGGAGGGTGGGTGTATATTATTAATCTTATTTCTACAAAACGTGCTTTTTTTCCTCATATTTTGTGCCTACAGGATAGTGCAGTTACAGTTGTAATCTGCAAAATATCAATTTACAAAGAGAAACTTCAAGCTGCACAAGGGCACAGAGCTCTGTCTATGACTTCATAGAATCATAGAATTGCCAGAGTTGGAAGGGACCTTAAAGATCATCTAGTTCCAACCCCCCTGCCTGGCAGGGACACCATCCACTAGATCAGGTTGCCCAGGGCCCCATCAAGCCTTGTCTTAAAACTTCCAGGGATGGGGTTTCCACAACCTCTCTGGTCAACCTGTTCCAGTGTCTCACCACCCTAACAGTCAAGAACTTCCTCCTAATGTCTTGTGACACAAGCCTACTCTTCAAAGAGCTAGAGAAAAAATTGTGGACACTAGCAGGACAAACAGTTCATTGCTTGTTGTAGTTTCAGCCCAGTACACTGGTCAATGAAATGTACCTTGTACCTTGTGTAGTCCAGAGTTCTTCACTTATTTATCTCTAGCATATTTATGCACATGAATAAGCACTGGTACATTCATATACAGCTCCACGACAAGAAGGCACTCTGAGGTTTATAAGATTTGGCTGATGTGCTGTGGCCAGTCTCCTGTTTCCTTCAGGAGTTCAGCACATCAGGACACTGAATGAAATAAGGAATAAATTCTTTTATGTCAGAAAGAAATGGGATGACATTTTCCTTTTAATGGTACTGACCTTATGTTGGATCAGAGATCTTGGCTAGGTTAGTAATGTGTTGAATTAGTTGGGTTGTTCTTTTAAGTAAACTGTTATTATTTGCTTATTCCAGCTGTGGCAAAACTACTATTGCTGCATAAGGAGTCACACATGCTTCATAACTTGGGATGGATTTGGCAGCCTGATGGCTCATGCCCAGACCACCCCCCTTTCACAGGCTGCTCTGGCTAGTCCCTGTTCCTCCCACTGCAGTGGAGATCTCGCCACTGCCCCAAGTCCAGCAAAACACAGCCCAGCAGGGAAGTGCTTGGCTAT
This sequence comes from Galbula dea, assembly GCA_013399015.1. Classification (NCBI taxonomy): domain Eukaryota; kingdom Metazoa; phylum Chordata; class Aves; order Piciformes; family Galbulidae; genus Galbula; species Galbula dea. The sequence goes on along the minus strand of VWZX01005120.1, from coordinate 856,579 downwards.
GAGTAACTCAGGATGCTCTGTCACAACTCTGCATCTCCAAGACCAACTCCCTCACATAGCTGGGAAGAGCGCAAGCCTTAGAGACAAATGACAAATACAGTGCTAATAACATATTCTTCCTAAACTAATTCCAGAAAGTCTGCAGTGAAGCCAATGTCCAGCACCTGGAGTCTGAAGGAAGAGCAAGAAAAACGGAAAGAGCTATCATTTCATTAAGCCACATTTCTGTGAAATGTTGTGATACTTCAATGATGACCAAGGAATTAAGACAGGCTAAATAGCTACCTGTCCTTGAATAGTGGGTATTATGTGTGACATGTTAAGTGCAAGGCACAGTGGTACCCCTGTGAAGGTAAGGGTAGGAAGGATGGTTGCTATCTTCAAATCTTTTGATCTGTATTCAGTGAATGATGATTATAAAGGCTGCTCATTCAGTAATGAGACCCAGACTCCTTTAGTTAATTGATATATGACAGATATCATTGAAAGAGATCTTCTCCAGTTCAATGTCACTTTATACTATAGATGTACTAAGTTACATAATATTTTTTCTGAGTATTTATATGCTGTACAAAAATTAGTTTGATTTTGTTGGTAAATTTTTAATGGGAAGGGAAACTGGGCTTGTGGAGTTTGTTGAAAATGATGGAGTTTTGTAAAACACATGCCTGTAAACTTTTATACCATGATCTGTTGTGATGATGTGGTCTTATGGTACTTCCCTGGCAGAAACAAAATCCAGTCTTGCCATATTTTAGTTGCAGCATTAAGCTCATTAGGAAGAATGAATTCTCAGACATTTTTAAGGATGGTTTCTTATGTAATCCTCACTTACATGCAGGCTGGATATTTATGCTCACTTTTTCTCTCCCTGCATGTATGAATAATGAATTTAACATGCACAAAAGCAAAGGCAATTGAGAGTACTCCATGCTGATAGCTGGTATTCATGTGCAGATGACAGCTGTTAGGTATAGAGATGACATTAATATTGCTTTACTTTTCCCAGCTCCAACTCTTACTCATCCTCCTTTAGCCTGTGTCTGCAGTACACTGGCAGCAGTTTATCAAATGGTCCTCCACTCTCTGAAGGAAAGCTATGAATTTGATGGGGTAGGAAGAAATACCAGAGGTGTTCTCTTTTGGCATAACTGCAAAACTATGTTCCAGTTTATCTGAACAGCAGGTTTTTGAAACTGTCTTGGTTTTTTCATACTGCGTAACTATTTCCCAGATGCCACTTGCCCCAAGCAGGCTGTATCCTGGGACCTTAGAGCAGTGGTTTGCCTAGTCCCAGCAGCTGATGGGACTCTGGACACTGAGACTGAATACAAAGAGCAGTTCCACTGCTGTGACTGCTGCTAGCATTCTGGCATCAAATGAGATTAAGGAATAGCCAGTGTTTAATGGAGATGGATGAGGGCTTCAGCTGTCTGGGAAGCAGAGGAACAAGGCTCAGGTATCAGACAGCAGGCTTGGGACAGACTAGAAAAGAAAGGGGCATAAGTGAGTCTGCACCCAAAAGCATATATCACTCCCATAAAAATCTGAAGCAAGATCAAGGCACTGTAGTCTTAGTGTTCCTTTGTTTTCAGCAAATACCTGTGAAGTTCTGGCACTGGCACCCTTATATGACTCTTTTCTGTCCCATACCTTTCTCACAGAAGGACAGCTACCTACGACTCCCAGGCACAGCACTAGCTACAGGGATGGAGGCTAGTGTAGGGGTGTTGTTTCATTAATATGGTGGCAGAGAGTAAAAACTCACTTCCTCTCCTTGCCTCTCCTCTCTAAAACACTGCACACTGAAAATAAATTAAAACAAGAGGAACACAAACATTGAGAAAAATCAGCTACACCAAATTAGCAAATACAGTTCTGAAGGTTGCTAAACCTTAGATCAGCCTCTTTTGGTGCAAGCTTTCCAATGTTATTTTCACTTATGTCATGACAAGGAATCTAAAACTGCCACCTTAGCAGGAGAAAAGGGCTTAGTGAAGCCATAGTCATCTTTACATTCTTGCTGACAGTGAATCATTGGATTCAGCCAGCCGAAATCCTCAAGTTCTGTAAAAGGAACATTTCTGTGCTTCAAAGAAGGGGAAAATGTCAGGCTGTTGTAGTTTCAGGCACAAAATTTTAACAGGGAAAACTGCATCAAATCTGTCTAAAATCCTGCTGACCTGGTTGTTAGTCCTTCCCAGGAAATAAAATTGTATATAATACCTGCACTCACCACCCTGAGGTTTAAAATTGTTCAGTTAACATTTTTAGCATGAATTTCTAATTCCTTCCTGTTTCCAGAGAAGCAGGCAGAGTTAATGAAGTTCTCCATGTCCTGTGGAAAAAGCTGTCAGAGATTAAGTCTTGTTTCTCATACTGTCTAGCATTACAGCAATGTCCAAGGGTGCTCAGTAAGCTCACAGCTCAATGTACTAAATGCTGTGAAGACGCAGAAGAGACAGTCCCTCACTAAGGACCTCTCATCTTCTCCACTTCGTGAGCTGAGACTTCCTTACTCACAAGATACTATGAAAGGACTTCAAATATAAATAATGCATTGTTTTAAACTGAAATATAATCAGTAGAAATGAATTTGAATATTAATGCATGAGACATGTATGTTCATCTCTATTAGCTGTCTACAGCTGTACCATTTTGCTGACCTTTCACTGATCCATACTTTCCCCTACAAGAATGGGAGGACCATCAGGGAGGGATGCATTGCTGTGATCAAAGCAATATATACACACCACCTGAGGAGTTATACTGGAGGATATAAAATCTGGATTCCCTCCTCCATATTCTTTCTCGGCACTTTCACTGTTTATACTCACTTTCTGCTATGACAAAATCCCTTTCAGACTGGGGGAATTCACCGAGGTGACCATTGCTACAAAGGAAAGATTGGGGTCACTTTGTGCAATGTTGGTTGAATGAATGCTGGATCCAACAGCACTTACATCACTGTCCTTATGTGAAAGAAAAAACTATGCTGCTGAAAAGCAGAACCTCCTGGGAGCCTGACCTTCATTTTGCAGAGGACATATTCTAGGTGCAGAAAGACAGTCAACATGACCTGTTTAATTTGGTCGTCTGAAAAGCTGGCTTTATATAAAAACCATGCACAGAATACAACACAACAACAGAAAATAAGGATCCTGTTTTTAATATAAGTGTACAAACATCTCCTCCACAGACTTGCACAGAATCAGCCTTGAGTGGAAAAATCACCATGCCAGCCATTTTGTTTAAACTGCCCAATCTGTTGCTCTCACATTCCTCACACAATCATAAAGCCTATTACCTCCTCAAGGCCATAATCTTGATGCTGCTGGACAGAATGTCCTGAACAACGAAATGAAAATCCTGCAGCAAAAAACAAAGCTGAAGTTGGGGATACATGACAGTAAATCTAGGGCAAAGTCATTCAACCTGTGGTTGTAATTATTCTCTGGAAAAGTAGCACAAACTCAGCCATTCAGAGCTCTAGCACTGTTATTAAAGGACCCGAAAGGTATTGCTCCTAAGAGACAAAAATATATACTTGTGCAAAAAAACAGGTTAGCTATTGATTATGTAAAAGCAGCTATCAACCCTGCTAGCTAATTGCAGAAATAATAGCCTGTGAAAGAAAAGGAGTCACTTTGTTCAGTTTAACATGCTATTTAGAGAGATATTTTCTAATGATGCTGAATAAGCTGAAGGTGCAAACATAATTTCATTTGTGGCTACAAGTATTCCTAAACCGGTGTTTACAGCCTGAGTCCTTATTCTTCCTCTGTTTTCCTCAGTCTTCCTAAATCAGCAAAGACAGAGACTATCAAGAACATATGGGATCCCAACCAAGACATAATCAGCAAAACATGGGACATTCTGAACATATAAGGTAGATGATCACTTAGAAAGATGTTGATGTCCTTACGCTTATTCATTTATCAACTTGAATCAAAGGAATAGAGAAGGAGGAGGAATGAGTATTAGGAAGGGGGGAGGGAGTCTATGCGTGATTAACAATAGGTGTGAGACAGGAAAGACTAGATTAAACTGATCTGTATGCAAATGATCTGAGTCTGATTGCATCAAACTATGCACAGTTTAATGAGTATGGTAAGATGCCTTTATCTCTGCTCAAATGTGTTCCGAAACGGACTGCTCCAAGATGAAACAGAGTTTAATAAGAAGGTTTTTCATTATGGGATCGATCTGCATTTGCATTTCTCTCTCTGAGCCACACAGCTTTCCTCAACCTCCATCCCTTTTCAAGAGATTAGTCAGTAAGCACTATGTATTGTTGACACACACCTTAGGGCATTGCATACTTAACATGCGTGTGAGTTTTAGCCTGCTCCTTCATGACCTGGATTAGACATTGCAAAATGAAGACTAAGAGGCAAACTCTTATTTTGCAGCTTATCTACTGAGCACTCTTTGCCCTTATGTTATTTTGAAGCTTTGTAAAATCTTTTTGGTATTTGTACACCGATACAGAGACAGAACTTAGCTTGGATACTTACAGCATCATGGACCAGACTCAGAATTGCATCACTGCTGTGAGATGGTGATAACTCCAGCTTCTGTGGAGCTAATCTGATTTTATGCTACTGTGTCTGAGGTCTAGCCATCTATTTCAAAAGCGTGTGATGGATTCTTCCAAGGGGCTGTATTTGTATACTGAATAAGGTAGCTAGGCACTGTCTCAGCTTCACCTGACTTAGGCTTTGCTTGCTGTTACAGGTGCAGGTGAAATAATAAAAAAAAAGGCAACCTTTTTCTCCTTGTTCAATCAAGACAGTAGGAAATCTCCAGGGTTCTCAGGAAGATTGTAGGAAAGACAGCTGACCAATGCACTGGCCTCTGCTCAGTCTCTGGCAGCCATGTGATATAGTAAGCACTTATTATCCAACTATGATTAAAGCTGTGGTTAGCAAAAGCACTGAATCAGAGCAAGCTGGGAGTCCCTTATTTTAACTCCAAGGCATAGCAAGTGGTGCAGATTCCTCCATCTTGATAAGGTCTGACTTGGTTGGCACAATTTTTAGAGACCATCTATGGATACCATGTTCTTCCTCACTCAGGGCAAAATTTTCCCATTTTAAGTACTATGTTCTTCACTGAAGCCTACATGTGCACTAACATCTGTATTCACACACTATACACTTGCACATGTAATCATCTTGTTGCAGATAGGAGGTATTTCAGTCTCAAAGTGCTGATGCTGAATATTAACTCTGCAACTAACAGAGGCAAATAAATACCAGTGGCCATCCAAATGAGTTCATAAAGCACTTGAACAAAAAAAGAGGCACTGCCATTCCAGAGCTGATGTATTTAAAACCTTGGTGGACCTCTGTCCATGAATTACTAGCAGGAACCAAAGCCATCACAAACATCTGCTCTTAATGCCATCAGAATTTTGTTTCTACCTCATATGTCTAATTTTATTTTGGCATCTTAGTCTCACGTTGTCATTTATACTTTCGCCCCTAGGATCAACACTGGAATCTGTATTGAAAGTTGAGAGCAAGTATTTATGTAGGCTTTGAGTCATACCTAAATGACGTTTGATCTCAAAGCCATTATCACAGCATAGCTGTCTCTTTCTTCTTTCCAATTCTCTTTCATTCATAAGGCTGAAAGACCTTTTAATCTTTATGCAATTTCCTCTGCAAGGTCTAAATCACCTTGATATTTGGCAACATTGATTCTATATTTCCCTTCTTGATTGCTCAATCTTAGGGAATTTCCTGAATAATAAAAACTATGTCCATATATGAAAATGTGGTCATAAGACTTCTTTGGCACCTTTGCTCTATTTATCATATCTAATTTCTAGAGGATTTATATTAGTCTAAATGTGTTCTTTAGAGGTCCAATCCAATTTCTGTTTAAGTCAATGGCACTTTCATGATAGATCTTAATGGTCGTGGGATTTAGCCCAAAGCCTAGTGTATTTAAGTCAGTTTTAATCTGAAGGGCCTGTAATAAACCCAATGACTTTGATCTTCTTTTCTGGGAGTGCAACAGAGACAGAGACTTCAATTTTTCTTTTTTAACCTCAAGTAACTGCTTGTTAGGTGGGTGACTGTGAGGACAGTCCTCTTTTGCACAAGGAGTTCTTTACATTTAGAATAGTGCACTGGATTTTGGACTAAGAAGGAAGCTATTTTCATATAAAACTGGGGATATGTTACATAGAAATCTAACTATAAAAATAATTATCTATTTCTCTTAAAGCACAGTAATCATATTTGTGTGTATATATATATCTATATAAGCATACATATCAGGGGCAATATTAATGAATTAAGTTCAGTGATTTTTTTTCTAACAGGACAGTAAAGCAGCACTTACTTTCTTCATCCTTACTGAACTCTTTCCTGGGCTAAGCCTCAGTGTCTTCTATAATCTAGTCTTCTCAGGTAGCAGTTGTGATGGGATTGTTCCTTGACATGCTCATCTACCCAGCAGGAGTTGAATGTAGATTACCAGTTATCAAGTGGTAACAACTTTCAGATGCTGTTAACATTGGCTTGATATGAACTGGTGAATTAGAGGTGAGGGAATAACCTGCTAACTATTCTTTTGAGCCATATACTCCTCAGCAATGAAAATTTAACAGGATTACCAGAAAGCTCATCTATTACTATCATAAATCATGTGGATAGCAGCATCAATGTTTTAATCTTAATCTGCCTTTTTCACCTCATCTTCTCTTTCCCTTCTGCCCCAAACACATACAAACACAGACTTTCCCCTTTTGTAAATACAATGGATGTTGTTGTCAGTTCAGATAAGAGCAAATGTCAGATAGGATGGCAATATTTTTGGTCCTGGCAAATACAATAATAAGTTCAGTTTATTAATATTGCAACAGTTGCACTAAATGAGATCACTTGGATAACAAAACATTTATCAACAAAACGCTGCCACCTACTGAAGTTTTGCAAACAGCCCAAATGATTGGATAAGATCACAAATTCACTTTGTCACAAGCTTATGGTCTCTGCTGAAATCGTTCTGAGGGGGAAAAAAAAGGCAAGAATGATAACAAGCAGAACAAGACAAGACATCTCTTTCGTGCAGTCTGTTCAGCAAGTGTCAGGGTAAATCCTGGAGAGCAACCTCCAAGAGGAGAGAAGGTTTGACTCTTTGTGCTCAGTATGTCAAGAAGTTTTCAGGCACAGTGGTTAGGGAACTCTTTATCAACTTGCAGCAGCCCCTTATAAATCTCCAATTTTCTTGTGCTGATCCTCAGAGTTCCTATTCAACCCATAGTAAACTGATATTAAAACTTGTCAGCTTTGTGGTTGTATCACCCTAGGTTATAAAGATATTGTATATAAATATAATTTTTTGTAAATAAATGTAAAAGTTTGAGTGATTCCATCAAGCCTTCTGCATTTTCTGTTGTAAGACATCTATCAATTTAAAATGTTCATTATTTCAGTATAGCTCCAACAGGCATCCCTGTAAAATAAGAATAAATCCTGCACACACAGGAATAGCTTTATCTACCCATGCTTCATCTCTTTGGTGTGGATCAACAAATGATATGATGCTATAGGGCTTTGGATAGGAATTGTGCCCATTTGAAACTGCAGACAGAAGTTCTAGAGTGCCATAACCCAAATCCACATTTAGGCAAGAACGTAGAGCTAATTTCCTAATGTATTGGGAGAAGTGTTTTGAGAGTTTAGCTATTAGTCGTTGGTTGAAGTATTGAAATGAAATGAACACAAAACTGTTCATGGTGCAACTGGTTTTTTACCCTATGAGTAGAAAAGAGTATTTAAGTTAATCAAAAAAAGCAAACTCAAAGAATCAAGACATCAGAGTTTAGGAAATTACAATCTCATCAAAATTGTTTTATGCAATGGGTGATTCATCTTTTCCCTTGCAATACTATTCAGTTTCTTATTTGTAATAATCACAAAATTAATGTAACATCCTTGGATGCTAAAATTATAGACAATTCACATGATATGAAAAACTGACTCCTTTTTAAGACTGGAGTGCAACAGAGCATTTAAACATATACATAACTTTAAGTAAGAGAGTAATCCCATTGAAATAAACAGGTCTATTCAAACATTTCTGATATTGCATGTGCTTCTTTGGTCTGCTAGCTTAGGGGCTAAGAACGGATATGCTTATTTAATACAGTGTTTATCTACTAAGCCTACATCCAACATTACTGATTCTTTCCCTTTCATCAGACAGAGACAAGGAGTTCTCCATTTTTCCAGTCTCCTTCTGGGGCAGTTTCAAACTTTGCTGTGCCTTCCCATTCATTTGCATTTTTTATCTGATGTAACAAATAGCAACTATGAAACCAGACCCTGATTATGACAGAGTAAAGTGGATGACTTGAAAGGAAACTCTCAGAAGTTTGTCAAGATTAGGGAACGTAATCGATATTATGCTGGGGATGGCTCTTCCTGACCTAATTTTGGCTCTTTTTGCACTGGGAAGCAGGATCTCCTTTTTCATTTGGAATTAGCTGTTTGTAGTTGCCCTTCAGTTCCCCTTCATGACCGTAACCACATTTATTGACAAACTCTGGCCTCATTCTCTCTTCCTAATGTTGGAATTGTCCTTACTGCTGTGATGCCATGCTTACTTAACACAGGACACGAGTACAGGCTTACTACTGTATGGAGAAATGCTGACAAGTGACCAGGCAGATCCAGAGTATTTAACTTGAGCTAGCCACTATGCTTAACTCTTTTGCAGTAAAATCTACAATATCTTTTAGATCTCAGTGGGTTTTTAAACCTGGATTGTTTATGGTGGGTTAGTCATGTTGCTGTACCTGTCATGTGAACCCAGTGCCAGTTCCACAATCTTCCTTGCTGTGCAAGCAAGGCAAATCCCTAAATCCCCACTGTGGACCACCTGAAGTTGACATTGTCAGATATAAGACCTGACTAGTTCAGGTAAGCTAGGACTTTAAGCTGCACTTTACAACAGATGATCTTCAAGACAAACGAACTTCAGAGGGTTTGACTCGACTCACAGACACAGAAGCCAACACATCTGCTAGCTCCTGTGAAGATGAGAGTGTGCAACGTATACCATTGCCCTAAACGGTGCACAGCTGCAATTTTTAGCTGGAGCTCTTCACATTGGCCTGTCTGTATTTAACTTTTCTACCAGGATTCATGGTTATTTCTGAGCTCAGAGCTCCTGGCCAGTCTCTCAGTGACACCGTTCCTCTAATAGCATCTGCAGGTTACTTCTTTCCCTGGCACCACGTGGGCTTTCCAGCATCCTGCTGAGAGGGCAGGCTGCCCCCAATTCATGGTCTCAAGTGCAAGGCCAGTATAAATAGTGCATACTGAGATTTGCCTTCATTAGCTGATCTAATAAAGTAAGATTCTTGGCTACTGAGAAATACTAACCTCAGCTTAAATTTTCTTTCACCTTTGTAAACTCCCAGCCTAGAATAAAGATCTGAGAAAGTGGGGACAGGTTGCCTCTTAGAAGGTCTCTGGCTAATATGAAGCAGGGTTCAAACACAGAAAAAAGCAGAAAGTGCAACAAACATGGGCAATGGCCAATGTACTCGGGTTAGGGTGTCACTTCAGATGAGGGAAAGACCTGGTGGAGGGAAGGAGAGGAAGTGAAGGGGCTTTGGTGGCCTGGAGCTTTCAGCTCTGCCTAAGCTCTCATCTTCCCTCAGCCACTAACCTGGAGAAAAGGTGGATGAGTCCTTGCGTGGGAGGATGAGGAGCAAGGCAGCTGTGCTTGTGTGGCTTTCTAGCCAGCCTGCTCAAAACTCCCGTGAAAAGCTGTTCATGGTGACTGTGCTCCTATGTTAGGCGCTCCAGATTGATGTACAGGCCCACCCTGAGGTACACATGCCCACAGATAGGTCTGGAGGCACACAGACAAGAGTGTGTGTAGATAGGCTTTGATGCGCAGTACAGAACTAGGCAGGGTCTGCCCTTACAGACTGCATGTGTTGCAAGTGGGAGATGTCCCTGCCAGGCAGGGGGTTTGGAACTAGATGATCTTTAAGGTCCCTTCCAACTCTGACAATTCTATAATTCATGAAATATGCACTTAAAAGTTTTCCCAATTTTGTTTTCCTTCCTTCCATTCTTCCTTCCTTCCTAATAGGAGATAATAATCATCTATAATAAATTTTAATATAAAGCATAAACTACATGCTATAGACATGACTTTTTAACTTCTCATACTATCTGTTTTTCAGGCCCTATAAGATGCTTTTAGAATGTGTATAAATATGATAACTACACATACTTTTTCGGTGACGCTTTGATCACATTATTTAAAATTCCATTTTATTTATCGTCAACAAAATGAACAACATTTGTAGACCTTTACTGCCCTTTGCACATTCTCATTTCTTTCTGAATGGAGAATAGCAACAAACATGGATATTGCTAATCAAAAGCCATTACAGGCAAGATGTATAACTCATTTCTGGAATCACATTACACCACTGTAAGTTAATTTTACATTTTCCCTAGAAAGAATAACCAACATTAGCCTGGTCCACACAATTGATTCAGTGTCACTCTGTAACGAAGTCATACACATCCTTCTCAAGACACTTATCTGTTTCTGTTAATTCAGATAGTTAATCCATAGCAAGTTAAGACTGTCTTGCCAAGAGCATATGAAATGTCCTAACTGTGGGGTAAAATTGTTCCTCTGTAAGTGCAGAGGTCCACATTTGGAAGGGAACAGTGTGGTGCAACATCAGGAAGAGAAGCTGGGGCCTGGCTTGCAAATTTGTCACTGTGAGGTCCCCCAGCTTTTATAATACCAGGCAATGAGTGTCTAGGAATGGCTGAACAGAAATGGCCAGTTTGGTAACCTAGGAGGAGAGGGGCCTGCTATTCTTCCCTTTTCCTCAGAGAGCAGAGCAGTACCCACCTTTCTGTTCAGGGAGGCAGGAAGTTGACTGCAAAAGCTCTGCCTGGACTAAGTCAATGCAGCACCACTGGCACAACATTGATTTCTACCGACCCTCACACAGACTATCCTGTGCATAAGGTTGTGCACAGTTGTTAATCAAATCCTATCAGATGGATTTCTCATCTCTTCTCACTGCAAATGTTTCAGCTTAACTATACCAACTATTTATATTGCTTCAGAGAGGCTTTCTTATTTATACAGAGCCAAGTTTTCTCCACTTGGCCCCAGATGTGTTTGCTCCCATTACAGTGCCTAAGTAATCTGTAAGCTGGCACTGTAACTTTCCTGCTCTTTGGCATGTGTTTAAGTCACACTACACACATATAATCCTGCTGGATGGTAAAGAGATTAAATCTTCAAGTGCCAACTCATCACATCAGGTTGACACAACTCCCACTGTGTTGTTGAATTTACTTGAGCACTTTATTATGGTGTGGGGAGAGATGGCTGAGGGGAGTTTGACAAAAATGGTTTCTTTACCAAGACAGCAAATAAGAAAATACAGGTTTTAAAGTGTAATTCTCTATTCTGAAAGGTTTGGGATTGTGTCTTGTGTGCTGTCTTCCCTGTCTGAAAATGACATAACTATGAGTCTAAACTGTATATATGTTTGTGTATTTGTGGTTTTATTACAAGCAGCTCAGGTTGATGCCTGGGAGAGCTGAACAACAGTGGAATCTGCTGGGCAGAAATAATGTTCATGCACTTTCTTTTTGATGAGTTAGTAAGCCACAAAAGCACCAGGAGCTCTGAATGTGGCATTCTCAGACTGTGGTTCATGAAGACAAGGAGAATGACATGCACTTCTGTAGACATGCTACGTTCTCAAAATAACAGCTCATGGGATAGGATCAGCCTTGTAATAAACTCCGTTCACTATTTCATGGGGACCACCTGAGGGTTTCAATGGGTTTTCGTACTAGAAGCTTAAGGGCTAAAACCCCCGACAACTCTACCCTCCATCCTCTGCCTTCCCCTGCTAACAGCTCATGCTGTTGGGCCAGGGAGAGATGATTAAAATGGTGGAACTCCTCTATTCTCTATTGGGAATACTGTGCTTAGCCAGAGGACATGATGTAGGACTTAGTGACTGAGGAAAGCTGACATTCAAGTCTGGTCTCATAAGCTGCAGATGTTGAAGGCAAATATGCTATTAGATGCTCCAGTTGATGGTATACCATTTTCTGTATTTGTAAACAATGAAATATAATGTATGTATATCCTGATCCTTCCTTAATCAGAAAAAAACAACATTAGAGGAAGCATCAGGGGCCCAGTTCTGCTTTCCAACATGTACGCACCATAACCCCCATTAATTTGAGATGGAGTCACATGGGTGTATCCTAAGGGGGTGATTGCATCCTACATCATCTACAAGTGACCGAAAAAGGGAAAATAATCAGCCTGATACTGGTCATTTGGACAATGTGTATTTGATGTGTCAGAGTCGTTCCAACCTTCCAGTTACCAGATGTCCGTAAAAATTCATAGCAGGCTATTAAATTTAGCAGATCCTGTCTTAATTAGATTAGCTTCTGCTCAGCATGACAGCAGAGTATTTCACTGATGGAGGATTTATAAAGATTTCTGGTGGGAATTCTTTATGGAAGATGTAGTCTTTTATCCAGTGGGATTTACAAATGGAGAGGGGGGAGGGAGGAAAGAAAGCCCTGATAAGGACACACAAACATTGTTATGGCATGTTAAAACATAAATGGGAGCTTTTATTTTATGGATGTTCCCTTTTTGTTTCTCTTTTGCAATATGGATAGGCAGTGTGAGCATTTTTTGTGTCCTTGCATTATTAGGCCCAGCTAAGATAACGGTGTATGGGTGATGGAAAACTACAAGCAAATTCTTGTTGTCAAATTCCCTCCTAAAACTAGCACCAAAGGAGTACTCAATGTTCAGTTGCCTGTCAGGTCATGAGTTATTTTTTCACCTACAGGAAACAGAACTGTACAGTTTGTCTTGGACCGGTTTTATGTGCTGCAATCCAGCATCTATCCATCCATTGCCCTTTCTTCTTTAAGGTCATTGAAAAAAAAAAAATCCAACAAACCCACTTTCTTATTAATTCTGCCTTTGCCCCAGTGCCAATGATTTTCTGGTTTTCTGTGCACAGGTTTTTATGGAAGATATATACTGTAAATGGTGGCACTGGTGTCAGTAAGAGAACGTGAGCAGCAGCAATGCCTGCCTGTGCTCTATTCCCAGTGTGTAGATAACTTCATAAAGAAAAAAAGGTGGGTGGAGGGGAAGGGAGATCTGGATAATTTTTCTTGTCATTTGATTCACCATTGAAAAGGTCACTCCCTGTAAGAAGAGACAGTCTTCCCTCTGAGATGTCTGGGGGAGAAGCAGAAATGGCAAAACATGAGGGGGACTCCTTGCCACTGCATGGCTTTTGTGAGGTGGCAGAGAAACCCTTCTGAGCACAAGGGTGTGCAACGCCCAGAGTATGCATGCTGGAGGCTGATAAAAACAGAAAGGGACCATCCTTTGCACACGCCGCGGGCTGATAGCATTCACATCATACACCGTTTGTTACTAGGCAACTGATTAAATATATGTGCCGGTCCTTCAAGCAGTGCTTGCAATTAATTAACCAAACCATTTTCATTTTGACTGTCTTCCGTCCTCCCATCCCCACCACCAACCACCTTCCCAAACGCTAACATCTGACACAAGTGCAAGTGATTTCATGCTTCTCCCAACTTATGGTGTATTAAAATAAAGGATGGACTCATTGCATAGTGGACATGGACTATACCTAGGCAGTGGACACCTCTGAGTGCCTCTCATGGGTCTAAATAGCAGCTGGCACACACACCAGACATTTTGCTTTGCTTTGCTAGGGCCAATGTAAACTGAACTGTGAAAACTGTAGGACAAAGTCCAAAACAAATTTTCCTGGGCAAATCTATTTGAAGTGAAGTTGTACTGAAGGATAAAGGACGGGTCTTCTTTCTCGGCTTTAAAACTGAATCCTCACCCCTAAAGTACTGTCATGGTTTGGGTTAGAACAGAAATAATTCTGTTCAGTGATTTTACTTTTTAGTTAAAACTCCTCTGAGAAACTGCAGTGTCTGAAACTAACAGCATGTTTTCATAGACACTGCCAGCTTCTAGCAGTGATAAGGCCTAATGTTTAGATTTACTACCAGAGATTGGTATGCAGACCAAGGTCACTACTAAATCTTGTGTCTCATGTTGGAGGGTGCAGGGTAAAAGCTGCACCTTCAGGGAGGAGAGGACAGGACAAGTGACCCCAAAATGACCAACTAAAGTATTCCATCCCATATATATCATATTCAATATATAAACTGGGGGTCAGTTCCCCCTTGCTAGATGATTATTCTGATGATTATTCTGGGTTGCTAGATTATTCTCCCTTCTTGGTTCCTTCTTCTCCTGCACTTCAGTGATCCGAAGGCCTTCTGTCGCAGTATCAGTGGTGACGTAGACCACATCAAGGGGGGTTTGGGTTTGGTATTGGGTTTTGTACAATATTGGTATATATTTCATTTATCATTGTTATTATTATTAAAGTAGTTTTAGTTTTCTTTTCCAATCCCCAAGTCTCTCTCTCTCTCTCTCTCTCACTCCCTTTCCCTTCCCATGGTGGGGGGTGAAAGAGGGGATAACAGGGAGCATCTGTCATTGGGTTGGTGGTTGGCCTAGCCTCGACCCTTGACAATACTCATTCTCAGATTTAAAACCACCATGGAGCATTTTTGCATAAGTATATATGTTTATATAAATAGATGCATACACACTTTGATAAATATAACTACTTACATAGCTACTAATATATGTGAGTGGTATTAGTGTCCAGGTTTCACCAGCTCTTAAGTGCACACTCCTCTGTACTAGCTGTTACTCTGGGACCCCAAACCAGTAATTCCCTGCTCTGCTCAGCTCACAGTATAAATAGCAATGACAAGCAAAGCAAAAGAAGAGATGTAGACATCAAAGGTTGTTCAAGGTCATACAGGGGGTCAGTAACAGGGCTGGGAATAGAAAATGGCTTTTGTTTTGAGATCAGATTTTATAATAAATAAAACAGTGAGTCATCTCACCCCAAATACTCCCTCTAATTTTGTAATACAGTTGTCATATTAAACTTGTATGAAATAGACTGGAATTACACATGGAAAATGGGTAGCTACAAGGATCCTGGAAGATCTGACTGTTCCTATTACACTTGATCAAATGCAACTGTCAGCTGCTTTGGCAGAGATCACCTTTGATGATTAAAAAGAGAGGACTACATTACAAGAGGGTTTGAGCATGAAACCACTCACTGCAATCCACAATTAAACAGGAGAGGCTATTGTTCTGTTTCTCACTGGGAACAGAGTTACAAATTTATTGGAGTTCACAGGCTTGCTGCAGAGCTTGTCTTTAACAAAATTGTACCCTCATTCTGTATCAGAGTTTCCTACCCTGCTCAAAACCTCTAGTGCATTAAAGAAGCAATTTAAGGTTTATTTGAAGGGGGGAAAATAGAATGTCGAGTTGGGTTTCTTTCTTCCTTCCTCCCACTGGCTTTCCGCTGAGGAGGGAGGGATTTGAATCAGCAGATTCTCAATGGCACTGTCACCTAGTGGAGCTGGTATAGAATCACTAGAAACAGGTAAGAAGAAAATAATGAAGCACAGACTGACTGATAATTTGACAGGTTTTATTTAACATGCTGGCCAGCAGCTGATTTGGTGTGAACTGTCTATGGAACCATGCTGCTTTATGCTGCCTGTGCCTTTGAGTCAGAAGTGGAACAGTGCCTCTGAAAAAAGCTCTCTTTGGGTTTGTGATTCTTTTGAATGAGCCGAGGCCATTTTCCACTCCTAATGGGAGTAGGCTACCTTGGCCTGCTTTGGGTTGTCTCTGGCCTGTTGTTTTTTGGCCTGTAATCTAGTGTGAATGAAGAAGTGTTTGTGGTTTTTTGCCAAGCACGTGTGAGCTGGATGAATCTGCACTGTGATAAAAGCAGCCCCCCAGCTGCCCTCCTGCCTACCATCTGTAGCCATGGCCTGTGGTGGTGATGACCACAATGCAGATGGAGAAGCAGGCACAGGTTGCCCTGTATGAGGTATCAGATTAAGCCTCTCTTCTCTGAAGGTGGCTGGCTGCTTTCAGCAGTCCTATTAGGGCCATGCACTCCTCTTTAACTTTCACTGTGGCTTTGCAGACCTTTGAATGAGAAAAACATTAGTAAAGAGCAATTTTATGCCCTCATAAAGAGTTATGTGTTACTAGGCAGTAATGGAAGTTCAAACCAACCTGGCCAAAAGATCTCAGCCTCCTGTCACTGCTTACTTTAATGGTGCTGCTGCATCATTAATCTACCTTGGGTTTGTCAATGGCTGGAAATCCTATCCAGCAGCTGTGAACATTGTTCACAGTGCCACTACAGGCACTGTTTCTCAAACCTGCTAATGCACAGGGTGGAGGGAGAAAATCGGAGAACACCTGCATTTCTTGCAGGTTTCTGCATGCTGCTTCATTTCTCTTATCCTTGTAATAATTTATATTTGATTGACTAGTAATTATACCCACTTCTCTTTTTTCTTTTTTCCTTCTAGTTCATCTTGGTTGTTCCATAACCATATATGGTCTGTCACTACCCCCAGTTTTTTTCCACCACAATGAGGCAATAAATCCAGTGGGGCTGGACAGGAAACCTAGCTTGCCAGGGAGAGACAGGATGAATATCTCCTAGAGACAGCCAGAGGTTTGACTACATATTGTCCATACAGAGTGTTTCAAGGAGTGCCCAGGGCAAGCCTGGAAAAACTTTTATGTCTGCAACAGTATTTCTTGCTGGAAAAAACAGATTTAAGAAAACCCCACTGTGTATTTTGTGCTCTTTTTATGTGTGTGGTATCCATAATATATAGAAGATGATTCATTTCAAAATTTCAGCTAGGGTCTATTTTTTTAGAAGCAGAAGATAATCACATAGAAATACCTCCTTTAGAAAATGCATTTGCTGTCACTGCTCTCTTCAGCTGACTCAACATGGATATATGCTTATTCCTCAAGTTGGAGATGACTTCTGTGATCTTGCTACTCCAAACACCTTCGTTAACAACAACAAGCAAGTTTTATTAATACTTTCTTGGTCTTCCAAGCATGTCTAGGCTTATTCATGTTTATGCTTTACAGCAAAGACTGTAGAACTTGCTGCTCACACATTCCACCCAGCTGTTCATTCCTGTAAAATGCAGCAGAGATCCTGAAACTCAAACTCTGGGATATGGTATCAAAACTCAGATTAACTCAATAAAATGGTGATAGATGACACACTAATGACACAGTGACTACTCTGCATGGTCTGTAGGAAAATGTACATTCTGGATCCTTTTTAAAGGGTTTGTTTCTGTAAGACTTCTGTGGTATTTGTAGTTCAGAAAATCCTCTCCAGGCCTTGGAAAAATATTTTTATATGAAAATATAATATACATATATAATATAAATATATATGTTATATATATATATAATTTTTATATATATATATTATATAAATATAATAAGAACATGGTCTTGTTCAGGCACAACACTCTCACTCTGCATGCAATGACACTGGATTGCATCCTGGCATACTAGTGCAAAGTCTCCATGCTTGAGAAAGAACTTCTAGTTTCAAACATTATTTCAGCCTTTATTTCTGCTAGTGTAAGTGTAGGGGAAATACTAAGAAGCAGAATCCTTAGTGCTCTATTATATCTGTTTACATTAACCACTATGTCTTTCAAATTAAGCCATTTACTGACATAGGGGCTGGTTTGTGAGCATTAGGAAAAGACCTGGTTCTTTGGTTGTCAGTACATGGGCAAATAAAATTCCCGAATATACACAAGCCTATGAGTACAGCAGCACTTAACTGTGTTCTCTTGCTTGCACACACACACAGCCATGGTCCTTAAGGATTTGCCAATGCAATGTAGTATTGAATTATACAGGCTAGCTCTACAAGCCAGCTCTACAAGGACTAGCTTGGGGACTGGAATTAGTCTAAGAACAGCAGCAGGGTACTTCAGTTCAGAGTAGCAGGACACATTAGTGGCTGTCTGGCTACCACTATGATTAGATGACTTCTGATATTGAATCTAAGTCACAAGAGGTTTTTTTGCATCTTTCGATATGATGCAGAAGACCATGGCCTTCTCCTCCCCTAGCCCCAATCCAGCACAGTGCACTTTGTAGACACAGGCTATGTAGACTTGCATTCAAGATCTAGATTCTTAATGGAATAAACTGGCTCAGCTTCACTGTGGAAGTCAGTGGCATAGCTACATTGATTTACACTGACAGACTCCTGGCTAAGATGTTTCGGTCTGTCATTTGTACTTACCATGTTCCACCAATCTGAGGGGCTAGTCATACTCTTATTCCTTTTAATGATAAGTCTGCTGCAGTCATCTCTTTTTGCTTGTTGCAGTTAAGGCCAGCAGGCACTATTATGGTCTTCTAGCTTGGTCTTGCAATGATTTTAGCTTTAAGGGGTAATTTTGAATAGGACTGCAGAAGCAGCAGTAGCTTCCTTCTGCTGCCAGCCATCAAGGCTCAATCCCTCATTCTGCTTTTCCCGTGTTTCAACCTGCAGAGTGTTATGCTAATTTGCTTGCAGCTTCAAGTCAGCTGAATTTCTGACTGGCTTCAACTTGAGCTGGTTTTATTTCAAAAATGGTGAATTACCCACTTCAGTCCAGGTCTCTATTTCCAAGCTTCCATTCTGCCAGTTTTCAGGCTTCACTTCCAGAAGCTCTGCATGTTTGCACAAGACATGTCCTCCACTCTTCCTGTGCCAGTGACATGGCATGCTGCTTGGCTGTTCCTGGGCCTGGAGGCTTCCTCTTCCTCTTCTGTTTTCTCTTTGGATTTGTGTTCTGAAATCAACAGAACTTATTTTTCACCTTTATTGAAGAGTCTTCTGCTAAGAGCCAATCCCTAGACCTTCTTCCCTGCTTCTCTTCAGACTTTGCAGAACCTCTCACTATAAAAATAGAAAGTGTGCCTGTGACACTTGTCTCCATTAATGGCTAGCAACCATTATGCAGTATAGCTGGTGGGGCTGAGCCTCCCTGCTAGGCCAATGGTAGAGAGCTTGCCATTCTTGAGCATGAGGTAGCTTGTGAAAAATTCAATAGTAACAAGGCTGTGATGGTGTGAAGGTAATCCTAATCGCAAACTGTGGGAGAAAGTAAAATCAGGAGCATCTGTAGAGGCAAACCTCAGTGTTTTGCAATGGGACCCAACTCCATACCTAGACAGACTCCTTTAGCTATACAGAGATAGAACCAGGTGGAGGTCAACAGTTCTCAGACCTCCAGCCACAACAGCTCGCTAGAGTACACTGCCTGTGTGTGTCTCATCAACCACTCACTTCTTAATATGTCAGAGGTCAGCCATCTCTGCCATCATGCCTAAAAACAGCTGAGACAGTCTATCTCTAAAGGGATTGCATCCAAATTAATAATCCAGATAGGTGAAGGTAAGGAGGAGAAAATAAATTACAGAGAGATGTGTTGACTTACTTGTGGTCACATAGCAGGTCAAAGCTGGGACATTAGTCTCCCTCACTAAGCAAATCTCATAAAGTCCAATGGCCTTGTGGAGCAAGTTTGCATGTGCTCCAGCTTCAAAAACTTTGAGGAGCCACATATAAACCACCTACACCTTACCTTCAAGAAAACTTGATAAGGTATCATATTAAAGCATAAAGGAATAGCATTTCTCTTCTTGCCTGGTGGAAAGCTGATATTTTCTGTGCTGTGCATTGACATTTCCTGTGATATTGCCACAGGCACAGGACTCAGATGGATTGCTCAGGAGCACATTAAATACTGCTTCAGAGATATAACTTTGGACAGGAATCTGTTCTATGCATGTAGGATGGATATGCAAAGTATTGTCTGACACAGAAATCATTAAAATCAGCAAAACAGTATTGAGTTGCTCTGCAGAAATCTTCACTCAATAGAGGTAACCCTCATTTCTCTGTGATTTACTCAAAATTATACATTTTGGTGTTGGTTTATTCTGGTTTTGTGAGCCTTAAATTTGGCTTGGTTTGCCTTTTGTATGTGCAGCTGTTTTGTTTAGGACCATAACTGCTACTGTGGTGGGCTGACCCTGTCCAGCAGCCAGGCTCCCACACAGCTGCTTGCTCACACTTTATCGTCACAGCAGGATGGGGGAGCGGAATAGGAAAAACAAAAGCAAAAAGACATGTTTAATTGCTGAAGGAAAGAGAAAAGAAAAACCACAAGCAGTCAATCCCTACCTCCCACAAGCAGAACAACCAGTGTCTAAGCACTGGTCACCTTGAGAGACAAAAAGCTCCTTCTTCTTCCTCTACCCTTGTTTTCACTGTGTGACAATATATGGTATGCAATATCCTTATGTCCGTTTCAGGTCAGCTGTCATGGCTGTGTCCCCTCCCACAATCTCTTATTCAACTCTTACCTACTTGCTGCAGGAAGTGGTGACAGAGCGAGGAAAAGAGAAAACTTAGATACTGTGCAGGTACTGTTCAGCAATAGCTAAAACACTGGTGTGTTATCAACACTGTTTTAAACACAAATCCAAAGCACAGCACCATCCTTTGGAGAACATTAACTCGATCCCAGTCAGAACTAGTACAGGTATCTTGTTTAAGGCACCCTGCTTCAGTGGGTGCATCTCTGAATCAACAGACAGAGGGGATCATATAGGGAATGCAGGATTTGCAAGCACATCCAGAGGACAGTCCCTTGGATGTGGGTTTGGCTCTCTCCTTTCACTACAGAGGCATTTCAATGCCTAGCTGTTAAACAGCTGACATGAGATGACCTTCACTCTGATCAACCCTGAGTCTTTCTGCTATTCTCTTTATTGAGCGCTATGCTATACCTATCAATGTAGTTGCTACCTTTCCCATAACAGTTTTGAGGTAGTTTATAATTTTACCTTTAAGTACAGTAATAAGAAATAATTTTAAATCTCCCTTTTCCATAGTTCTCCTCAGCACTGAGTCCCAGAAGTTAGTAACATATATTTAGTCGTAGTAATGTACATTTTTACTGAGTAAGTCTTGATTGTGGATGCTTCCTGGCCATGGATCCTACCTTCTCAGAGAAGAGCACAGCTTCTCTACCTAGTGTTAAAAATGACCGAAAGCCTGAGACTGAGCAAAAGCTCTAACTTGTGATAACTGTCAGCCCCAAATAAATATTGATTTTTAAGTGTCAATTCTTAGTAAAGATAGATGTCAAAGCCCAACAAACTCAATTATAGTACAATAAAATATATTTCATAACTCTAGTTTAAATGTGTTCCAAAGCTTTTATAGTGTAACATGGAAAGATAGAGAATCCACCTGGCCTTCATGGTACAATATATCTAGACAGATACTTATTAAATTTACCTGACATATATTGTATCAATGTAGCCAAGTGTGTTGTATTTCTGCCACAGCTTACTTCACTATCCACTTTTCTGTCTGTTTTTAAGGAACTTTTAATGATGCTTTCCTTCAGCCAGCTTCGAAGCAGATGTCCCCACATGTGTGGAGTCTTTCTGTCTTCACTGTGGCCAGTAACCTTTGAACTAGTTGGTCATTTCTAAGCTGTTTGGAAACAAAAATATCTCGAATACACTAACTTCCCAGAAGTTTAATTAAACTGGGCTGCTGTTAGCAGCCTGGTAACAAGAAACGGGGTGATATGAGCTCATGTCTTCTAGATAAGAGTGAATCCACATGCCAGAGACCTGCCCTGGGCTACCTTTGGCTCAGAAAAGACTCTGCTGGAGCCCATGCTTTTCCAGCCTCTGGAGAACCTGAGCATGAGGTGCAGAGCCAGAAGTAAACCAGACTTGCCAGGTCCTTCAGTAGCCTGCTTCCTTGTTTCTCCTTTGTGCAAGCTGGGCTGAACCTGGATGGAATGGCCAAGGTAAAAATAGATCAGGCTGTCTGCTAATGTAATATCACAATATTATAGTATTTATGGGGTTTTTAAAGATTCTTTTTCACAAGGACTGATGCTTTCTTTCTCAACCACCACTGCGTGGTCAGGAGCCAGTTTCCTTGAGTTGTCTTTACTGATGCCTGATGTGGTTTTGGATGTTTAAAAGAAATTTAAAACCTACCCATGTGCATGAGTAGTTTGCAGTGCTCTCGACGCACCATACTTCACTTGTGCGTGTTTAATTTCATCCACTATCTCAGTTTTCTTCATTTTTTTCCCCCTCTGGAATTTCTCATGCTTCTTCATTTGACCCACCTACCTAATTTTGTATGACACAAACTTTGTCACCTTTGCTCTTCTCCATGGTCTTCAAATCATTAATAAATATCCCAAGCACAGGTCCTATTTTTAGTCCCTGAGGCACCCTACATGTAACCCCTTTCCATGCTGAGATGGACCATTTGTTCCTTCTCTTTTTTTTCCATTCTCTCAACTGTGGGCTTCCCCTCTGCCCCCATTCACCCAGGACTTTACCTCTCACCTTGTGGTTACTAAGTTTCCTTTATAGCCTCCTCTCAGGAACTTTATCAAAAGCCCTTTGAAAGTCTAAATAAAATATAGCCATTGGTTGCCCTTTATCCACTGTTTTGTTAACTCTTTTAAAGGCCTTAGAGGTTTCCTCTAAGACAGAGATCATGCTGGCTTGTCCCTATCATATCATCCTCAACTACTGCTCCTGCTTTGTAACAACCTTTAATGATTTCCCTGTACCAGGAGTGTGTTGCTTAAGAGCAGAAAGCAGAGGGAGATACTTGTCTGCAGAGACTTTCCCTAACAGCCTTCTAGCTGCTTGGTTTATGTAGCCTTTAAGCCCTGAGGTAAGGAAACAGGAAAACAGATTAATAGACATAGCAATCTCCCCCAAGATACTTTTAGATAAACACAGCCTTGGGCATTTAGAAAGTCGGATTTATTACACCTTAAAAGAGGTTTCTGAAAACCACGGCTGTTTTATTTTAAAGTATGCAGCCAAAGGCATGCACTTCTTTAATCTTTGCCATTCTTCCCTGATAGACAACCAAAAGCACAGGTCCCAGGGTTTAGAAAGGGTTGTGTATAAACTGGAAACAATCTCAGCAAGCCTTTATAACAATGAAGATCTCTTTGGGGGCACTGAAGTGGATTTGAACCAAAGCCAAAACACATTTCCAGTGCACAAGCTGTAAAGAAACAGACACAAATGCACAATTGATATTGGTTGGGTAATATAATTGTCAACATTTTCCTGGAAAAATGAGAATGGAGACAGTGATGTTTGAAGGTAGGTGGTTTTTTATGCTCAAAATAGCACTGAAGAGCAAACCTAGGCACAGCATTTGGCTTGAGCTAGAGGTCTGGGATGCCAGCTGTGATCCCTGATGCTTACAATGTGACATTACCAGTATACTTGGTTCTCATCACTGGTTGTCTGTATCCCAAGATCTCAACACCTGCTCTCTGCTGTTGATGGGTGCACTGCATGTGCTTAGCTCAGGTAATTCAGTGGTAAGTACATACTTTTGGGGGCCATTGGAATTTTTCATTCATTTCACTTGAGCTAAAAATCTTTGAAAAGGTGGCTTTGCCTTTCAGTGTTCATCTCTTTATTTACCTCCACAAAGGCAGGAGCACTAATTTGTTGATTTGCTTCTGATATGGGAAACAAAGACTCATATTCTTAGACACTCTCATCTTCTAACTTTTCTTTGTCTATGAGTGATCCATTCACTTCCTCCCCTCAGTTCACAGCAAGAAGTTTAATGCTGTAACCTGAATTTCTCTGATTCCTTAAAACACTCCTTCCTCTAAGAGTTTGTGGTATATGGTGTTTTTTGCATACTGATGATCTAATGTAAGGGAGTTATTTTGTCACTTGGGAAAAGAAGTGAGACTCAGCTCAGCTCTCAGTGTTGCTGTGTTGGTGGTTTGTTTGTTTGGGGTTTGTTTTTTGTTTTTGTTTGTTTGTTTGGGGTTTTTAAATTATTATTATATTCTTGAGAGTGGTCTCAATTGTGCAAGGAATTCCTGGACCCTCTGGAGATGCTGAGGGCTGATGGAGAACTATAAAACCAGCACTATTCATTTTCAGAATTGTTAAAATGAGTACATAGTTCTTGGACTACAGCACTGGGCTGCGATTTATAGGATTCCCTTTTTGTAAGGTGGTTCCTCCTCAGATACATCCACATGCACATGCAAAGGGCACCCACACATGCAGAAAGAAGCTGCTGATATTATGTGTTAGGGACTGGGACTAGCACTTTATTTTGTGTTCCCTTCCAGAGTGTGTGCACCAGCTTCCCTGGGTACTCCTTGTCCTCAGCATTTGGTTTTGTCTTTTTCTGTGCTCCCTAAACCACGGTTTGCTCATGCTTAGGTGATTTACTAAAGGCTGCATAACTGCTTGGAAATATGCAAGGCTGTTTTTGGCAGTGCTGGTGTAGATATTTCAGTGCCCTGCTTCAGATTGATAGTGTTACTTAGGGAAGGAGTTCAAAAGGAAGAAGAATCTCTTTAATCACCCAAGCTTTCAAGAAACCCAAGACCCATTGGGACAGTCTCCTTACAGTTGAGGCCATCCCAGAAAATCAGTGGCATTTGAAAGCAAGATAACAGCCAAGGAAGGTGCTGCAGTGCTGGAGAGGGCCCCTGCCAGTGTCAGTGAAAAAGCTACTGCCTTTGCTGCAGCCAAAAATTGCCTCGAAGACCTGGGGTTCAGTACTTCAGAAAGAACTGCATATTGAGTAATGCTGCCTTTTCTGTTTGAAATATCTGGGAGGGTTTGCATCACATAATCAGCTTTTAAAGCCAGTGTGCCTCACGGATCTATTACAAGTCTCAGATTATATTCAGGGCCTGATCCTGCAATTTCTTGCTTGCTTTCTTCTCTCTCTACCCCTTCTCTAAATATACATATCCTGACAGACTCCTATGAGATTAATTCAAACTGAACAACTGCTGGATTAGACCTTAATCCCTTTTCCATCCATTTAAATCATCCTGAATGGTGAAGGATTGTGGTGTGTTCCAGTGCTGGCCTAAGACTCATTTTATTCTGGTGCCTTTTTGTTGTTTTGCATCTGTTTTCTGTCGTGGTTAACTTTTTGTTGTTGTGTTGTGTTGTTTTGTTGGGGTTTTTGTTTGTTTGTGGGGGGTTTTGTTTGTGTTTTTTTTTTTCTCCCCAAATTTGCTAGTTTCAGTTTTATTTGTAACCTGCAGTCTTACCGGTATGGTCTGGCAATGGCATCTGCCTTTAGGGGATCACTTCCCCCCCTTTGCTCTGCCACAGTCATTTGATTCATCCCTCTGCCATCCACTTGGCTTTGCTCTGCAGCTTCGTGGGGTGTGAACTTTGCAATAATCTGCTCAGATAATTCTCATTTGTAACTGTTTTTTACAACGGTGCCCCACTCCACCAGCCACTAGATACCACATACAATAAAAAGGCAGGACTGCCCCAAAAAGCAGAAAGTAGGCTGCGGTCTAGAAGAAAAGAACACAGAAAACTCTTCAACGTGGGAATTTCCTCAAGAGAAGTGAAGATACCTCCCTGCCAGCAAAAAGTCCTGGTATCATCCCTCAGCCTCCGAAACAGGCTTTAACAGAGATCACCTCCCGGCGCAACCCATACCACAGCGGTGCTGGGATCAGCACATGCTGACCAAGCCTGCGCTCAGAGCAGTCCAACAGCGTCCAACACCACTTCTGGCCCAGATACGGCGCACAGCCCTAAACCCGACGACCGACCGCCGCGGGCTGCTCTTCGGGGCTGCAGGGAGGTGGGAACCGGGCGGACCGAGAAGGACTCCTGGCAGCGAGGTTCCGGGGGCTGGAACTGTAGAGAGGCTCCCCCTGCCGCGACGGGGGAAGGGCGGCTGTGCCGCGGTATTGGGGAGGGAGCCTGACCGGTGGGTGTGTGCGCGAATCGGCACGCAATGCCCGAGGAACCGGGAGGGGGCAGCGGCCCGTCCATGGTAGGGCCGCAGCGGGACCCGGAAGGCGGAGCGGGCCGAGCCGCCCGCCCGAACGCGGGATCGTGACGCCCTCTGGTGGGGGCCGCGAGCGGCGCGGCCCGGCGGGGACACGGTTGTAGGCGGGGGGCGGTGTCGATTCCCGGCTGGGAGCCGACGTGGAATGGCTTAGATGCAGACGCTGCTCGAGACATTTGTGTTGGTATGGGTATGGTTAAGGTTTGGGAAGGGTATGGGTTCGTGTGTGGGTACAAGGATGAGTATGTCTATACAGTCCATGTCGCAGTTTAGCCCTGCCAATAAACCAATGCCCCGTCTCTCCAGTCCCCAAAGCCTCTTGACTCCCTTTGGGTTGAGGAGTGTGAACTGATATAAGAGGAAATGACTTAGCCATCCAGGTTCCCAACTGGTGTAAAGTGGCTGAGAGCCACTGTAAGAGCACAAGCCCCAGCAAAGCATCCTTCGGAAGGAAGGGGTGAAGGGATGACCTTCGCAATCCATGATTCAGGCAGACCAGACACCAGGATCTGGTCATAGCACATTGTTCCATGCACTGCCTTGGGAGGATCTGCCCAGTGCTTCTCATGCTTCCAAGCTGGAGTCCAACGTGATATGAAAGCAGCATAGGTGCCACCATTATCCCAGTAATACCTGTTAGCAGACAGTTCAGTAACTAAAACTCCCAGATCATTCCAGTGAATGGAGATACCTTCATTTTCTCTCTTCTTTTCTCATACATGCTCTGCTGAGGTTTGGTGTGCTTTTGTTGTGTTCTGGTTTTGTGTCCTACTGAAAAAGTTCTGTAAAAGATGAAAGGTTTGAAATATGGGTTGTTGACTTCAAAATTTTATCTGATTCAGGTCCACTTCTTGTGTATTGCTGAGTTATGTTTGTTCATGCTTAAACACAGTTTCGGATTAGCTGGGTCAACAGGAACCACCTATATGTTACCATTTGGGATAAATACAGTGAATTTCCTTTTTGGGGGGACTACAGAAGACAAATGTCATATTGGCACTTCCATCCACATGCAGGAAGTACCTGTGGATTTGAGAGCAGAAAACCCTTCTAGCAATAAGTTCCTGAAGTAGGGAGGGCGCTCGTTGCTATCTTGCATCAAACATGTTTTGAAAGTGTTTTTGCTCATTGTTGTTGGTGCCAGCCCAGATCTCTGTTTGCCAGTGCTGGTGGCTTGGCATCACTGATCTAGAGTGAGATCAAACAAGGGGGAATATGGAGCCAGAGCCTCAGTTTATTTACCCTACTGTGAGTGAATGGAGAGATGCCAGTGTTAAATGTAGGTAAGCAAATCCATAATCTGTCACTTGGACTCATTTTGACACCTAGTAAACATAAGTTACAATGCATACTGTTGGACTACACTAAAAAAGCAAAGACTATGTGCATCTACTTTATCCATACGCTTCTAACTAAAGAGAGGATTTGTAATCCATTAGCAAAGTGAAACATGGATGTTGCATAACTCCATGTCCCTGTCACCCAGGGTAACTTGCATCTCCACAATTTTCCTTCTGCAGGATGTGTTCTTCTCTCCAGCTGGAAGAATGACAAGTAGTATATGAAATACCTTAAATTGTTTATAAGTGCCAAGTAGATATTAGATGTAACCAAAATAATGTATTAAAATGCATTTTAATACACCAAGTCAAACACTGAACAATATAGAACAGCGTAAGACTATACATGAGTTTTCAGTATTCTTTTATTATGGATAAGATTTTTTGTTGTTGTTGTGTGCTGACTGTGCTTAGTAGCTTGGCACAAATTAATTTTATCTGGGAAACATTCTCAGAGGGTAAATAAGTTACTCAGGCCATCAGGGGAGCTCAGAGCACCAATGTTTTGTTCCTGATAAGCGTGGTCAGTGTATGTGGCATCCTCTGTTTCAATACTGCTGATTTATTTTTGTAGCTGGGACTCTATATTTCAATGAATTAGGTAACTGAAGTTGTTCTCTGCTCAAAAATCCAGTTTTGTTAACTTGTATGAAAGAAATAGTAGAATTAGGTTTTAACCTAATTTTGTAGATACATCTACAAACCACTCTTGTAACGTGTATTTGAAGGTGTGTCCTGGACAGTCTGCTGCGTGCAACTGGCAGCTGTGTTTGCAAGTAGGCAACATTACTTAACTCTAAGATAATGCTGAGTCTAAATGATTTAGTTTGTTTGATTATTTATGTTTTATGTGGTGTCTTTCACAAATAGTCTCCTGAATGAATTTACTACTAGCTATTGAAACAGTAACATTTATGTAAATATTACAGAGTATTTTCACAAGGTCACTTTCTGTTCCAAAAGCCTAAGTATAAAGGCAGAAACTTGATTCAAAATGTCTCATTTAGCTAATCAAGGAAAAGAAATATCTGATCCAGGCCTGGTATTCTGATTTTCAGCATTATTTTGACTAATCTTGCAATGAATTGCTGTGGACAGCAAATAGCTCAGACAACAATTTCAAATGAATAACTGAGAAACTCAAAACACTATCTGCAGATTAAAAAAGGAACATTTTAATTTAGTAAGTTGCTCACCGTGAACTATCCACACAGCCATAGCTGTGCAGTAACTCTTGTTCTTATGGGGCCTTGAAGAATATTAGCACCTTACTTGTAGTCCATACTCCTTCTGCACACCAGTCCTGCAGGACTCATGTGGCTTGTTGCATGTCAGACTGGTAGTTAGGTAAGACATTTACTGTGAATGTTTTCCAAGATTTTCCTTCTAGGCCAACAGTTTGTAAATAGCCTTTACTATGAAAACAGTTCCATTCCCCCTTTGCCCTTGCATAATAAATAGCAGCTGTCCTGCACTTCACTATGTCTCGTCCCCAGTTCTTCTGTAGGTTAAGTCCAGGGTTAGAAACCAGTTTCTCTTGGATTTTCTTTGTGGCTGAAATTTGTTAACAAGAGCTTTATTTCTGCAGTGGATGTAGCTTAAGAGGTAATAGCTACTTCTGGCTATTTGCTGAAGTAATCAATTTCGCTAATGGTGCAGCATCAATCCCCTGAGACTACTTGAGGTGTTCCTCCTACTTTAATAACATGTCCCCTCTGCAGAAGGATCTGGCAACCAAAGACATCTCATGCTCCAGCCATTTTTTCAGACTGTTGGGTGACAGTAGCTTTGTTATGCCTCAGACTGGCTCTAACTGTAGGTTGTTTTCAGCTTCAGAGCTGAGTCCTAGCTCCCTGCACATATCCCTGACTCTTTGCTTGGTTTGGGCTGCCCTTTGTGTGACTGTCATGAGCACATGAAACACAACTAGGTCACGGCTGTGGCAAGTGCATTTGGCTGTTGAAGGTAACAAATCATACTAGTTTTAGGATTTGTGTTAGAAATCAGAAATCATGGGCAGAAACAGGGCTGTATTGTTGTGTGAACCACGCATATATGAAGTAAAAAGTCTTATCCTGATTCAATGGCCATAGGCAACTAGGAGTCAGTTCAAATGAAGGGCAGGGTGATGTTACTCCAGATAATTTTTAATTTTAATGCATGTCTTCCAGTTGGCTAATCCTATACACTTTTTTTTTTTTTTGTCCAAAATATGGTTCATTTTCTACTTCCTTGTATTCTGTAGGTAGTGTAGCAAGAGTTGCTACATTTCTACCTTGCCTTCCAGGTGCTGCCAAAGGAAGATGACTTTTATCATCAGCATTTTCCCATGGCGAGCTTTGCCTGGCATTGGAGAAAAGAAAAAAATGAAATTAACATCTCAGTGTGACCATGTAGCTTGAGTCACTTGAACCATGTCAGTTGGCAAACTGTATTCTTAGTGGTCCTTCTGTGGAGCCAATTTATCATCCAAAGAGGAAAGAAACCCTTTTTCTCAAAATGAATGCTTACCTTTCACCAAGAGGTTTGCTTAGCCTCTTTGCTCCTCTGATGCGCTTGTTCCCTTGAGTTTTTCATCTATTCTCTGCACCAGTGAAAGTACAGGATCTCACAGAATGAAGACAGTTAGGCAAACAAGGTAATCACTGAGGCTTTAATCAGGCAGTTCCTCAAAATTAAACTGAGCAACATTTATCCAGGAAAACAGCATTGCTCTGCCTGGCGAATTTCCATGACTCTTGCATAATGTGGATATATTTGGCATAGGCATACCATGAGGTTCAAGTCTTGGGAAAGGATGCCAAGTAGTCACATCTGCTGGCTTGGGTGCCAGAGCAAACACTTCACGTTGCCTGAGTCAGGGCTTATGCTTCTTTTGGAGTTCAAAAGACTAGTGAAGGGAAAATTGTCTGTGTAAAGGAATTTCAGCTCTCAGATTTCTTTGTTCTGCTCTGCAGTCTCAGCAGTGATTATCACCCAGATAACTGTTCCCCCAACACCAGCATGGCCCTTTCAGGATCAATGAGCAATATACTAGGAAGGCTCTAGGCTGATAATTTAATGTGGTGTTTGTGAAAAAAAGACATGGAATTTTTGTGTTATGTCACTTGCAAGATCCCACCTATTCTTAAGTGATGGTTCATGCAAATGCTTACTCAGACATCCAAAGAAGTTAAGTTTCTTTATAGTCCTAAGAACACTGCCCCAGTAGAAGGAAATGCTGGTAGGTTGCTCTCATTCACAACTGCCTTGTTAAGCTCATGTAGACTCGTGTCCCAAGGAAAACCACCCATTTTTTTTCCTATTCCTTGGGAACAAGAATCTGAGACAACCAATCATTCAACAGTTAAATTCCCTATTTGATTTTGTAACTCCTGGGGAATGGCTTGCCTCACAGACCAACATGTTCCAGGGCTAAGTACAGCCTTACATCTCTCCTGACTGCTGTTTAATGTATAAATGTAGTTACATAGTTCAGTATGATAAACTCAGTACAAATAGTTGATATTTAGAAACTAGGTAAATTGTTGGGTTTTCCTTTTTTTGCTAGCTGGAGTAAAAGATCTCCAGTGTGAGGGTTTAGGAGAAGGTCAATACAGAACTGTATTCTTCTCCCATCCTAACAACAACAAAAAACTGTGCAGGGATAAGACTGAAGGAAAGGCAAGGCTGGGGCAGTTGTCACAGTCCAAAAGTACAGCAAGTATCAGGGGTTACTTTTAAGTTACTGAGAGCAGTTGAATTTCTGTAAGTCCTCTGAAAACATAGCTGGCTGTACAAGAGATACCAGGTAGATCACTATCCAACATCACTGTAACAGGGCTGCCTTAAGATGCTAATTGTAAGAGAATGAGATAGAGCATGCACCCTACACAGAAGACCACATCACAAGTAGCAACATCACATTGCAGATTTGAGGGAGAGTCAAGGCACATTTGAGCTTTTTTCCCTGCAGGAGGATGTCCCTAGAACATTTTGTGGATCTTAAGCTCTAATTTTCCATTCTGCAAACATGCTTTTCCAATATTTCTTTTATCAGTGGCGAGCACTGATATTTGTGAAGCATGAGTTTCAGAATCACAAGCACACATTTATCTGAAACAGCCTGAAATTGGTATGGCCAAGTGTTCCTGGCAAAAATGGCTGAGCAGTCTTGGAACTGAAAATGAACAGTGCCATCTGAGACAGTCAAACCTATCATAATATCTGTGTGAGCTGGATTTAACACAAAGTACATTTTGGGAGTGACACATGGGATTTGTATCTCATTCAAAAATAATAATTAATTCATTCAGATATTTGATAGCATGTATTAATATGAGGAAGTGGAGACTCCATACCTGTGATCCATTATTTGCTGCAAGCAATTTACACAGATGTGATTCTTTTCAAAAGAGAAGTCAGAGAGTCTCTTCTGTGGATATACTTTATTATGGCTCTCTTTAGCAGAGATCAGCACAGATCCCTGACAGAGGCATTTGCCTGTTGTTTAAATCAGGCTTTGCTTGAGCTAAAGGTGGGGATAGATGTGATCAGTGCTTAGCGGCAGATACACACCAGTCTTGGTGGGTGGTAGGGTGAGCAGTGCAGTCAGATAGCTCCTGTCATGGTCATCTTGGCTGTGCTTGAAGCACTAAGCAGAGCTAATGGAGGAAGGTATATTACTTTTCTGAATTTCTGTGCTTATTTCTGAGCAAGTAGATCTATGTATGTTGTCAGGCAACTTCTCTGCTTGGCTGACGTCTTGCATCTAAAGGATTGGGAGCTTTGTCCTGAAGAGAAATACATGCTTTAAAATGTCCTCCTGAAACAGTATCGGTGAAAGAAATGTTTGTATATTAGTCCCCAGTGGCTAAGTTAGGTTTGCAATGAGCTCAGACCCGGCTGCTCAGGGATTCATCTGGTTAGGTTTTGAAATTTTCAAAGGATGGAAACTGTGCTACCTCTTCATTTCATGGAGAAATGACACTTGCTATAGTTCAGCTTGCCACCATCAAAGGTAGAAGCTCTGCACACCTTCAGCCAGGCTACTGCCTTTCTGGTACACTTCTCACTGCTGACTGTGGAGTTTCCTTTTCATTAGTGAGATTGTAGGTTGTCAAGCCAGTTTGTTACAGGAAAAAGAAATTCAGCAGAGCAGGGTAGAGATGCAGAGCAAACTGCAGAGAGTTTTAGCATTAAAGGCTTAAATACTAAAGCCGTTCCACTGAATTGTGCCACCACACCTCTGGACAACTGAGCCTAGTAATCCAACTGCAAGAGTAATGTCATGTTGTCTGTTTTCTATTCTGTCACTCTCTAGTCTGTGTTAAGATTTTAGATTATGTTAGTGTGAGGTGTCATGGACTACATTTAGAAACTTGAAAGAACTAGAGTGTTTTCTGTTCACTCCAGCAGTGTCCCACCTTTCCCATGTCCTACGGAAACACTGCAAATGCCCGTACCTGAAAATTATCTTTAAAATCAAACCCTTTCATTGTAATCTAGCAACAGTGAAAGCGCTACTGTGCTTTTACTTACTGTGTTTCATTGCACTAAATAGGATTTAAGTTATTTTTCACATTCAGAATTGCTACTTCTACAGGAGATCTTCTAGACAGAAGCCACTTATGGCAGGATTATTTTATCACATGGATAGTTGTGGAGAAAGGGCAAATACAGTCACCTGCAAAGCCCCATTCTCAAAAAAATCCTGCAATAAGCTACACTATAAAAGAGCAGCCCTAAAAGCAAAAGCCCCTACAAGTCATTTCTCTGCACTAGCCTTTTGAGTATGAAATGTCACCGTGGCTGAGTGCAGAGAAATAAGTGATTTTTAGCTAACATGGAGCCTGCAATGGCTGAAGTCTCCAGAAGTCTACACAAGACTGGAGAGTTTGTTTACTGAGTTACTATGCAAATTTAACAATTAAATCTTTTCTCAGCTCCTAAGGGAATAAGGAGGATTACTAAGGAGAAGGAATTTGACACGATGGAAAAAGGGAGGTGACAACGGAAGGATTCCCTGCAGTTGATCAGTTCTGCCCTGCACAGCAGGCATCACAGCCGTTAGTGAGAACTGCTACAGAGATTTCCAGAAAGATTTGTATAAAGCAGGGGACATAAAATGAGGAAATATAAAGCCTCCACCACATAGGTCAACTTCTACTTGATTGTGTGTTTGCAAAACTGAGTTATGAATTTATCTTCAAGGCCTTGAGTGAGTTCCACACTTCTTGCTTCTGCATTCAGCCAACTAAAAGTAACTAACTAACCTCAGAAAGAAACAAAAATAAAAATAAACCCAACCAAGAAACAACAGCTTTCTTTGGTTTGACTGATCTGAGTATTTTTAATTTTTTTTTTTCCCCACTATCTCCACTTCCTAAGCTTGGTAGTTTGAACAAGAGACTTCTGTTTTGACAGCCTGTCTCCTGGGTTCCCCACTGAAAAGGCCAAAGCTCCCAGTGAAGCAGCAGTAGCTGCCTTTAAACAGGAGACAAGCACTTCTTGCCTTCCTGTACTGCATGCAAATAGAGGGGCTCAGTGCTGCCCAGCTCTGCCAAGCTTTCCTCTAACGTCCCTTCTGCATGGCAATGACCAGTACAAGTGATCAGCCAGCAATGTGTCTTTGAGTGTGTTAATGTCTCTGACCCAGGTCCACTGATCACCCGCTTCTGCAGGGGACTCGTCATCTGTACAAACAGCATTTACAGAGCCTGCAGCCTCCCAGCTGTACGTGACAGAGAGCACTGCTTTATGCTCTGGCTGCTCTGCAGAGCACGGTGAAGGGCAGCTGCCACTTCCATGCTTGTAAGTAACACTTCCATGACAACACCTTCAGCTCATTAGTTTTGTTTGTTTCTTTCTAGAATGGCAGAATATTTTTTAGTTTTTTAAGTGCACTGAAGAATGGGCCATCATATCTGTTACTAAGCTACCTATGGGGTAATTCAGGAAACGGATGGAGGTTTTAAAAACAACAGAGAAGAGATGATCACATGGCAGAAACTATACTTACTCCTCCAGCCTCCACCTCACCACCTGATCCTCAGCTGTGATTCCAGAACCGGAGCTGGATATGTACATTGTAGTCACACATGCATGAAAATGTATTTAATAAAGTGAGAAAATCTAAACCTCAAATTAACAAAACATCAGGAGGAAGCAGTAAAGATGCTACTTTCTTTTACTTTGCTGTTTGTTTCTTTTTTTTTGATGAAGGAAAATGTGAGGCTGCCTCCCTCTGCCAAGGGGAAAGCAAGTGTCCAGTCAACCCCAGGAGAGTTAAAGGGAGGTGGACTCTGTGGGAGTTGGTGAGCAGGTGGGTTATTAGGGTGTTTGTGAAGGTGATCTTTGAATTGACATGTGTAGTGATTTTCCCCAGACTGCTCTGGACCCTAAATGGATCATGGAGGCATAGATGAGGAACATCAACACAAGTGGCTTTCTACTCTCCACACATACGTAACCATACAGAATACGGGTAACTATCAGTGATGCCATGAGCTGTGCAAATGAACAGTAGCTGGGCAGATATAGCTGGCCAGGGATAAGGACAAATACAGCAGGATTGGTGCATGGGTGAAGGATAGAATCATAAGTGTACCACCTCAGCTGGCCCACTTCCAGCAGGGGGGAAAGGGTGCACAACATGCCACTCCCTCAAAAGATCCTGAGAGCAGAAAGGTGAGAGAAAATAGGGGACTGAACATAGGCGGTTGGCTAAAAAACACATGCAAGAGAGAATGTCATGTTCAGGGAGGAGGTGGTTCTGTAAATCCCATTTCAGGTATAGTCTGAACCAGGGTAGGGACATACTGAAATGAAAAGGCTCCAGTTCACATTATTAAATTGCTATACAATGACTATCTACTTGGGTCTCTTCCACTTTCTTCCCAGCATTTTCTGCCTCCTGTAACCTGGCTTGTCTTATTTGTGGTGGCAGTTTGACTTACGAGCCCTCCCTCCTTCTCTGCCAGTTCACCTGCCACCCCAGACAGCTTTCACAGTAGCCACAAATCCTCAACTGCAACTGCCTCTTGGTGACAGCACTTTCTGAAATATTTTTGGTGGCTCAACTTTAAAGCCCACAAGTGATGGCATTCACCAGGTCACACTCCCTTTGTGGGCTAGTCATCAGTGTTCTCCATGTCAGGATGGGAATAATAAGAAAAGACACAAACTGAGGCTGAGGCATGCTAAAGAGTAGAAGACGACTTCAATGCCTTCGTACTATAAGACAGAATTCCCATCCCTTAGTTTTATGACCACCAACTTAATTCAAAAAATTAGGGAAAAAATATCCAGCTTGAAGAAAATTTTCTTAGTCAAGTTAAACATTTTTCTCTTGATTAGTAGTGTCTGTAAAGGGAATGATGATACAGCCTTAATCCTGGCAGCACAAGCACTGGGGCTGTGATAATCAATGTGTAAAGCAGTATCAGTGCTTCGAGCATCAGTAAGAATCCTTGAGAACCTTGCATAGAGTAGCAGAAGCAGAACAAAGAAAAGGATCACAATTCAACAAAAAGCACTTAGAAATTTCCCTTCCTCTGCTGAGATTCAAAGGCTTCTTTCTATATATTTGATATGAAAACAATGCAAAAATTAAATGTCATTTATTCAGTCTAAAAGCTGAAGTTAAATCCTATCTGCATACAGATCTTGACAGCTTCAGGCCAGAAGAAAGCAGACATTGTAGATCTTGAGTACACGTGTTACCGCATATGTAGAAACTGTGTCCATGTGTGAGAACATTTGCAATAGGGACAGCCTGTTATAAGAGAAGCAGATAATGCTGAGTTTCAGGTTCATGTTACCAGGAGACTCGAAAAAGCTGAAACTCAGCCTAACCAGGCTGCCAATGGACTCTAATGAAAATTTCCATTTGGAAAGACTTGATGTTGACTTGGCATGACACCAAACAAGCATCCTGCTGCAAAATTTTACACCAATTGTATTTCTCCTAATTAAACCCTGTCTGACCTCAGCATTAAGAAACAATTTGTTTCAGGATATAACCAGCACACATAAGCAATTACATTCTGTTTGCCCTATTAGCATTATTTGGCTTTTATGCTTTCCAGTGCTCCTACTGT
The DNA here is from genome assembly GCA_013399015.1 of Galbula dea. Taxonomy (NCBI): domain Eukaryota; kingdom Metazoa; phylum Chordata; class Aves; order Piciformes; family Galbulidae; genus Galbula; species Galbula dea. The sequence goes on along the minus strand of VWZX01005120.1, from coordinate 820,226 downwards.
TGCAAAAGCTGCCTAGGAGCCAGAGGTATAGGAGTGGGCATAAACTTTTTTTGTGGGGTAGGGAGGAAAGGGGGGAGAGGGATGTAATCTTAAACTGAAAATATAATATTTTAGTCACCCCATAGAAGTAGTAATCACATGGTACCTTCAAGTTTATTCAGGGACAATGAAGGTAGAAAGAAAGTGACATGCAAACCATTGAGATGTATATATCCATTTGCTGCAATGAAAAAAAGAACCCCAAACCTAATTATCTATTACCTCTCCTAGCTTGTTATTTTGTATCCAGTTCTCCAACTTCTGCTTCTCACCAGTCAGTTAGAAACATCAGAAAGGACAAACTTCAATGTCCTAGCTGCAAAACACAAAAACATAACCTACCTCCAGCAGATGACAGGCTACACTTGCTGACATTGCCTTTCTGGCAGTCAGTGGAAAGTGGCTATGGGAAGACAAATGATTTGGAGGTGGTGGTGAGAGGTGGGACCATGCTGCACCTCCAGCGCTGGAGGCATTGGCAAAGACTTTTCCAGTTCATTAACAGTCATTCTCAATGGCAATTCAGTATCCCTCAGGCCCAGAGAGGAGAAATTTTAAATATATATTGGATGCAAGAATAAATCATCTCTATATTCACAAGCCAGTGCTCTGGAAGACCTCTGTACTCCACAAATGGTTCGCTTATCGGATAAGAACCTAGCATAATGAAGAAGCTGGAGGAAGAGAACAAAGGAGAAGATGGTGGCCTGCTGACCATGCTTTCTGCAACATGCACAGGGTGACTAAAATGTGAAAGACAGTGGTAGGCTGCAGGTGAAAGGGATGAGTAAAACAACCAAATGAGATGTGTCTAGCCCAGGATATATCAGTTACAGGTTGGAGATCTCCATATCTTTAGTCCACAAATAGACAGGGTTAATATTTAGACCTTTCTGTGTTTCTTTGCATTGTGAGACTGAAAAAGACTTTCTAGTGTTCAGATATTCAAGGGTACAATCTGACTGGAAAACAGCAGCAAGATATGTTTGTGCCAAGGCCATTAACCCCCCATTCTTGCCAACATCAAATTAAATAAATTGAGAAAACAATTTGCATAACACTATCACAGCAATATACATTCGGAGGCAACCTTTTGGAAAACAGAGCTTGTGAAGAGGTAATGTAGAGTAGAAACAGTCAATGACTATATGGTCAGACCTGTGAGTCACTAAGCCCAACCTCCAGAAACAAGTTCCACAAGTCTATTGCATAGCCCTCATACAGTTGTGTTAAAGCCCTGAAGGAGTCATATGGGCCATAAAGAACAGACTCGCCATTTGACCTCTCATGCAAACTGCTGGTAAGCTTTCCTAGTGGTCTTCTAGAGGCTGATGAGATCCAGGAATGTACATAGGTATTTGAACTATTTGCAAGTAATAAGAGAATGACAAACAGCCTGTGATTGCTGGAGAAGATGGAGTCAGCTGATGTGAATCTGTATGAAATGGTCACTTCTGTCACTGCCTGTACCTGCTCAGGCCTCAAGGAGGGAAAGGAAGGAGACACTTGTTCTTTAAAAGTAGTTGAACTGTCTGCTTGAGCAGAACAGCAGCAGGCACTTCCCTGGCTTGCTTTCACTTCAACTAAGCACATCCAGGAGACATTCTGGTACCAGCTTTGAGTCCTGGCTATATTTTTGTCCATGTGGCAGTAAATGGAGTACCAGGATGTGTGATCCAGGATCCAAGATCTGAAACTCTGAGGTGTAAGGCACATCTGAAGTCTGAAATATTTATGCTAAACAGACATAGCTACTTATGGTTGCTTCAGAATTGCTATGGATTAGCAAAAAAAGTATATAATAATTATTATTATATAAAATAATCAAAGTATCCTTTAACTTGAGAGATTCTTTCAGCTCTTAAGAAAACATTTAAAGTTGAGTAAGTACAAACATGCATTTTACACATTGCCTAACTGTCCTTATTCTTTTCTATGTATTTGCATGTTCAAACAATAGACTGTAAAGAATGTGTTGTGCTATCCCACATATAAGCCCATGAGACCATGACTATGCTAGCTGTTTGAAAACACATATGTTAATTTTATTTAAGTACTAACTCATGTAGTTTAATTTTCTTTCTTATTTTGTTTTTATTCCCCCATGTTTATCTCGTGAAGAACAAAATGACCACCCAAATACAATGTACCTTAACATCTGCAAAGTTAAGGAAAAAACCCTACAAAAAGGAAAGCTCTTTTTTGGAGCTGTCTGTGAGCACATACAATGTGTTTTTTACAGTCCATTGTGTAAGTATGAAAATATGTGGAAATAGAGTATATTTAGGCAAGTTTTAAAATGCATAATATTTATTCAACTCTAATAGCTTCTTATTAGAAGTCAACAGACTCTGTCAACTAAATGGGAATTCCAACCATTTTCAATAGACACATTATTTACTCAATAGACCATAATGATTCTGAAGAAGGCATTAGGGCCTATTATGCAAATCTTTGTGTATTGTAGGTGTATTCAAAAATAGTGAAATTTTGACCCTGGCTGTTCTACAAATCCTGATGCCATGGCTTTTTAGAAAGGAAATAATGTAAACCTAGTTTTAATGAAATAGAAATGCTAGAAGTAGCATAGTGGAAATAATAGATTGTTTTGGTTGGGGTCCTGAGCAGAGAATATGAAAAAAAAAAAGTTCAACTTATACAATATTTTTTTTCCAGCAAAACAAAAAACCAAAACCAAACAAACAAACAAAAAATAATTGTGTCACAGAAGAAACATTTCCTTTCACACACAATATTTTCACTCCTTTTTTACCCAGTAGCTACACAAATAATTTCATTGCATTTTCGGCTGGTTAAAGCATTCTCCCAGGAGACCTGCAATGAATACCGTGCTTGACACTGGATGTGGGAGGGTAGGGTTTTGAACATGAATTTAGACATTTGCTAGGATGGCAATGCCAGTCACCCAGCACTCCTGTTGGTCAATCCTTCAATTTCTTTCTAGCTATTGTGCTCATGAATTGTTTCAGGCTGACTGAAAACAATTCTTTTTTCCTTAAAAAAAAAAATTGTTGCAGAATAAAACTATAAAAATAGCCCATCTGTACTGACATGGGGAAATCCTAATAGCACTTGGTAGGTGACCTAGTTCAAAACTAATAGCTATTGATGAAGATGCTTCATCCCATTTCAGTGAATTTTAGCTCTGTGTTCTTTGTTGCATGCCAGATACAAAGAGATTTCTTCAGGGAGACGTAAGCATCCTAGAGGAGACATATAACTAAAAAAGATACTTCAGATTCACATAAAACCAGATGAAACTCTTTCAAGTTCAGCTGAAAGTGAGGAAACAGTGTCTTCATTCTTATGAAATGTTGAAAAAACCAAACATTTCTGAAAGTAAAAAAGAATATAAGTCCATACCCAACAACTGAACATATGGCAGTGAAATCTGGACTAAGACATCCAGACTAACTCAAGGACCAGAAGTAATGCCATAAAAGATTGGAAAAATTATTTTGCATATGTGGCTCTATAGCTTGTACAGAGTTCTCAGGCACTGGGTAGATGCTGCTGCCCAGTGCTTTTTGCTTTCCACTGTGAGTTTGCAGAATAGAAAATAACATAAACATGACATGAAGAAATACCAATTGACTTTGGTTTAACTTGCAGTGTACTGGGAAGTTATTTTGATTTGAAGGATTCCTTTTTCTTTATTATTTTTTTAATACTGAAATATTCAAAATCAAAGAAATGACCAGATGACTTCATCTGCCTGTGTCAGGAACAGACACATAAAACCTTTGCAGAAAAACAGGGAGTTATAAGCAGCAACAACAATTACTAAGTTACATTCTTCATCTGTGTTTATCTATGCCTAGCCAGAGTTTTTAAAGAAGGAGGTGAGGCAGAGTTTGTGGAAAGTAGTATTTTGTAGGAAATTGTAGTGGTGAGGCAGAGTTTGTGGAAAGAAATAGCATTTTGTAGGAAATTGTAGTGCTTGGAATTGCATGCACAGAACTAATGGACATGCTTTCTCAGCTGTGTACAGCTGGTGTATTCGCAGAAAACCAGATGGAGTTCTAGGCACTCAGACTCTTCATCATGTTCTGTTCATCAGAAATTAATTTGCAATTACAGCCTGCAGGATGACCAAGATTATATAAGTGTGTTACATTATGTTTTCTACTCTTCATAGTCTTCTCTGAAGACCATACAAGGTCAGTTAGCTATACTGCCACTTACAGCTTCTTTAGTTTTATTAGTGGCAACAAGAAGGTCGTCTTCTCAGAATAGAGTTGCTAGTGAGCATCATCCCAGGTCTTCACAAGCTGAAAGCTGCTGTTGAGAGCAATGTGAAACAAGTGGCCCTCCCATGATGGGCAGTTGTTATTGCTGGCCTGGAACTTACAAGAGTGAATATGAGATATGAATGGACAATGCATAAGGATCAACCAGGAACGAGGGTGAAGATTTGAGTATCTTGACTATCTAGACAAAAGAATCTTAATGCTGCTATGGTTATCTGTGATTGTGCTTTATGGTCTCATATCAACAACAACAGTACTTCCTCTCTTTCTTTCTTTGTCTTTCTTTCCTTCTCTTTCTTTCCTTCTTTCTTTCTCTTTCTTTCATTCTTCTTTTCTTTCTTATTTTAAATATTATTTTTTCAATCCTTTTTTATATTTTTCTTTGATTCTTGTGAGAAAGAATTATTGAAATGAGTTTGGGGCCAGATGAATACTCTGGGGGTGCTTTGGCCCATTACTTTCTTTTAGACCATTTGCCTTTAACTCTCACTTGAGCTACTGTTCGACAAAGTTAATAGCTGCAAATTCTTCAGGGATGGTTTGTTAAATCATGTCCAAGAAAATAAACATAATGAATGAACAATCTCAGGAGAAAGTCCTGACATTAAAAAAAAAAAAAAAGGAATGTAAATGAGTCTCGGAAGTATCAAGCCATGAAATAGGCAAAGTGCATTAGGAAAAGTGAAATATGTTTTTCAGCAATTAAAGGAGATAAAGTCTGCTCCAGGGGGCCACACCTGAGTTCTTGAAAGCACAACCAAAACCTGGTTGTGTACTGCATCCTGGCATCTAAATGAACAGACCTGAATGTGCTCCACTCATAACTTCCCTCCCACTCTCCCAGCATTTCAATGTGCCTCAGCTGCCACTGAATCAATGGACTTTGATATGGGGAAGCTGGAGCATAGCTTTGAACTCCACTGAACCCAATTATATCTGGTCATTTCAGAGAGCTGTAGTGGTGTGACTCTGAACTAGGAGGCAGAGAGTTCATGACCGACTTGAGTTCTGCAACTGCAGCAGCAAATTTGTCCTGTGCTGTGGTATTGCAGGTTTTATGCTCTAGAAGAGAACTGGAAATCTGAACTAAGTGCTGGACTAATTAATAGGAAGGCATTTTGGCAACTGGCGTCTGGTATGTCCTGGGGTTAATGCTTTTTAATTGTCATGGCACAAGAGGTAAGTTTTATCTCTGAGAGTTACTGGAGGAGTGTAGGGGATTTAAATAATTTACTGAAATGGAGGAAAGTCAGCTCTTTTCCTGCTCCCAGTATGGAGCATACCTCTTGTCTTTGGCAACGACACTAGCTGTTTAATGCTCAAGAGAGGAAGAACAGAGCAGGGACCTTAATTTCCTAGAGGTACAGGGAATACCACATCAGAATGATATTAGAAAGCAGACATTTTTGCCAATGGCTCATGTAATTAAAACCTAGCCTGGTGACAGGGTATTACATATAGAGAGAAAGACACCCTTGGGCAGAGGACTACTGAAGTCTTATGCATTGCTGAAGTCCTATTTAAGCCTTTTTTGCTTGGCTTTATTAAAAACAATTTCATTCCTCAGCACTGAATGTGCACCTGTGCAGTGTATCCATAGGCCTTCCTCAGTACTGACAGCTTTCCAATACTCACTGTTTATTCTGTTCTCACAGCCTTGATCTCCACAACACTAAGCAAGAGTGGCTTCCTCCTGGTTCTCATGGGTGTCAATGGTTCCCCTCAAGAAAAGAAGAGAAGACCAAGAAGACCTGCCTTTCAAGGTTTTTGTCCGGTGGAAAAAGAAGAAACTGCGCACCTTCCAATGCACATACACGCATATTTTAGTCCTCTTTCTTATTAAAAGGAAGAAAAGACTCATAGTAGTATCTAACCCTTCCACTGCAGAATATGTTTGTTACATGCGTGCTCTTGCTTTGTTGTCACATAACTGGAGTTTGGCATCACCCAAGTCTCTGCTAAACTTATAATTTTCTTGTGCTTGTAGCTACTGTGTAAGATGTTTGGGATCTTTTTATTGCTCCCTTTTGATTGTTGGAATATTTTTTTACTCTTTCTAAATAAAACTTTAAATGCAAGAAAAGTCTTCTTGGGATGGACTCTGACTGATACCCATTGGAATTCAAACACACTGATTTGTTAGAACACATGGTTTGCATTTCTGATTATTCCATATACTCCTTATGAAAAGCTGACATGAAACAATAGTGAAAAATAAACTTTCCTATGTTAAAACTGTGTTGAGAAATCTGTTGTAAGAATGGTGAAATTCCCAGATTTCTAATCGGTCTCCTTTAAGAGTATCATTTTCAAGTATTCAGACAAAGTGGGAAGGGACTGATATAAGAAGCATATTGCAAGAAGATTTTTAAGCTTCAAAGTTAAGCCAATTTCATAGTTACTATTAACCAAGACAAAATTAGTGGAAATTAAATGTAATAGAATTAAGAGAAAATTGTTCTCAAACCAGAAGTAAGAGCCTCCTGCTTCCCAAATGATAGCAATAGTCATAAAGGCCTCATGTGAGGACTGTATCTTGCTTGGATTTTAAGAAAACACAAAAGATATAAATTTTCTAGTTCTAATTAGCATTTAAGGCAGAGAGAGTAGCAAATGGAAAGCAAACCCCAAAAGGTTCCATTATTTTACCACCAGAATCACCTGTAAATATTTTCTGAGTTCCCATTCAAATACTAAGGACAATTTTTCTGCCTTAACCTCACATCACTAAAAATATATAGGAAGTTAATTTATTTGCTTTAATCAAAGCAAAATGCAAACCTCAACAGTGTTAATAACCTCAACAGAAAGGCATTTGATCATGTAGAGTAGGATTTCTTCTGAAAATCATAGAGAAATCTCGCTACAGACTAAAGTCAGCTGTGGAATTTTTCCCTCTGTAATGATAACATTCAATGTAGCAACAGATTAACTTTCAGGGAGGAGGAAACAGATCTGTTTGATTTTGTTGGCATTATTATGCTCAAGCTTCAGACACTCTGGTATATTCAGTAAGATTCTGAAAGTAAATTGAATTTCATCTTTATTCTCAGACTTTGACTAGACCCACAAACACTGTACCTTTTGCTTGCAATAGCTAAAAATGGAAAATATTGGAGTAATCTTCTCCAGGTCATTACTGCAAATATAACAATTCTGTTGCAAAACTGATGACTCCAGTGTGTTGTCATAATCAGTTTCTTTTCAAATTCATCAGAATACTTTACCTAACTCTTTAATTGCTTGCCTATGACTGGTCAAAGGGCTGCTGTGATCTTCTCTCTTTTAAACAAACTGCTATTCTTTTCTTTGTTTTGAAGATTGGGAGGTGTTGATGGTGATGATTGCCTTACTGAGGCCCCTTCTCCTGCTCTTTGGTGGCTTTTTTTGTAACAGCAGTGGGTTCACAGCTGACTTCAGGTGTGCTGTTTGAATAGCACTTTTCCAACCACTCTGCAGTTCAGATAAGTTCATCCATCCCTGACACTTGCACACAAGCACTTTGAAAATGTATTATTTAAGGCCTTTCCTTCCTTGGAGTTTCAGAAGTAAAGGCGTAAACTTTCTTTAGAGGTCTGAGAAAAAAAAAACCACTTCCTTTGGTCTTGTAGGAAGAAATGAAAGGCCAGCCTTTGAGCTGCACATACCATGAGAGTGGTCTTGTGCAAGGAGAGGTGAGAATTAGTGAAGATAATATTGCCATCTCTCTCTCTGCATCTGAGGATGGTGAAGCCACTGAGGCATGCTGTGCTGACACCTTGCCACTATAGTTGCTGGAGTGATGTTACCAGAGCAACCACGCATCCTACATCACACCTTCTGCTGGGCTGAGGAGATAGGAGCTGTCTTAAAATTTTTATCAGGTCTTTTAAAGATTTATGGCACTTCTCTATTTTCTCCTATTGCCCGCTTAACCAGTTGCTTGCAGTGGAGAGCAAACAAAAAGGCTGAAAAGCACACTGATGGTAAACATCTTTTGAAGGGCATTGTGAAGGGCTGGGGTCTAGAGATTCAGTGTAAAAAGTGTGAGGAGAGCTGGCTGGATCTTATTTGGACTGTCATCTAATGTGCTTTTTCCTTCTCCCAGAAATGTTTCACTGAGGGTTGCCCATTTGAAGGAAGGTGTGAAGAAGAATACTTTTGAGGGCCAAGACCCTCAAGGGTGTAAAAATCACCAGTGTTCTAAGTCAAAGTCTGGGTGTTTCTTTATTCTGCAAGCCAAGAATTTTGCAAAATATGAGTGTGTGAAGCCTCTCAGAAGATGAGCTTTTCACTCCATTACAGAATGAAAACAAGTTTGAAAGCTTATGAACTGGAATTGCTAGTCTCCAGATAACAGTACATGATGAGCATTTCCCCAACAAAAACCCAGATAAATACGTCAGAATATTGCAATAGCAATCCCAAGTAGAGCCATAAAACCAATGTACAGTGGATGTGCTGGAGCAGAATGGTGACAAACTGCAGCAGTTTAAGGGAGGCATCTGTGTGCATGGTGATGTGGCGTATAGATCCAGTTGGTGTGTCACACACAAGCAGTACCTCTTGTTGGAGCCACGTCTCTGTAAAGCAATACAAAAATGCTGAGCTTGTTGAAGCACGGGATGTAAGAACATATGCCCTTCAAAATGATAGTAATGCGTCAGGTAAATGGAGGTGAGCTTGAGCCGCATGCTACATCTGACATAATTAAAGGTGATGGAAAAGTACTGCTGTTGTAATAGGGAGGTATGGTTTAATATATCTATGACAAAGAATGCCTCTGTAAGAGGAGAGGAACTGGAAATAAAGATGCACCAGATTTGTACCAGCAACAGGATTTGCCACTACTTATACTGCAGCTTTCATCAGATACTTAGTAGCATCTGCTGCAAAATGCCTGTTATCTCTGGATGTTATTGAAATACTAAGATGCATTTCCATGGATTATGTCAGGTTGCATCTTGTTGCAAGAGACAAATTGTGTACAATTGCTTAGCTCTCCAACTTCTGTTCTTAGATGGAACCTTTGGGTAACTGTCAGCACAGTATGAGAAGTGAAAGACAAAGTTTAGATTTGGGTTATTCAGTCTGGAAAAGAGAATGCTCCAAGGAGACCTTATTTTGGCCTTCCAGTGTCTGAAGGGGATTTACAAGAAAGCTGGTGAGGGACTTTTTAGGATGTCAGATAGTGACAGAACCAGGGAAAATGGATGCAAGCTAGAGGAGGGTAGATTTAAATTAGGCATTAGGAGGAAGTTCTTCACTGTTAGGGTGGTGAGATAGTGGAACAGGTTTCCCAGAGAGGTTGTGGAAGCCTCATCCCTGGCAGCTTTTAAGACTGGGCTTGATGGGGCTCTGGGCAACCTGATCTAGTGGATGGTGTCCCTGGCAGGCGGGGGGGTTGGAACTAGATGATCTTCAAGGTCCAACTCTGGCAATTCTATGATTCTATGGTTCACAAGACAAGGGTCCCATGGTGTAAAGACCCCTCCCACCCTGTCCCATACAATAGCCTCTCCCCAGCCTCTATAAAAAAATGAATTAAATAAAACAAGGCATGTGTCAAACTCTCAAATAGAGTAAGCAAAATAAGAATAACAAAACAGGAGTGTCCCAGGTAAGAGACTTTAATGAGGAGAACGTGAAGTGCACAAAAAACCCCCGAAAGCCAAACCCAAAACCTAAAAACCAAACCAAACCAAACCAAACCAAAACCAACCAACCAACCAAACCAAACAAACACATAAAAAAGAGGAGAAAAAAAAAAACCCAACAGGCCTAGGCAAATAACTACTCAGATTGCAATTTAGATAGAATAAACACACTAATACCAGAAATGCATTTAAATATCCAAGCTAAGAACCAAGGAATCACTAGAGTTTTTGTTGCCTCAGTCATTAACCAAGCACAGATTTTAAAGATGTTCAATAAATGGAATTGACAAGTCTTCACACCACAGTTAATATGGGAATGAAATGACAAATCAGAATAAAAGGTTGCACTCAACTGCTGTGCTGCAGCAGAGAAATTTTATGTAGTGATCTTACTTCAGGAAAAATAAAGAGAAAATAAATAAATGGGAAGGAGACAAGTTAAGAGACAGAGCTTGTAAAAATCTTTTGCCTTATGTGTATTATTAGAAATAAAAGAGTAGTAAATATCAACTGGAAGATGTCAGTGAAGCAATGCAAGGCATGAAGAAAAGGATCCTTGAAGGAATAAAGGAGCAGAACCATCAGACCAGTAAAAACGAGCAGATCCACTATGAACACAGAAAGACCCTCAGCTCCTAGGTGAAATGCTTGCCCTGGTGCCATGGGATGTCTATGGGACAAGCAAACCTTGGAACTTTTCTGTCTGGGAGAGGAGGACTTGATAGTACCCAAGCAATGCCTGCAGTGAATCAACTCTGCTCTTGGCAGCTTTTTTGTCCTTCTCAACATAAAAATTCTTGAAGATGGCTTGGTATGTAGTCTCTGGTTCTCTCCACTTTCCCAAACTGCAGACACAGGTAAGCCTGCAATATCCTTCAGACTTCCTTGGGAATTACTGTGTCCTCCCTAGTGAAGGGCCAGTGCCGTGAAGAACTATGGAGTACCAGAGCTAAGATGATGACATGAGCAATTCATTGCTGCAGACATAGAGGGTTTTGGTTGAAGCCTGCTAGTGAGAGAGTAGTCTTGCAGGATGAATTGGCCATGTGATATGCAAAGGGAGCAGCCAGCTAGCTGGGCTCTATAGGGTGGCAGAACTGGGAATTCCTGAAAGAGAATTACAGCCTTTGCTGATGCTTTTACTTTTATTGCATTCAGGAAAATGGGCTTTGGGTGAAATTTTTCCTCCCTTTTTGTGGGGGGTAAATAAACAAGACTATTTTAAAATTATGCTAAGAGCGCAATTGACTTACACTGCTGATTTCTTCTGCTAATAGAAATGACTCTGCAAGGCTTTGAAAGTTTGCCTAATCATTCAACCAGAATTGCTACTCTATTTTAATAATAAAGACATCTATTGATGATTTTATTCTGGATTCACTAATCCAATCACAAATGTCTTTTCTTTGTAGTTTCTTTGTACTCAAATATCTTACTCTTTTTTTTAATATAAAAATAATTGCAAAAGCTTCAATAAATAGATTACAGTAACAGAAAGGATTTCCATTACCATACAAGTTCTTCCCCTTTCAGCATTTGCATGATGATCACTTTATAGCAGAATACAATTAGGGCAACTAGGGAAAACTATATGGCTTTGTGTTATGGGATATTGCCTTCATTTGCCAACTCTGTGAGTGCACAAATGGACCCATAAAGCTGATTTCACTTGAAAATCCAGATTAGACACTGGTGCAAATGTTGCATCGGGACATTTTGTGAAAAGAAATGTATGTCTTAGAACTGTTCCAGGCTCTTTTTCTCCTGAAAGTGTAGAGATGGACAGAGGTCAGCTGTTTATTTTTTTTTCCTAGTAATTTTACAGATAGGATTATTTGTAATCCAGTTTTCTGGAAAGCACTTATTTGTGCTCAGCAATGTAGAAGTTCCCTTCTTCTTTTCCTTCTAAAACTGCTGTACTGTCTTCTCTACAGAGCCCTCTGCTCTCACTTCTCCTGGTATTGCGGGCACTGTCTTCTCCTGTTGGTCCTGTTGGAACCTTTCTGCTCAGTAGAGAGGGAGATCTAGCTTGAAAAGACAAAGACCTCACCAGAAAAATGTGTAGGTCCAACTCAGTGTTCAGATACAGAGGACATCTGCCAGGCAACTCAGGATGTGATAGTAATGGTCTGGAAACAACAAAAAAGAGTCATTTGTGCTATGATTGCTCCACCTTGTTCATTCCTCCTGTCTCCCTTCCAAACTATCAAATACACATCTTCTGTAACCTTGCTGCACACAAAGTGGATCCCTGTGTTCCCACCACCTCCACCCTCCCTTTCCAGGCTCCAGGTGCAAAACCACTGCTTTTTAATTGAGAGGGTGCAAGACACATCTGCAGATCTTCTGGTCTTTTTCAGATAAGGCATAGACCAGCTGTACTGTGCGTGTAAAAATACACCCTTGTCACATCCAAAAGGAAAATGCAGTCACAGGGAACTGTAGTGCTGTCATTTTCCCCTTGCTTATTTCTGGGGTTTTTTTGTTCACACTGCTGAAACTCTTTTCTGGAGTCATACTATTTTGCAAGAATTTAGTCTCATGAGTTGTATTTCCCAACTGGGAAATTTCTGCTATTTTCATGTGATAAGATTATTTATAAGAACTATAACAAGTCCCATTCATTTTACAGATTACGACTGCAGCCTCCACACAATGAGTAGTATTGGGGTAGGAAAAATAATTCAGTCACAAGGCTCAAGAACCAGCCTATCATATTTACAGGGAATAACTTAGTAAAGAGGTTTCTGGAAGGCTAAATGTAACATTTTTGTGTGCAGATGATATGAAGTGATGGTGGCAGTGGTGAAAATGATGTAGACATGAGAAAAAAGCTTAGATTTTTTTTCACTTTGCTTTTGTGATAGTCTTATTAACAGTGTAAGACAACTTTTCAGCAAAGAAATTTGTGATTTTGTGGGAAGTAATTTCACGTAGATAATATTCTAGTCATACGAGTATTGGGTTTCCAAAGAACTTGTATTCTAGCAGTCTTCACTTTTCTCATGTCTGTAGGGGAAGATGAGCTCTACTTCATGAAAGAGTGATTTTCAGCTTCTTGCAAAGCTGTCCCACATCCTCCAGTATTGGTTGAAGGTGAATACAGTTGGTGAAACAAAGCTATGTTGCTTGCCCTCTGCTGTTCTGGAAAGGAGCTCTAGTCCATACTCCTGTTTTTAGGGACCAGAGCCTTCTCGTGATTCTGTTTCTGTCCTTCTCTGCAAAGCAGTAGGCCACTGCCTCTCATCAGTCTCTGCACTTCCCATCTGCACTCCCAGCTTCCGTTTCTGGGAAACTCTTGGTCCCCAGGGCTGCCATGCTGTGCCTGTTGCCCTTCCTCCCATGCAGCAGACAGCAGAGACAGCACTGCAGTGGGAGCACTGGCTGGGTCAGAGGTTTCCTGCTTTCTCTGCTGTGTTCCCAAGAAAGCACGTGATGGCCACACAGTTGTGTGCAAAAGAGGCCACAAAGTAAGCTGGGGAGTCTGCGGTGATGATTCCCCACTCTGCCACATCCCACAGATTCCAGGCTCCCCAGCTCCAGGCTGCTGCATGGCACTGAGCAGGACAGGCAAGGGATCATGTTCTCTCCTCAGACAGCATTTGCAAAGCTCAATGACAGTAGCTTTATGCTTATTATTTTCTGCCTATCACTGCTGTGGGTATTATTAAAAAGGAAAAGGTGACTGATAATACCTTCTTGTTGCTTTCACTCGCTCTCTTTTTTTGGGCATGTGACTACCAGTTGCATCAATTAAATTGTAACCAATTCAAGTACATTTACAGTCTGCCTTTGAAATGTCAGTCCCATACTGCACTCTAGCCATTAAGCATGAGCAAATTAATGAGATGCATTGGTGTCTTGGGTTAACTCTACCATATTTTCATTAGGTGGATACACCTTCATGAATCTAGGTCTTCTTTTCGTGGAAGGAAAAGAAAGTGCATGCTCAAAAAGTAGGGCAATTTCTACCAAGCAGAATCAGCTGAAAGGAAAAAAAAAAGAAACTCTCCTCCTTCTCATTTTTTTATTTCAGTTGTTGTTTAATTGTTTTTTCGACCCAGTGGTTTAGTGATTTCATGTCTATTTAATTAACAGAGAAATGGATAGGGCACACTGAAAACCAAGAAAGGAAGGTGAGATAGACAAATGGTCTCTGTAAGTTCACAGTTCTTAAAACAGATGTTCACCTCTGTTGGCTATGGTATGTCATTATGCAGGAACCCTGAAGAGAGAGCAAAATCCTTCATTACTTGTAGGAAAAATAGAGCAGGCTTGCTGATCTACGCAGATACATAAGCCCATTCCATCAGATCCCATCTTGCTGCTGTTGTGTTACTCACAGGTTAAGAAGTGTGTGTATCTGGGGGAGCGTGAGACTACAGATAAACATTTCAGATGTCTGTGGGATCAGAGTCTACAAAGATGTGATAAAGAGGTGGTGTCTAAAGAAGAAGGAACTAAATGAGTGGGAGGTTGGGACAATTCCACCCTTACTTATTTGGTGCAATGGCAAGGTGGTAGTCATCTCTTGGACCTCTTACTTGCTTTTTGGACAGAATCAGCTTATTCTGTAGTGGGGCTGCCCCTTTTCCACTTAGCTATTTCCTATAGCTGTCTGTGCAACCTGGCTCAAAGGTTAGGTAATGCATGCAGTGCAAGAGCATATTGCCCTTTGTTTTCTTTTCTCTATATAAGTATCCTTACTATATATTTCAGACATGAATAGATAAAATGTCAATTCAGTGTTAAGCAATTTTCAACCATCCTGCCTGGAAAAATCAATAATTATGGGAATATGTCTCCTGGAGATTAAACAAAACTACAGAAGTTTGCCTGTATAGTCAAATCTGCATGCACAAATATGTGTGCAGATGCATACAGAAATTCTCCTGTGCAGACTAGCCACTCTGTTTAACTCTCTGGGTCTTGCATCTGGTTTCCCCACCTATGGGGCAAGAAATATTATGTTCTGCAGTTAGTAGTTGTGATGGCAACCATAAAAGAGCCCCTTGGAAAGTATGACCTGAACAGTTTGATTACTGGTGCCCCAGATTTAGCTCGTCTTGTGATTATGCTTTATCGCTCTTACTGTCTTCACTAACTTTTAATCACAGCTGAGTATTTCCAATCTTGCTGCCATTACTGACTTCAAGTGTATTAAAGGAATATTCAGAGTTCCAGATGACAGAAGTGTGAGGATTTTCTAGGCAGAAGGCACCAGACGGATCTTTTGCTTCCCCTCTGACTCCCACCCCCCTTCCTTGATCAGAGTCCTGGTAGGGGAAAAGAGATGTTGAAATCAATATAAGAATAAATTGCCACGTGGTCCTTATTGTGGAGACAAGGTTTCTACAGAAAATCCTTGTAATCAGAAAAGAGGTAAGAGGAGATTAAACTGATTAAACTGAGAAAGTCAAAAAAGGACAACTTGAAAGATTAGCTCGAGGACAACTGAAAAGCATAATCCTCCATGCATGTTAAGTAGAACAGTCCCTTTCTGTTATCAGCCCCTTCATCTAGTGACCTTCTGTTGCATTAGAACAGAGCTGCTTGATCCAAGGCAAATAGTCAAAATTGAAAAGCCAGAATGCCAGTGATTACAACAGGTATCAATATCACGGCAGTGGTGTTTTGTTATCATTAGGGAGCTCCATCAGAACTCATTCTGGAAGCAAAAGGAACAGAAAATAACAAAGCATTACACTTGTGACAGGTAATAGCAAAAAAGACCTTGTATTACAATGGAAAAACCTTTTTTAATCTGCTTCCATCTCTAAAATTACAGCAGCAGAACAGGGAAAAAGATGATGGGGAGGAGCAAGGGAAGCTCATCTGTGTTCTTGCCTCAGGGAACAAAAGAGTCTTAGTGGGTCGCATACAGTTGGTATGTGTTACACTTTTCTTCTGCAGTGAGAGAAAACAAAAGGCCTGTGTCAGTTTTCCTGGTTCAATTATTTTTTTGCCTCAAACACAAGTTTATGGCAAATCCTGTCGGTGCCTGTGCTGTCCCAGCAGCAGCAGCAAAACTGGCTCCTCTGCAGCCATCAGCAGCCTTACAGCTCTGTGTTGCAGCGCTGCATGTCCCACTTCAGCATGGTGCCATCCAGGGGCAACATCTCCTTTCTTCTGCTTTGAAGATGTAGGAAGGTCTGGAATAAAAAATTAAGTCTGCTCTAGTTGAGGGTTGTTGAGCCTAAATATGTCACATCTCCTATCTTAACTAGTAAAGTAAGACTTTTACTGGTAAGACTCACATTTAGTGCTTTGAAAGTGCACTTAGCACTGCATCAATGTAGCAAAAAAATAAATTAGAGGATGGTTTCATTGTCTTTTCTTTCAAGTTAGCAGAGGCCACAAAAGCTAGGAAATACAGACTAATAAAGGTTTGTGACTGTGTACTTCAACAGTTACATTTACTATGAATAATGGTTCACATTTGTGTGCGTCTTTTTATCCTTTTCTTTGTTCCCTCCTGAAAGCCTTTCTGGTTTTTTCTCACTGCTGCCCCAAAATGCAGTATACCCAAGCATTCTTTCCTTTGTTAAAAGCCTGAAAGTCAGCTGTGGTATTAATCTCCGTTGTAATGTTGCTGATGTAAAAGGAGTAGCATGACTTTGAGTCATTTAAATGTTTTGGCTGAATCTTAGATTTGTCACTGAATTGTTATTTGATTTTGTTTAACTTGCTGGAACTCAGTGCTTCTGTTTCCCCTGCTGCCTTTTGTTGGTCTCTCTCAGTTAAGCAGCATGCTGTGTGGAGGTCAGAATTGTTTCTTTTTGGGCACTTGGCAAGGGCTTAAGTGACTGCAACTTGAGTTGTAAATCAATTAAAATACTGTGGCCAAACCCCGTTAATAAAAAAAGAAAATCAATATACATTTTAAAATAGTTCTTTTATGATTTCTAAAATAAAAAGTATCACTTCACATTGAAAGAGCACAAAACATTAGTTTGACAGCATGAGGCTGAAACATTTTGTAGAATCTAAGGGGAAAAAAGGCCTTGCTGCTCCTGAAATTCGGTCTAGCTCCAGGATCTAGAGAACAGACCCATTTCTGTCAAGGCTATTTACTATTCACTTGAAAGATCTTGTCTGCATATGGCACAAATGGCAGTAAGGGGAACTGGTCAGTACAGTCTTCTTTGCCTTTCTGTACCAGAGAAGAAAGGAGCCTACAACACTTTTGCTCACAAAAGGCTTTTGGCCTTCTGTCAGTATACTGGGTCAAACCTAATTTAGGCAGAAAGAAGCAGTATAACAGCCTTGGGAGACTCCCTACTTCTACCATACCTGAATTTGTCCTCAGTTGCTTAAGTCTCAATGAAAAGAGGTTTTCAGTTCAGGAAGTAAAGGGATTCATTAGATCTCATTCCCAGAAATGTCTACCTGATTGAGAAAGAGGCCCCTCAGGGGTAATGCTCACAAGCAGGGAGAGGCTGAGGGGCTGAAAAATGACCCATTTTGAAGTTTATCTAATTAGCTTCAAATGCATAAGTTGGGTGTTTTGCTAGATGGATTAGCGTAATTATCTTCGTGCACCTATTCATGCTAGGAATGTCAGAAAATGAGAGAACAGAGAGGCTTAGAAAAAAATCACAGCAGCTCAGCCTGTTGACTGCCCTGGCTCTCAAGTAATTGTGCTGCAGAGGAAAGAGAGAAGGCTTGAAAAGCACAAGGTGAGGCCATCTTCTCCAAAGACAAAATATTGACAGCTGACCTACAAACATAAACTGAGAGGGTTCCACCTAGGCCCAAACTCCCTACAGAAAAGTACTACAGAAAAATCATACCATATATATATACAGTCAC
The DNA here is from genome assembly GCA_013399015.1 of Galbula dea. Classification (NCBI taxonomy): domain Eukaryota; kingdom Metazoa; phylum Chordata; class Aves; order Piciformes; family Galbulidae; genus Galbula; species Galbula dea. The sequence goes on along the minus strand of VWZX01005120.1, from coordinate 802,468 downwards.
TGCCTAAAGGTAGTATCGTTTTTCATACCCCACCAATTAGATCTAAGACATTCATTGTAAGCTCTATATCTTTAGTTTTGCTTCTGTCACTGAGCTGTATTTAAAGTGAGTGAAAGGATTTTCCTTTATCTTTAAAGTGTTTCTTCTGATGGGGAATGGATTACTATTGTACTGTTTGGTTGCAGTTTGTTTCTGGTCTCTTGATAAATGAGATCCTATAAATCTCCTGAGATGAGTTATAAACTCTTCTGAAAGACAGCAGACAGCTGTGAAATAGCATTTCCCAAGAAGGACTTCCAGTTAAAACAGAAAAAAAAAGAAAAAAGAAAGAAGGGAAAGGAAAAAGGAAGAGAGAAAAAAAGAAAAATAGAAACCAAGCACAGCTTCTTTATTCCTAAGCTTGTTTTTGTGCTGTTGTAGGTATGCATCTGCTATGAAATATGTCAGGAGAATGGAGAAAAGCATTGCCAAGTAAACCTGAAAGCAATCAATGATCCCTCCAACCATTTCTTCTTAAGCAGTGAGTGCTCCATTTGCACACTTTGTAGCACTCACTGAAACGATGTTGCAAAGCTGGGGCTCGTGGACAGGCTGCCTTAAGGGTCTGTGCATCACACAAAATCCAGTGGTGGCTGGAGTTACTCATCCACCCTCTCAAAAGGTTTCTTCGCTCCTGACTCACACTGTCTCCATGCCCCCGTTCTGCAGGATTATCTGAGTTTCCAGCTAATGGCATTTCTAAGTGTATCAAGTGTGCAACGTTAATTTCCCCAGCATCTCATTGACTTTTTAGTCAATATTGCTGTGATCCTTTCAGAACAAGTCTCCCGTTCGAAGTATTGTAAATGAGTTTAATCACTGGAATGACCTGGTTTCCAGCAAGGTTGTACACTGTTGGTAACAGTGCAGTCACCAGGTGACCAGCACCCCCTCTGCCCATTGATTCACCAGGGCTTTGAGTCATGCCTGCAGATTTTAACCACAAGCTTAAAACATCCTCTAGGGTATTCAAAATTGGCAAAATTTTCCCAGTAACTTATTTTCTGAGTTGGAAAAGCCACTTGCACCAGAATCTAAACTTTTCATGTGAAAAAAGTCAATTGCAAGGTTTTGGTGTGGTTTTGTTTGTTTGTATCTTTTTATGAAAGAGAACCTAAGGTCTAAGCACCAGATAGTGATCTTACTGAGACAAACCTCTTTATTGGTCTGTGAAATATGTCTGATTTAATCCAATGTATCCTTTATAATACAGTAAGTCACCTTTATTGTTACAGATTCCTTTTATATTTCCATAATGTGAAATTGAAAGGATTAAAATCAGGACACAGTATTTTTATTTTAATAACAAAGAATGGTTGTGATTTACCTGAAATCATGATTCTTTTTTTCTTGTAATGTTATGTCAGAAAAACCTTATATTTCCATTTGGGAAGACTCTTTGGGTTTTATGTATTAAGAAGGCTTTTCACATTCTGTACTCTCTATTGAGCTGGTCCAATTAGTTCAATTTGAATCCTGCTGCAAGCTGCTTTGCCTCTGACAACATGGAATCTTCAAGCCAACAGTGAGAAAGTAGGAACAGCTATTGCACAGTCTTTCAACAAAACTCTGTCTTTTTTGTGGCTGTTTTTCTCAAGAAAATATAAAAATCCAGCTCTAGTAACAGGTTTGGCTTGCACTTTCATCTGTTCTATGGCTTTTATTACTGATGTGTGATTGACAGATACAACCTTGCAAGCAAAAGCCAGTGCAAGAAACCCTTAAAAATATAAACCGTATGACAAAACTGTCCCTCTTCCACTTGATTTGGCCAAGTGTTACATTCTTCCAGGTTTTTCACTTTTCTTTTCTTGTAAGAATCAGATCAGAAAGATTGCCTTTCACAATCTGCCTGATGGTCAAGATGATCAGCAGTACCTGCTTTCTTAGGTCAACCCAAAACACTGAAAAGGAAATCAGAATAAAATATTTGGAATTATGATTCCATTTTGGATCATATTCACATCAGCTTATCACATCATCAAAATCCAACATAGCAAATGGAAATAGCACAGACTCAGTTCGATGCCATCAAAAACCTGTCTGAGCCTGGGTTCAAACTTCACTTTCCTACTTCCTAACCCTCCTCAAGACTCATCCTTGCCCTGATGTCTGTCAGACTAGAATGAGGATCAGAGGATAGCCACATTTTAACTTCACACACTAAAAACATGAAGACATGGGCAGATGTCCACACTAAATAGTTGTGAGAGAACATGAGAAAGATGTTGCTCAGGGCAGATGCCTTTTCCTCAAAAGGAAGACCTTGTGTTCTGCCCCGATGGTGCAAGCTTGCTTCCCAGCAAGGAACGGCCTGACAGGAAACACTGCCTCCTTTGCTCCAACCCCTGCCCTTCTGACTCAAGAAGCAGCAGGTCTGGGAGGAAACACAGAGGCAATGGTGGGACAGAAAGTGCCCAGCCGTATAAGTGGAGCTCTGCATCCAGCTGCCCCTCAAACTCCACCCCATCAGGGTATGAGTTAGGTGTGGATACTCTCCTTCCCAGTTATCTCACCACCTTGACAGGCACTGCTGCAGGCAGTAAAATGACCTGCATTTCCTACAGCAGAACCTGTGAGGACTAGGCAAGTCCCTTCCCTGCATGAAAACATTGGGTTGTTGGTGGCTGGCTGTGACCAAGTCTACCACCCTAGATGCTAGGGACACCTCCTTACCTGCTCTCTACCTGCTTGTAACAGGAACAGATAGTCTGGCCTTTCAAGGTCTTTCCTCAAGTCTTAACTCTTCTACTCCCTCCTGTACCTCTATCTTATTTTGGGAGCTGTCTGTCTTTGGTCCTGGTGGTTTTGCCTATGATTTTGAGAATTTTTGTGTCAGCTATTTGTGTCAAAGAAGCTGAAGGTGGGTGCAACAATGCCAGAAGGAGCTATGGCAGCCCCTAGTACTGATGCTGTGGAAGTTAGTATTGTTGTCAGTCACTCCTTGTTTAACTTAGTTTTAAATGAGCTCAGTAAAACTAAAGAATGGTTTAATATCTAACTGCATTTTGGCTGAATGTCAGGTAGTGCCTTTGGGTCTGTAGAAATTTGCAGTGATTAAACCACCTTCCTGAGGAACCTGTTTTGCTGATCATTTTGAATTTGTATTTTTAATGTCACTTTGGTCTAGAGTGTGAGTGCAGGACACAAGACAGGGTCAGTATTCTTCTTTGAAATCAATGACCTATTTACATAGAAAATAGTAAATGTTGAACTATTGACTCCTAGATGTCAAACAAGGTGGGGCATGCAAATTACTTTTTTCCATAAATGATGAGCATGATTCCGAAACAAAACATAGACACCCACACTTACCAAGCCCAGTAAATTGTACTTACTGCATGTTAATGTCTGCACTGATTAGGAGTCAAGGATTAATGATTCTTTGCTACTAAAAATGCTGAAAATATTAAACAGTTGGAGTCTTGGAAAGAATGCAAACAATAATTGGTGATATTTGGGCTGGTGAGCTTTCCCTCCTCGCCTCTCTTTTTGCTGGCTTCAGTGACGGCTTCCAGTCTGGAAGCAAATTTTACCTGGTCATTCACAAACTCCAAGATATGGGTCATCTGCATTTTTGAAGGAATATATTATGTGAACCACTCTGTGGGTACCTTACCCACTGTATGTCATACTCTCCCAGACTTTGCAGTTATAGAGACAATATGAAGGGTCTGGCAGAACCGGTGCTGATTCACTGCCCATTTTAACAAATCTCAATACAGTTACCCAACTGAATCACAGAATCACAGAATGTCAGGGTTTGGAAGGGATCTTGAAAGATCATCTAGTCCAACCCCTGCTCCACAGCAGGATTATTCCCTAGCTGGGAATCGAACCCAGGCCCCAATGGTGAGAGCACCAAATCCTAACCACTAGACCACCACTTCTCATATTAAAAAAAAATTAGAGGCCTCAGTAAAATTTTCTTGCAGGCCTCTGTAAAACTTACCTAAATTGCTCTATGCAGAACCTTCATCTGGTGTAATATAAAGTAATCCATTGGAGTTTTATGGATTTATAGTGGCTGAACATGTGTTTCAATGCTATAAAACTGCATTCTTCACACCAAAATTTGCCACACCGTTTTTCATCCAGTTATTCTTCAAGTAAATCCTTGTAACAGTTGCACTGGATGAATATGCAACTTTATTTGAAGTGCTTGCAAAACATACAAAGATCAGAAGGTATTTCCAGACATTTAGTGCAATAATAAAGGGTTTGCTGCTGTTGGTGTTACTGATGCGTGCAAATGTGACCAATAACCCTATTTACAAGCTGGGCCCTGCTGTGTTAGTTGCCATTCAATACCAGAGGGAAAAAAAAAAAGAAAAGATTATTTGAATGCTCTTGGGCACAGACCATATTTTACATTATCTGTTCTGGGGAAACACGTGAGCTTAAATGAAAGGAAGTCATCAAATACACTATTTGTCCACAGCTACTGCATATGCCTTGCATGTTGCAGGCTGGATAAGCATGTGCCATTCACTGTCAGCGGAGCTCTGTCTGGATTGAAAGGAGTTCTGTGAAGTGTAGATGTAGCCAGGGAGAACCTTTTGTTTGTACAAGAACCTTACTGACACTAATTAAACATTTTATTTATTTGGAAAGCAGGCAATTCATGACTACCTACATGCTTCCAGATTTACACAAATAGTTGATTAGAAGCCTCTTATGTACTGGAAGACTGGGAGGGATTTCTTATTTTAGCCATGCTGAAAGGACAGAGGTAGGCAATTCAAGTAACGGCCTGTTAGTCGGTTATTAAACATTTCTCTTCAGCAAAATTGCTAATGATGATGGTCTTTCCATGCTACCTTTAAAAGACCACATAGTATATTCTGAAAAGAGATTATCTTGGATACAGAAGGCCACTAGCTTGAATACTGTCCAAATCAACCAATTATCTGTGACAATCAACCAACTCTGCCAGGCCACACAAAGATTAGTTGCTATATAAAGTTCTGTGCTTTAAATTAAATGGCTAATGGTGCAAATGTGAAACTACTCAGGAGATGAGACTTGATTTTTAGAGGAAGGATAAACTTTTAATGGAGGTGGACTGCCTCCTGAGGGTGTTAGAACCATTGTTCTGGGTAAGTATTTTCATCACCCTTTAAAAGCAGTTCATAAAACCTGTCCAAGCATGGCTAATCTAAAATCCTTCAACCAACATCGTGGAGGACAGCTATAACTAGGTATTCCGCTGTTCTGAACTGCTGAGCTTTTCAGTATGGAGTTGTTTCCATAATAAACTGTAATAGTATATGCTGGGCTGAGTATGTGCAAGTAAACCAAAGGAAGAGAAACCAAAAGAAGAAGGAAAAACAAATCAAGAAAAGCTGTTTCTGTTAACATTTCAGGGTTACTACAAGAGTACAACCACTACATCTAAAGAGGTTTGCACAATAAGCAATGTGTTTTGGACTAACAGGGTAAAAGCTCAGGAACTGGGAAAGACAATTGTATTGGACTGCCACTGAGTTGCTGACCTCTGGTTCAAGAGCGTGTTTTGGGTAGCAGAGGGAACTGGGGGTGTCAACAGGAGGAGCATGCTGGGAGGTAATTGTTGTGGGGCAGGTAAGTGTGGTGGGATGGAAGCTTTTTCTGTTGGACAACATAAGCAGTAGGGCTGACACCTGGCAAGAAGCTGAGAACAGAGATGAAGGAGAGAAGAACATTTATCCCTACACAAAAAATTAAATTTCTGGTCAAACACATGAGCTTTAGCATCAAGAAACACGTCAGACAGATACAAGATTCCTCTCACAGGAGCCTACTTGTAAGGGCTCACCTGCATCAGAAAGTCCTCTTTCAAGTGTCCAGACTCTGCAGAAGACGTGGTACTGTCACTTCTACAGCAGCCAAGAGAGACTGAAGAAACAAGCTGCAACCAGATGTTGCCTTTACTGAGAAGACAGGCAGAAGGGAAGAGGAGGAGGAAGCATAGGAGTAACCAAGAGGACCAGCCATGGCCCATCTTCTCCTGTTCCTCAACTGTCTGGCACAAGACTCCATAAAGCCTTTCCCCTTAAACCTCTTCCTCATCCTGTGCCCAGTCACTGGCAAGGCAGTGGGTTTTGCCAAAGCAATTAAATAGGGGTTTAAATCACATGGCAAGAGCTCCTAGAACGTAAATAGAAGTAACTCCCTGGCTTTCACTGTGCTTGTTAAGGATCTTACTCTTAGTTTTCAAGATGCTTTTAAATATTGGATACAAGCAACCTGCCACCATGGATACTTTGTTTTAGAGTGGATTTTTCACTACTTCAACGTACCTATTAATTGCAGTAATGTTTTGCTGCACTCCTTTGGATTAAAATGCTATTTCTAAGTGTCAGTTAATGGGTTTTAGTGAAAGCAATTTATTAAACATTATGTACTCAGTTTAAATCTAACAGGGTAACTAAACATTAAAGTAACAGGGGGGAAAATCTATATTGCTCTAATTTGTATTGTATGTTCTTTTCACCTAGTACAATTGCTATTGACTGCCTAAAGCAGCATTCTCCAAATACTGAATAACCAGAAAAAAGAAAAATTGTAATTGTATGTAAAAAGCAGTGTCATGGCTTACTAGCATAAACATGGGATGAAGAGCCAAGAGTTACACAATGTGATGCTCTGCATTCATTGCTTTTTCTCCATTTCTTAGATAGGGACGTTAATGACAATCCAGCTCCCTGTGCTGTGAGGAGATGGTGAGCATAACAGAAGCATGCATATTTTATTGGTAATGCAAACCACAATAGGCAGGCTAAAACCAGATTGAACAAGTGTCTGTAATTGTACAAAGGACAAAGTGGTGTCATATTGTGTTGCAGAGTGGCAGTTTTCTTCTCAGTGCTAGAGGATAAACTGTTTTCTTCATTTCAGCAGCGGGTCTTCCTCCTCCATGCACAGCAAGTTAGATTTCCATAGCCATAAGAGAGTGGTGTTCACATTATTCTGTGTGGGTAGGGGAGGAGCTGGTGTCCAATTGATTCTTCTTGATGAATCTATCAAGAAGACTTCCAAGAAAAAACATAAAGGTAAAAATAATACCTTCCTTCAAATACACAGGATTTTATCTTTATTATTTGGTAATAAATATATCTGTAGTTATCACTAATGTGAATGTCATGTAGTAGAAACAGAAAGTTCAAGGGAGCTATGGTGACCTAAGTTGTTTTGTAGCACTGGAGTTGGTAGATCTGAAAGCATAGCAACACCTTGACAGGACCATGTCCATTTTGTTTAGTATTGTATCAAGCTTGGCATTCTGTAAGTAAATAAAAATAACGATGATGCTATGGTGCATTAGTGTCTGAACAGGGAGCCTCTGGCTGGCTGCGTTATGTGTGTCAGTGCACAGTGTAGAAACTCCTCTAAAGGAACTGTGGCCAACAAAGATTGCTCAGCCAGCAGTGACAGAGGTGTGCAGGATTGATTCTTACAGTGGTGTTTACACGTTGCTAGCAGAGAAAGAAAACCAAAATAGCTTTAGACAGGAATTTCTGAGCAAATCTGACACCATGTGTGTTTATTGCTTTGTCTGTATTGCAAAAAGTGTTCTTCAATAACTTCAGTCCATACTGAAATTGAACTAATGTAAAGTTCTGCAGGTATAAGCATGCATGCATACATTCAAAATAGCAAGAAAGAGAAGGTCAAATTCATTAAATGGAAAATGATTCTTTGCTACAAAGCTACGGAATATAGAGATCCAGGTAACAGGCAATAATAGAAGTTCTTACTCTATATTTTATAGGTATTTCTAGAGAATTATGGATATTTTTTCTTAGAAAAATTAAAGATTTAGCTTAGGTTTAACTGTACTGCTTTTAGCACTTTGCAACTCCTCTGCAGGACAGCCTTTGCTGAATGTCAGATGATGGGATTACAAGCACCGTTTTCACTCCACCTTCTCTCAAGCCAGTGATGAGGGTGGAGGAGCTAGATTGCCACTTGACAAATATTATAGGTGGGAACAAGTTTGGAAAAGGTCTCTGGATCTGAAGTCTGTGTGTCAGTGTCAAATTTGTTAGTCCATTTCAGCAGTGTTTTTAAGTTGCTCATTGCCAGGAGCTGAGACAATCCACAGGAGAGAGAATCACTTAGTCTTTTCTGCTGTGGCTTTTATATTTTTTCACCAGGCAGCAGTTACTGGCAGGTGGTGGAGACAGGATATTAAGTTAAACGAACCTCTGGTCTGACCCCAGAAGGCAGTTCTTTCAGTTTTATTTAGAGCCACATCTCAGCAGTGGAAGAGTCCATAACCTGATCCATTACCCAGTTAAAAGAACATGTTGCAACTCACTTAAAAGCAAATGCAGTCTTAAATTACACATACAGCAGCTAAAAGTAGCCTTAGCTTAAATTAAAGGCCATACTTTCCCAGAGGGGCAGCTGGCTCTGATTGCCCAGAATGAACCTTTTCCTGTATGGGAGATTCTTTTTTAAGGCCATATCTACTTATGACAAAATGTTTCCTGCTTCAGAGGCTGTGCTAATGCAGGTGAAAAGGAAAAAGTGAAGTATTACATGCTGCTGTTACACCATATTTAAACAAATATACTTTTTGTGGATCTGTGGAGGAGGGGTTTTTTTGGTTTGAATTGTTTTTTGTTGGTTTTGTCTTTTTGGTTTTTTTTAAAGACTGTGCAGGCTTTTGGCAGGATAATAATAAGGACTCAAGGAATTCAAGGAATAAGGAATTCAACATGATGCTTTTTTATCATGCTGCTAGGGTTTCATGGGGAATTCAGGGTTGTGGAAAATGCTTTCAGTTGAGGTTCACAATAACACCTATCTTCAGCTTGCATATGAGGGTCCAGTGAGGAGCTGTTCATACAAAGCAGAGGTAACTTAAAGGGAGGATTACTACATCTGTACAAAAATGCTTAGGGAGGACACAGCCACTTGGACTAATGATTCTGTAACAGATATTCTGAGGGAAAAGGGTTTGTTAGGTCCTAGGGTCTAGGGAGAGGGGAGAAGAGAAGAGGGCAAGAGTTAGGTGAAAGCTGGACAGCATTTTCAAGATCAGAGGTTTGAATTCAAATGCCATTCTTTGGACAGGTATTAGGTACTTTTGTTGGATTTGTTCTTAAAACTGCAAAACAATGATTAGAAAGATTTTAATGTGGGGAAGTCACCCTCAGACACAGAAGTGTTGCTCAGGGTTAAGAAGCCTGTGAAGATCCAGATTAGTAATAATGTGGTCCAAAGGAGAATACATAGTGCAGATCTACTTGTTGTACCCTTCCTGACCTCCTGAAAGTTAATCACACATTTTGTTTCATTTTAGCATGCAGTAACTTCAGAGCCTTCCTTACTCAGATTGCACCTCACCTCTTGGGTGTATTTTGTTTCTGTTGTTCTCCTTGTGATGGCTAAACAATGCAGGAAGACTAATAAATTCAAATAACATTTCTGATTGTTTTAACATCAGTTTAACTATCTAGAATAATTTAGTGTTGTTGGATACTTTATATGATGAGTCCATGATGTTTAGACTAGAAAGTAATAAAATGCACTCAATTGATTAAGATCTTTGTAGGAGTCTAAGAATTAGCATACTCTCTAATGGCAAATAATTTATAATTACCAAGAAGAGCTGATAAAAGGGTTCAGTGCTATTGACTACCTGACTTGATAACCTTGATCAGCAAGCTTCATTAATGGAAAGTCCTAGCTTGAATGTAACCCTGCAAAAGCTATGAGATGACATTAAGGTTTTGTCTCTTGAATGGGATACTGCAGTTTCGACAGACAGTCCCAAAGTGCTGCCTTTGGAGACCAAAGTGGGGCATGTTGCTATGCTGACTGGTAATATGTTTCCAAGTGGAACTTTTCTTTGCAAAAATATCAAGTAGTACAGAACCTTTATAAAGCAACTTACTGCAAGATTTTGGCCTGCACTTCATTAATGACACATGTCAGATTTGGAAGATGATTTCTGCAGTGGTATTTGCTATACTCTGTAGACTGTAGTTGGAGATATAGACAGTTTTCCTTCACACATTTCTCTGAAATGACAGCTGTTTGAGCCAAATTTAAGGTTAGAGATAACTTTTAGAAATGTAGGAATTAGTAGATCACAGCTTTTGGGGTGGACCTGGGAAGAAGGTGAATAAGTGGGGCTTGCACAAAGAGGGAAAGGTATTGCATGAAACTGAAAGACACTGATGTGCCAGAGGGTAGAGAGTTCTGCCATTTAAATGGGCTCTTTTGAAGCACATTCCCCACCCCTGTGCCTTGGTTAGGGCTGCCAAGTTCTCGTTCAGTTTAGAACTGCCACCACCTCTGACTGACAACACTGATAAACTTCTGGGTCTCTTGTTTTTCTGGTGTGAGACTGGGTATGCCAGTTTCCTTCACTCTAGTGGGTGTAAAGGTCTAGTTTAGTGTTTCAGAAAGCAGAGTAAGCAGAGCCACAGATTTGACATTTTAAGTCAAAATATAACAAATTGGTTTGTTCTCATGCAAAATCTTTGGCCTATAGAACAGGATAAACATGAAGAAGGAAAACAAGTCCCTGGAAAACTGAGGACTGTAATAAATGCATCCTTTCTTTGCCTCTGCTTTTGCAGCTTTCTTTTGGAGTGGCATAGGTAGGTATTACTGCTTTAGGAAGCTAGAAAAAAATGGATTCTTAACCTAAATTGCTGAAATGTTGAGATACTCAGTTTCAAAATGGACCCTTAGAATATGTCATCCCTTCTGCCCTTGTTCTGACACAGCAGAACAATTGGTTTGAATGCTTGCCTCTAGCCATGCTCTCTTCAATCATCTCCTCAAGGTTTCTTGCAGTCAGATCAAAGAGGTGGAACTTTGGAGAATACCTTTTATGGTTTTGAAGGCACTTCTTAGGAGCACTCTGCTCAGCTGACATTTATATCTGGGCACTTGTCAGACACTAATAGGAATGGGAATTACTGGCACGCTATGCAAAGAAATTACTACCTTCCCCACATTTTCACTGTATTTGCTAGGTGTTATATTAGGAAGGCTGAAGCTGTGACAGTGGACTATCTATCAAATCACTTCAGCAGATCACATAGTGGCAAAACAAAAAAAAACTAAACTAAACTTATATCATTTTTAAGACCAGAATGCAATAGTTTGAAAGCCTCTTATATGTCATAAGGGCTGTGTCTGAATGAGTGAGAAGAAACTGGTTATGCTTCATTGTAAGAATACAAAACTTTCTTCTAATTTGTTCTAATTAAAAAGTGGTCCAGAGGAGACACTTTAAACTCACATTGCTACAAATGAAAATTTTGAGGTAAACTTGGAAACCTGAAAGTTTCAGAAGTTCTTAAGAGTTAGGTTTTAAATTCGTCTAGTTGTATTGTGCAGTACAACTTGTCTAGTTAAAGAGTTCAGCACATATACAGCAATTCCTTAAAATATCTTCAAAGCAATGATGAATAGCTTCTCATAGCAGAGAATGACATAGCTCATCATAGCAGTCCATGACAATAATATGTACTGATATATGTAATATAGTACTGTAGTATTAGTACACACCAATACTGCTTTGGTTGGATTCAAATACCTAAGCTCATGTTGTCTGACTGAAACAGAGAGAAGGTAGGAATTCACAGGAAGAAACTAGCTAATAATTAAGATTCTTCCTGTTCTTGGAATGCCTTTTTTGATTTTATTTACTCTTACAGGTTATTTGAAAAACATCTCACTAACACCTTGTGGATAACTTTCAAATATCTGATGTTTGCAACTGTAAGTTTCATTCTCATTGGTCATATCAGTGATACCATGTATTTTACTTCCTGATGAAATGAACTAACAAATTTTATCTGAGATCCTTAGGATGAAATTTATCTGAGTTAGTCATGCTAAGCTCCCATTCTACACAGATACAGACACTTCCAGAATATGAAATATGACCTCCTAAACCAGATATCTAAAATAGATAGGGTGATTCACATCTAACAGAGACTGCTTTTCTCCTTTAGCTACAAAGGAATCACAGGGTGACTAGCTTAGATGTTGATGTCTGCATTGTGGAAATGAAACTAGATGAGAGGAATCCCACTCTTGATGGGTACAAATTTGATTATGTCCATACTAGACAGTGCTGTAAAACTATTTTGCCAAAACCAATAATAATAATAATAAAAAAAAGATAAATGTTGAACATGATGGAAATGTGAACTGGTATATAGTAGAGGAGCAAATGTCTAATGATGTGTGATAGCCTACCACTCAGCAGGACTGAGTTCAAGTGAAGTTGTACATGTGTTCTCTGACCTCAGACAGGTCATATAAAGTCAGTTTCCTTGAAAGGAAGAAGTGTTTAATAGAACTTATTTGTCTCACAAGAAATTTTTTGTGATTAATAGTACAATGGAAGCTGTGAGGGGACCTATTTATCTAACTTTCTATTGAGCTGACTCAGAGCTGATTAGTGTTTAAAATTCACAGTTGTTTATGGAGTGAAAAAAGTTTGCTTCACAAGTGAAAATGAGCTAGCCCACCTTTGTGGAGAACTTCCACAGCCCAAGTTTAAAAGGCTAACCAGTATGAGGATAATATTTTGTGCCAACTATTCATGTGACAAAAAGAACTTTGTGTCAAAGTCGATATAGGGAATTGGGAGGAAGCGGAAGTTGATGCAAAATATTTGCTTTCCATCTCTCACACACTTCCTTTTTATGGTGGGTTTTTTTCAGGAACAGCTTATTCATCCATGTAGGCCTCCTAGCACCTTTGCTTTGCAGAGCAGGATGGACCATTCTAGATCTTGGAGGAGGTTGTCCTTGAAAGTCAATAAGCTCTCCTGAATCCATGGAATGCTTCTGAACAAAGTCCTCTCTACTGAAATCTATGGTTGTGTTCCTGCCATTTGCCATGTTCCCTCCTACTAGCATTCTGAACTCTAACCGGTCTCATTTATGAATTTATCCTGCTGTAGTGCATCATTCTTTTTCATCTTTTTATACAAATTTGGCTGAAGAATATTTTGTAATCCAAGACTGAACTCCACCTCCTGCTCCCACTGCTCCATTGGGATTTTACGTGAATTTACCCTGCAATAACACTGGAGTTGTTCTACAGGATGAAATTACTTGGAATAAATCTGGTCTGAGGTGAGAATCAGGCCCCTCAGTCTTTGTAGCAGAACTAACACTGACTTGTATTACAGTCTTCTGAAGAATTCTCTGAAATTGTTTTGTGCCAAGACTACCTTTATTTTATTAAAGTAATGAAATAATACATCTTTACCAACTCCTCAATGCCCTTTATATTAACAAAGCATGCATTATTTCATCTCTGTCTAATTAATATCCTGTTTAATAGGTATCTCACTTCATGTTAGGTTCCTGTATTCTTAAGAAATTTTACTAATTTAATTGAGAGCAGTCTCAAATTAATTGTATAATTAATCTTGTCAAATTAGGTAACATTCATACAGCACCTTATTAAAGAAACTCGAATATTTTAAATTACCATGCTATTAGGCATTAATAAAGAAGTTCTTCTTCTGTATTGTTCTGCTTTATATCACAAAGAAGGTAATTGCAATATAAATTGCAATATAAAAGCTAAGTTCTATAGAACATTAATAATTAGATACATATTATTCCCCATTAAAGCTTTCTCTCTTATTAATTCAATCACAGAATGGATAAGCCTTTTTTAAAACAAGAATAATAAAACCCCCAAAATACTAGGAATGAGCTTTTGTGCTAATAACTGAACAACTGTATGGCTAGAACCTGAGCTGTTGCTTGACTGATGTCTCAGAGAAGCAGGTTTCTGAGAAACCTAGTGCTGTGCTGCGAATCACTTAAAGACACATGTAGCTGTGGAAATGCTCTCTTTGCATCTCATGTTTGGGAATAAATGCTTGTTGATTTCTTAACTGAAAATAAAGAGGTGTGCTCCCTGATATGCTCCTGAGGATTACAGAGCACAACAACCTCCTTGCACAGCCTGAAAGTGTTGCCTCCAGAGACCTCTGGAGGTGACCATAAGGCTGATGAACAGGACTGGGGCATTGGGGGTGGTGGCTGTGGTGTGGGAGAGGAGGGTGGGCGAGCTGAGAAGAGGGGAATGGATAATGAGAAGCACTATCAATTTTTTATGAGTATATGGAAATTGTACTCAAGGTCAGGAAGCCCAAATACTATATTATATCTGTGGGTGCCAAACAGATTTTCATTTATATAATATATTGGCCTAGTATTTTAAATCCTTAATCTTAGTGCCTGTAGTTGTGTATACTAAAAGTACCCATTAGATTAAATACTTTAGGCACAAGAAATCATCCACGCATGAATGCTGAATGAGTAAAACAGCATTTCACATAGGGACATATGCTTGGGTATAATTGCTATGTCAGCCATATATGTAGAATAGCCTATTCTGATAAATTCAAAGTTACTGCTGGGATGGAAAGCCATAAACTAGCAGTGTGAAAGCTGCTCTCACCAGACAGCCAACGTTACTGATATCTTATAGGTGAGTCACGCGGGAATTAATGAAGTTGTCTCTGTGAACACACTCTACCACAGGGCAGAGGATTATCTAGCCTGAGCAGATGCCCATGCGAGGCAAGGCCAGGAAATGCAACCCCTTTTCCCCATCTTCCTCTTCCACTATTCTTCCCCTTTCTTTCCCAGGTAAATTGATGCTTAGATTACCTGAAATGTACTCAGCCATGATCTTTGGTGTACAAACAATTCTGTCAGACCTGGCTCTATCTTTTAAGCAGAACAACAGATTGATTATTTATTTATTTTTTTATAAAATTGAACAGGAGAAATGTGTTTTAATATATCTATCACATTTAAAGCAAAGTGGGGACAAGAAAGAGGAGGAGAAGATTTTGAACTGAATCATTGCATTCAGCCTGACACCAAGTGTTCCCATTTGCTATTTGAGGCTAGATATTTCTCATTGCTTTTTTATTTAGCTCACTTTTTCTATGGAAAATTCCTATTTCAGAACAGAAATCTAGATTTGTTTTGAAATCTTACAAGAAAAACACTGCTTCATTTTTCTTGGCTGAGACTAATGACCAAATGCCATCAACATTTGCAAGTAGGAACTATCTCCCTCTCCTACCTCAAATCTGCTGTCACATCTACTTTGTTCTTTATCTTTCTCTCTCACTCTTTTTGGGTTTTTTTTCAGTGAGTAAGCTGGTATTGAGCATTTTTCACCCAACCCTGCCCTTGGCATCTGGTTATACGAATGGCCATCCCACTAGACTGATTCAATTTAGTTGTTCTCTGGAATGGGATCCATGTTGACACTTTGTGTTTATTTTTCAAAAATAGGATCTTTACAGGGTGTGAAGTGGGGGTTTTTTCCTACTTACTCTCTTTTGAGGACAGAAGTTTCACAATTTTGTTCTTGTGTGATAGGGATTGTGATAAAGCACCTAGCTGGTGCAGACAATGTGCAATAGTACTAAAGACCATTAAAGTCTAAGAGGGTAGTCAAACCTGGAAGATGCAAAGTTGGGAAATCCTTCAAGTTCTCTTTTTCCAAAAAGAAGTGTTAGATAATATGAGCTGCTGCAGAACACTGATAAAAACTACAAGAATTCCTCTGAATAATGGGACTTCATAGCTCAGTAGGCTGTTTGCTGCCATCCTGAAGACTGAGTGGCACGAGGAGATGGCTTCTGAAGACAAGTGGGAGAAAAAAAAAAAGCTTAGCACAACATGTTGCAGAGAAATGACTTCAAAGTTTTAAGCACAAATACTGATTTTTTACCATACCAGCAAAAATGTCACATACTGTGAAAATCTAATGTGCTATTTATCTATGTAGCTGTTACTTGAGTGAGTAGCTACTGTGGGAGTGACACTGCCATTACTTGATAAGTCTTGGCCTGTTAAACACTGAGCAGGAACTACATGGTCAACGCAGAATGCAATGCCAAGAAGGTACCATGTTGGACTGCATCCATCACTTTCAGCCTGGATGTAAACCTAAGGCACTAAGGCTTGTATTTTTACTGGAACATGAGCCATTTACCACTCTGTCTGCCCCCTTCAAAAAGCGAGATGTAGTGAAAGTCTGTTGCTAGTGATATTTTTCTTTGTAATTCAATATTGTTTGAATCTGATGGAGTTCAGTTCTTGTTGCTTTTTTGCAGAGCTGACATTCTGATTTGTTTGTAGGTTGTTATTGTTTCATAGTTTATTTTTGCTGTGTGTAATGATATCTAGAAAACCCTGGTGAACCCCTTCTTCCCCACATAATCTGCAATATTGGCCATTCTGCACTGCACTACTTCTCTTGGATTTTTGACTTCAGTCTTGTCAGCCACACTGCTCAACCTGTCCCTGGCCTCCTNGGGGGAGAAAATGTCTCAGGGATATATTTCTTCTGTTGCTTTTATTAAAATCAATCTTGCTCACCTGCAGGGTTTATTTTTATGATTTTAAACATTTTTTCCCCCACAGTCATTCCACATTATCGTTCAAAGTTAATAAAACTGGCTGCTTGCAGTGAGGAGAAAAAAATGCTTTTTATCAGGTATGTATTAGCAGAACATGCTGAGTCCAATTGCTGCCTCTTGCAGTTAGTCATTTGTTTCTTACAGCTCCTCTCCCTCTTCCTCAACATCCCACCATCTAAAGTAAATGGATTTTGGAGAGAGAAACCTGAAAGCAGATGTCAAGCCCTGGAGTTGTACTTCAGTCAATTGGTTCACACATGGTGTGCCTGTTTCCTTAGGGCTCAGAGCTGACCCATTTCCAGGTTGAGACCTGGAAGTGAGTTTGTCTTGAATCCTCCGAGTCTCTGTGGCTTTGGCCACAGAATCCACTCTCATAAATTGCTAGTGTCAGGATCAGTTTTGAACTGAAAAGCAGTAGACAGTAAACAGGACAAATTTATAGAAATATCTGGGCTTCCTTCAACTCTTTTGTTTGAAATAAGTTATTTCGTGAAGTATTTGGTAGCACAAGAAAAGCCCTTCACTGGAAATGACCACTACATTCACCATCTCTGTAAGACGTTGACCTAAAGCAAATCTAGTATTTTTGTTCAACTAATTACCTTAAGTGCTGCCCAAGTTTGTGATATACATGGAAAAAATACTTAATTTAGGTCATCTTGGTTCTGAAACATTTGGACAGTGTGGAAAACTTTAGACATTTAGGGATGAATTGGACTGATGGTGGGTAACGACTTTAGAGTAGACACAAGAGCAAAAACTTGAGCCTTGAGAAGGAACCTGCTTATTTCTGCCATACTTAGACACATCCCCAGAGGCAATTTCCAGCACCTGCCAGAAAGTGAAAGGTTGCTTAGCCTCTGTTGTTTTGTGAGATCAAGTAAGAATGATGAAATTCTGTTGCAAGCATCAGCAAGCACCAGCACAGTGAGTTTTTCTGACATGCAAGTAGGAGAGCTGGGGTAGTTAGTTGCATGGGAAATGTGCGCTGGGATGGATAACATTATTATAGCATTGTTGGATGGGCAATGAGAAACATTTGCACATCATTTTAAGGAGTGTAGCTGGAAGACTCCACATAGTGTTTTGGAGAACAGAAGGCTGGTGTGTGCTGGCCTATTTTCATAAGTGTAGACTTCCTGTGGACATTTGGACATGTGACTGATTTTACCTCTTTTGAGTGAAAATGAACCATATACTTCCAAAATGTGTCCCAGCTGCTAATTTTCCTCATATGCTTCCAGAAGGAAATTTGACTAACTCAGTTTTCCTCCTAGAGCTCTTGATGTGGCACTGTCCTAAAGCTACTTTTGAGGATAAGGTCTCAGGTCTCTGCTGCTCTTCTGAGCCACTGCTGCTTTCTAAGAAAGTAGCATTTCTGCTCTCCCCAGCATCACAAATCATTCTCTTAAGCAGAAACTGAGTCAGCATACAAATCCTGCAGTCACATAGGGTAACTTCCCTGCCCCAGAGTGGAATGGCCATCTCAGATTTTGTCTTATCCTTCCCTCTGCTCCTCACTGTTACAGTCCCTCATAACACCAACACCAGAACAGCCCCAGCTGCACTTCCAGGCCATCCCAAGGACATGTTTTTAGGAAGCACGCCTGTGGGAATAGTGCAAGAAAGTCCAGCATGTGGCTTTCCTCCTGGCTACTGCTGTAACTGTGAGATGAATTTTGGTCTTTCCCCAAATATTGGCATCTTTCCCAAAGATTGGCATCGTTCCCAAGAGAATCAAAAGCAACATGCAGATTCTGCTTGGTATGGATACAGTCCTGTAGTGTAAAAATGGGATACACTGGCCATACTGAGTCTGTATGGCAACTCAGACAAAGCCTGCATATCTCTAAGGAAGCTTAGATCACTGAAGATGCACATGGTTCAGTAGGGACTTCAGAATGAGTGTTTCCATTAAAGCAATTTTCTCCCTGTGAGTCTGCTTACAGTTCCTTTCAGTGAGTGGATGTAGAAATTGGTCTGGAGGATTGTTTTCACCAAAGATTTGTAAAAGAAATTGAGAGGAGCTTGAGGAATAATGCTATTTTCTTATTCCAGTTTCGTTTCCTCTTTTGGTGTCAAAAGAAAACAGCTATGAATCATTGTCATGGCAGAAGCTGCTTCAATAAGATTTTGGGACTGTCTGCCCAGAACAGCCCTAAACCAACATTGCAACAATCTAGGGTGCAATATATCATTAAATTCAAGTTAGCCCAGTAAGCTTTCATCTTGGTACTCTTAGCAACTTTCTCCCCTTCAGAAATGTCCCTGGTTGATGGAAGCTCCCTGGGTCTGGGATTTTTCCCATACTGCAGGGCAGGAGATAGGTGAAGCAGAAAACATAATTTGCTTTGCTGAAAACCACCTGCTCTCAGCTGCTGTGGTTTTTGTTTTGATTTTGTGGGGTTTTGTTTTGTTTTGTTTTATACTCTGTGAAGATTTTATTAGAGGAGAGGGATATGAAGAAAGGAGGAAGGGGAGAATGAAAGGCAAAGCCTACTATTTCAGGAGACCTGAACATTAAAGACAACAGTGATATTTTTATGCATGCAGGACTTTACAGAAACATCAGCGTTTCTCAACATGCCACTACCAATTAAGGGCAGAGCTGTAAACTTTGTACTTCACAGTGCTAGGCAGAGAGTGGGAGAATACCACCTGGACGTCTGCTGCAAGAAAATGTAGCCACTGAAACAGATCTAAAGGGAAAGTATTAAATAGTTGGGTTTTGATATCTGGATTATTTATATCAGGGTCTCACTGGTTAGGATAAAACAATCTTCCATTCTAAAGGTCAGGAAATGCCATCCAGCCTTAAATCAGTCCTGCTATGCTAGATAGAATATGCACATACTAGGATACCAGCTGATTACATGACCTTGCAGTATTTTTTTCTGTGGGCACAGGAAAAGTTCAGAGACTAAATAAGCAAATTGATGAATAATGAGACAAGGTTCAAGGAAAGAAGGAGCATCCCCTCAAGGAGCTTCTATTTCTATACGTTCCCCAGATTTGTCATGAAATATTAGACAGCTAGGTTAGTCCAAAACCCCAGAAGCCTCACTACCAAGTGATTGAGCCTTTGTAATATTTTTGCAATAGTTAAGGATGGAGAGGTGGGGTTTTTTTTCCTGTTTGTTTGCTTTTGTTTAGTTTTGTTTTTTAATTTCTGCCTTGATTCTAGAGAGCACCGAATACTGGAAACAATCCTCTAGAGAAAAAAGTATCGATTTCCCCTCTGTTCTTCATTCTGTTTGAACTCTACAACTTCCCTAATTCCCCCAGGGAACAATTCCCTTCCCTACAGAGCTACACTCAGTTTCAAAATTGACTTGAAAACAAGAAAACAAAAATCTGCCTTTCTTTTTCTTGTATTTTAAAAGTTCTGACAAGGCCCTTTCTCCAGAGAGCCATCTTCAATCTCTTTGTGTATACTGTCACCTGCCAGCATTTTGTTCTGTGTTAGGGAGACAGTAAGCTAGTTATGCTGCCTCATTTTTGTGGCTTCTTCTACCCACAGGCCAGCTTCCTACTAGAAATATCTGAGTCTGGTCTTCAACACGATCTCTATTGATTGATTTATCTGTGTCCAGAACATTCATATCATTTCAGAGATGAGTGTCTCTAACTGGCTGTACTTTTCTCTATCTTTCTCTCTATTTTCTTTTTCAGTTTGTTGTGCATTTGGGAAAGATTAGAGACCATGACTGGGGGAGTGGTGGGCATTACACAGGAGCCTTGTTTAGTGAGATACTTACTAATCAATCTATAGTAGGAATACCTTATTTCTCCTAGAGTTCTGTATTAAATTACATGGATACTTAATTAGACAGACAATTTGATTTTAAATATCCACATGACTTATGCAATTATTATTTAGTCTCGTGTAACTTCCCTCTACCTGAGATATACTCTGACGATATTCACTGCTTTTATTTCATGATGGGGTTTTTTTGGTGCTATAATACGCTTTCATGATTGTAGTCACTTCATGATTTTCCCTCTGGAACATGGTGGATGTTGTCTCTTTCCCAGTGAGGTTTTTTGCTCAATGTCAGATGCATATTCAGTTTTTGAAAAGCTGGTGTTCTCCTTGCTATTAACCCAGCTTGCTTACTTCATAGAGAGTCCTACACTGAGAGTGGTGCCCTTAAGTTTGGCTGTATAAGATTTTTCTTCATTCCTAGGGATAACATGGATTGAACTGTTTTCTGTCAAGGCAAGCATCACCCTTTGCATAAGCATATCACAAGTTTTGGTAAATTTGAGAAATCACAAACTGCAGACACAAATTGTTCTACTGCAGCAACCTTTGCACATAAACATTCCAACTGTAGCAGGTCCTAGCTGTAGAAATAATAGGGAGAACTCTCCAGAGAATCCACATGGCCAGTGATTTCTTGGGTTCAGTCTAAGAGTAGTCTGGTTCATTTCTCTCTTTATTAGCTTTGCTTCTAAACCTAGAAGACACTGTGTCGCTGAATAATGTCTGAGACCACAACCCACATTCTCTTTGAAGCTATTGTTAAAGAAGATAGCCATCAACCAACAACTATTTGAAGGGAAAAATTCTGTCAGTTTCTCATAGCAGGAGTCTAAAGCTTAGTTTTGTGTCCTCCACAGACAGAGAACATGCACCAGTACTTAATTTTACATTTAGGAAATGAGACACCATTTACATGGCACATTCTCAGTTGAAGAGCTTTTAGCTCTTTTAGTTCATTGTGTAGCTGGCTTTATTCTAAGATTTTTCTGCTTTGGAAAATCTCATTTCAGTGTTAAAATATTACTGGAGCTGCAATGCTATTTCCATGGCACCCTGCTTAGCTCCAGGTCACTTATATTTTGCCAATCAGTCCTACAGTGTTAGTTATTTATCTATCAGTTAATAACCATGCTGCAGAGAATAATTTATCTGGCATAGCATGGTAATTTGTACTATAATTTCAACCCTGCTGCTGCAGACTTACATTCCGTTACAGAAATGATTGAGGAAAATTAAGATTCCTAGGTCACACTTTGGGCTCTATGCTTTCTGACTTTCATAATTTCATTTCACTTCATCATCTTTGATCGAAGAAAGAGATCATCTAGAAATGTGAGAAGTGGCAAAAATGGCCACGTTGTTCAGCCCACCAGAACAAAGTCCATGAAGATAAAGGGGAGGGGACTGTGTAGTCTTGAAAGTGGGTCAGGAGATTCATATGTCACCAAAGTTGAACCCATTGTAAAGGCTCTGTAGACAAGCTCCAACTGTGTTTTTTGTTTCTCACTTCTCTTAGAAATGTAAATAAAGCATATATGTAACATTAATGGATCCTTTTTCCGAAAGCCTAGCCAATGTTAATGCCAGTCAAGTACAGAATGCAACTTTATCAGATACTCATTTGCACTAATTTTGCAGCCATTTATCACAACTGAATAAATATAAATATAAAATATATATAAATTTTATATAAATATAAAAAACCAAAGAAAGCTGAAAGGCAAAGTAAAAACCTTACTTGTAGAATTGTTTTTACTCAGCATGTTTTACAGAGCATAATGATTTTTTTTTAACCATTGATTTTAATGCAATGATTCGACAGTGGAACTTCTTGCAGATCAAGTGGCCAGCCATCACAGAGATGTTCTATTTCAGGCAGTCACTTAAAACCCAAGGAAAAGATGGGAACTATAACATGCATTGGATTTTAGTATTAAGTACTACCATTTTGGCTGTTATTCTGTGGAAAAGAGAAACTTTCACACTCAAATTCTCTCCAGATGTCACATCCTTCAAGGAAGGTGTTAGAGATGGTCATTTTTGCTACAAGCAAAATTAATTTACACCTGCTAAAATGATGCTTTATTCAGACTTCTAAGTGCTAAGTAAATATAAATAGAAACAGAATCAGCAGACTAATTCAAGTAGATATAGAAGTCTTGTTACAGACCTACTTCTGCATCCCTAGCATCTATTTATTTCTTTTTAGGTAGCATTATTTTTTCTGGAGAAGAACTTCTTCAGAAATCACAGTGGCCAGAGAATATCATCTGCTTACCCAGTGTGCACTCTAAGTTGCTCTTTTCTCTCTTTTTTTGAGTAAGGTATTCCTGTGTTTGCTGTTTTCATTTACTTCAGGTCTGCCTCCATATTGCAGAACAACCTAGTAAAGAAAGGTTATTCTCATTGCCAATCATTTCTTTCTGAATTGCACTTTATCTCCATAGCTCACTAAGTTTGGTTAATGGGTACTTTAACCTGGTACCTCAATTCTGATTCCCAGAAGTTACTTAAATAAGACTAGGGAGTTCAGCTTGGACTTGTATTTCTTTGTTTAACAAGGAACATGAGAGGTAGATACCTGCTAACAGGTACAGATGAGTCTACAGTCTGAATGATGTTTTTTGTTGTCTGCAAGTAATGAATAACATTGTGGTGGTAAACCTGCTGACTATCTTTTTTTATTATCACAATCTCAGTCAGTCTATCTATAAACAGTTCTAAGCAATAAACAGGTTAATTGTCTACACAATAAATGAATAACCGAAAAATATCAGATAGAAGAGACACTTCAGGAGAAAATGCTGCAAGGATACAAATATACATACAATTTGTTAGAGACTAGTTAACTCCAAGGTATTTTAGTCTGTTAGTTTATGCTTTACCTGAAATGTTAGTGAAAAAGGAAATATTCATGAAACACAACAGTGTCTGGGCATAAGCAAGGAAGCAAGAATTTCTTACTGCTGTTGTTCTATCTCAGATATACTGACGGAATCCAAAAATCAAGCCAACAGTCTGAGGAGAATCACAATCAACCATGTGATTGTGGTGTGGTTCCCCATCCTAGTTTATTTGTAAATACCTTCTTGCTTGCTGAACTCTTTTATATGGTTTTGATGCTAATTTATTGGAAAGCATTAGTTCTCCATAGAGTCTCTTGCTGCCCATTTCTGTTACTTCCCTTTCAAAGATGAATACCTCCCTCAACCCCTAGGTCTTATTTTGCAGGTGTTCCTTCCTTTTCTCACTTATATTCTAGCAGGTGGCTAGTCAACTTCAGTATGACTTCAAGTAATCGAGCTCAAGCTCTGCTTTGGCAGAGGATTAAGCCTTCCAAGTTTATGTCTAAGCTTTATGTCTTTTTGTACATTTAGCCTCTCCAGGTGGTAGGTGACAAGTATGCACCCTTCTTCTCCTGCTAAACTCCACAGAAAAAGCAGGCAAGCATTCCTAATGGATTTTTAAAAACAATGAAGGTTTAAAAAACACATATAAACAAAAATGGTTTATATTAAACCCAAAGAAAATGACTGCATTATTATAGAGTGCGTATTAAGGCCCTATATAAAATTATGCCATTTGGCATATCTTCTTCTCATTGCTTGTGCTGGCCTTGGGTGCAGATAGTATCAAAATTTTACAAGAATTTCCTTTAACCATTTTTGGAGAGAAAGGCTGGAGACAAACAGAACTGGCCCTAGAAAACTTCTGGAAATCTGTATCACTTACAGGACTGGGCAAGGTAGGCAGAAGGACAGGTGGAGCTGTTTCAGAGCTCACCTTCAAGTGATAAGAGTGTGGTCAGGAGAGACTCAGAGACCCCTCCACCCTGGTTCTGGTCTGAACACATCCACATGGATGCTTTGGAAAGCCAGAACTTTTCACCTGAGTCCTGGCCCACCTGTCAAAGAATGTTAGTTTTCAGGC
Organism: Galbula dea; assembly: GCA_013399015.1. NCBI lineage: Eukaryota > Metazoa > Chordata > Aves > Piciformes > Galbulidae > Galbula > Galbula dea. Next base: position 778,304 of record VWZX01005120.1, on the reverse strand, counting down.
ATTGGACTCAAGGTTTAAGTCAGCTAAAAACCTTGTATGTAGCCATATATCTTTATAAGACCTTTTTTGAAATTTGAGATCAGGTTAAGCCCTCCATGTGAATACAGCCCAAAATAGATACTGGCATACTGCAAGAAACATTTTAAATGTAGAAATATTTTATATACGAAGATAGATATGACAACTAAATCTTTGTATCTGCTTTGTGCTAGCTTTACACTGATGTAGCAGCAGATTTTAATCTTATATCCATATCCATCAGCATATTGCAGTGATATGGAAACTAGTCATAATGTAACAAATTGCCACAACTAACCAAGTCCTTGGAGTATAATAAATACTGGAGGGATTGTTCTCTTTATACTAACACCAATTTTCACTCTCAGGTGAAGAAAGATTTCTCTGCTTCTCTAGCACCATATAAAGATTTTGGGTACAGAGCCTAGTAGCCTAGCAGGTAACTTAGATATCAGGGCATCTGATAGGAGGGAACTGAAGAACTCCTCTGCTTTTCTTTTCATTTTTTAAGTCTTAAATTACTTTCTAGTAGTGTGGAAGAATCTGAAACCTCATATGGAGTCTCCATCCTTCTCACTCTGCAAGTGAGATGAGACAGTGGAGTGAGCAACCTTTTATCACTGAGTAGTGGTTATCTCAGCTGAACCAGGAATGAGAACACTCAGACAGTGTCAACCCATAAGGGAAACTGCAAAAAATACTTGACAGTTTACTCCTTTATGGGTAAAGGCCACTTTCAGGGGGTTTTTCCCAACTGCTGGGTTTCAGTTATCTCCATGCTGCTGCTGGTTTTTGAGTTGTTCAGCTTCTCTACTCAGCCCTTTTTCATGCCCTTTTTCTCCTCACCCATTTTTGGCTGTCTCCCTTACGGATTCCCTACTAGAAAGAAAGTTTCTTCAGTAGTAGTTTGTCCATGCACCAGTGTTTTGCACAAAGGATGTGGTTCTTCCCACTACCTTTGCCTCATATACAAATGTTAGCACCCTCTTTTGATCTGAGAAACCTTTTCAATTTGCCTCCTTTCACTTGTCTGTATGTGCCTATCACCCTTTGCAACAGAAAATAATATGATTTCTCATTAATTTTCCTCTTTGTCTTTAGAAATATTTTAACATTGCCTTTTATAAATGCAAATAAAAAGTTGAGATGATTGGAACTTTCAGTGTCTGCAAACTATCTTGCATCATCTTAGGAAATACTGTCTTATAAATAGCAATAAAGCCAGTGATTCAGAAGCTCAGAGAACGACAATTTCCAGAATGGACAGAGAAAAGTACAGTATTGGTTCTGCTGTTTTTCAGTGTCTGTTATCACAAGAAGTGAACATGCTGGTCTGGCTCTGCCTAGTTTACCTGAAAATCCTTAGAAGATATCTACCTTCTCTAAGCAGTACTTGGTTGCCTTTGTAACTACAGTTGTTCTGACTTTGAAATTTACAATCTACGTTATTCCCTGGCTGCATAATTTGAACTTAATTATTTGTACATCTGCTTACAAAATCTAATTATTTTAAAAGGTTAATCCTCTCTGTACTAGATCAGTTATTTAGATCATTTGAAAGGTTATGTCAATAGATGGTTTCTTATCCATTGATTATCATTGAATATACAGTTTTTATAGGATGGTTTGTTTAATCTGACTGCTCAGTGCATTCACAACTGTACACTAGGATGAAAGGCCTGTTAGCACAGCACCAAAGTATCCTGCTTACACAGTGAGTTGCAGCCCAAGGTATGCATTCCATACTGAGAGCTGCCCCTGCTGCCTGCAACTCCAACACAGCCCCTCTGGAACAGCATCCTGCTGCCTCATGGATTAAGAGCAAAGCAGCATTCCCAGTTTTGCCAGCCTAGAGGAACGCTGTAGCATTAGCAGAAGATATAAACTGCAGTCTCAGAGGAAAAAAATAATAAAAAAAATTCATGTGAGAAACAATAGCCTTTTGTTGTTGCTGGGTTTGTGTGCTGGACGAGGTGGTTTGACTGGCTGATATTCAAGGGCATCCCATTCCACCAGATCCTGCAGCAAACCTCTGAGAAATGAATAGAGGAAGCAGCTTTGTCCAACCAGCATCTTTCAAAGATGCAGGGTTCCCATTTTACAAGGAATAAGCTTTTGGGAGAAAATGATCCTCTCTTTGTTTTTACTTTTATTCTTATAGAAGAAACATAAGTAGCACTGACCAAACGAATCAGGATCTATGATTCTTACACCATTTTAACAACTTTTCATATGAATGGAAAAGATCCATGTTTTGTGCTCATCTGAACAGATACTCTCTCTGTGTGTGTGTGTGTGTGTGTGTATATGCATTTAGAAGGATGCTTTACTAAATGAATTGAATTTCCTAGAGAGACACCTGGGGATAATGTGTAGTTGTCTCCCACTGGTATGCCCAGTTACATCCATATTTATAAACAACTTTATCCTCGGAACAGGAGCCATTAAATCACTATCCCTGAGGCTGCTCTGGCTGTGGTAGATAAACAGAAGTGTTTCTGTGTATTTTTATGTCTAAGGATTGTAAACCTTCACAGAGTTAAAAAGGGCAAAAGTTTAAAGCAGGATATGATTGAATGGACGGACGGTAGGAAATAGGATCAGATGAGAGTACAGTGTGTTATATGGAAGGAAGTCTGCTCATTAGCAATGCAGAGATACTCTAACCAAGAGCCAGGCAAGTGTCTCTGAGGAGCAACATTTGAGAAGTCTACAGGCACAGAATGCCTGTGAACAGCAGGAGGATGACTGAGAGACCACAGAAAACTCTGGAAACTTTAAGATGTTTCAAAGGATTGCATTCTCCTCTGCATGAATTTGCTAATCTGACCTGAGTAGGGAGTGATGTAGCTTATAAGAGTAAAATCAAGGTTTCCCATCTACTTTTGTTTTTTACACAATGTCCATATTGTACTTTCTTAAAATCCTGATGTTTAACTGATTTTTTCTAATCTGCCATTCAGCTGGGATGTGTCCTGCAGATTCAGAGTTCCATGAAAGGACACTGGTTCCTACTGGGGACATTGTTCATTCCTAGCATGATAGAAGTATACTAGATTCCTGACTGTTGTGTTCCCCTATACTTGTGCTGACTCTTTTGCATACCTGCCACACTTATGGAAGGTGTTTGCTAGACAGTTTAGAGACTGAAAGCTGCTTTAGTATGTAGAGTTGAATGTCCTGAAGCCAAATGCAGACTTTAAGATATATTCATATCATCTAGATGGCGCATTCAGATACTAAGAAGCTTCTTTGGCTTGGTTTTCTTACAACATTTCTTGTATGTTTCTGGCTGCAGTGTTAGTTTGAGGTCAATGTTCAACACAGATCGTCCTGATCCTACAGATGGTCATAAACAGTGGTTTGGAGATAAGCATTCAGCTGATTGGACACAGTTGTTTACAGCACCTGCTTTCAAGTCCAGTAATGACTGTCTCGGTGCTGTCTTCACCTCACACTTTACTGGTAAGATGGGCCTTTTCATCAATTTAGGATGGGTGGTTCTTCCCCTCTACTCAGCCCTGGTGAGACATCTCTGAAGTTCTGCATTCTCTCAGATCTTACACTATTCTTTTGTTAATAGAGTGAGGGTTGTATTGACTCCATCTGGGCCACATAATCTGTTTTATGGTGAAAAAAGTTCAATCTTCATGCCTGTTCCATACAGGACATCTGATTTTTCATAGCATTTTCTCATGCATGTGCTAGATGAAATGATGACTACAAGATGGAGATTAGGAGATAGAACAGCGTCCAAGCAAGAAAAAAACCTGTTACAATCTGGAGGGACTTATGAAACATTTGTCCCCATCCTTGATATGACCCCTACATTATGGTCCTTCTCTATAATGCATAAGAGAAACCTAATGTCTAATTTGCTCTAATGCAAAAAATTGAAATAATTTTTTTTCTAAAACAAAGTGATCTCTTTGGCAGGATGTAAGAAAAGAAATGTATAAAAAGTAAAGGATAAACTTAAGGATATTGTAGATCTATTTTGTGCAGACAGTAATCATGTCCTGGCTACTTTCTCTTCATTATTCCATGTTTAAGATCAAAAGAAAGCATTTATTCTTTTAAAAAAATATATTTATTTTTAACCACAGAGAACTGGGTACAACAGACACATGCCTGCAGGCTGCAGTTCAACATTATTGTACTCATTAACATAAACCGGTAAAGCAGCACACACCAAATACTGCTTTGTTATCCCTTTGCGACCTCCTTGAGTTCACAAGGGCTGTAAGTGGTAAAGAGTAGATGTCTGACTTCATGAAACTGGCTGAAATAGAATGTGTAAACCTAATACTTACTGAAGGGCAATGATAATTTATTTTGGACTCGTGTTGCTGACTGCTGTGTTGCTGGTGCTGTGATGAGAGAACTGTACAAGAATAAAAATAATTAAGTTATTAAAAGAGAGTATCCTGAGAAGATTTAAGAAATCAAAACCACTTACAGCAAAGAAGATAGCTGACCCAAACTGAGACAAACACAAAAGAGGACTTTTAAGGCAAACTCACAGAATCACAGAATATTAGGAGTTGGAAGGGACCTCGAAAGATCATCCAGTCCAACCCCTCTGCTACAGCAGGATTCCTTTCCCTTTAGTAGAGCTACAGTAGGTATAAACTTGACCTATATGGTTCACTCTGCTATAAAAGAGGGATGTCCAAAGTCTTAACACAAATTATTCTTACTTTTGGAATTGTTGCCTACATGGAGCAGAAGCTGGCCATGTGTTGTGCTGACTGGCTCATCTGGGAATGCATGTTGCAAATTGTGCAAACTAAGTTAATGGAAATAATGAGTGTGGGGTGTATTTAACCTGATTTCCCAAGAAAACAAACCTTACCCAAGTACTCTGGTTGAGTGTATTGCCTCAAAGGAGATTGCTTCCTGGTAACTTTTGGATTTATTGGCTACTTTCAAGCAAATTTAACAAATAAATAGAGGTGAAGAAATTAGTTTATTTCTGCAAGTTCTGTGAAAATTTAGAATGCTTTCTTACTGCCTTTCTCAGTGGAAAGACCAATAATTTGACCTTTTATTAAAATAAGAGATGGTCTACCCAAGAATGAGATTTGGTTTATTAATTCAGCTATTCAAAAATTATTTATTCCACTTCTTATCTCTCCTCCTTTTTCACATGGGATCTCCCTACTGAAACATTGAATTACTCTTAACTATCTGTGGACATATGTTCTACTTTTAATTATGAGTCACATATAACCTCGTGTTCATAAGAACTGGACATAAACTTCATCTGTGGTAAATTTTGCCATACTGAGAAATCACAGTCAAAGTGGATACCAGGCTTATGTGTGAGAATGGAAAACATAATCTCTTGTCCGGTTATATGTCTAGCTTCCAGCTGCAGAACCCAGCATTAAGTGTTATACAAACTCTTAATGAGTTTACAGACTAAACAGAGAGGAAGAGAAATTTAGGGCTTCCTGAGACCTGGGCAGAAAGCTAGTGATGAGAACCAGGCCTCAAATCCTGATTTATAATATAAACAGTATCTTTTAGCCCCACAACCCTCTTCTTCTTAACTGTAGTCTATTGCTCATGAAGAACAGCTGATGTCAGAAGTGTATCTGTAAAAAGACTATCTTTTTCTTTCTTTCCCCTGCTGTTGAAATAATTTCCTGTCTTAGCTGGTTAACCTTTCCTACTCATTTCTATTTTCATGTAATTTCTTATTATAGTTGCAAGTTAATCACAAATCTATTGAGAGACTTCTCTTTAATCTAGCAACCTTCGTTTACTTTGTGTGTCATTTAGAACAGTTGTGCTATGGTTAAGAGTGTCCAATTACATTCACTGCAGGAGAAAAAAACAAGGGATCAGCAGCCTACAATTTCAGCTGAAGATACCATCAAATGGGAAAACAAATTAGGTGCCTAAAAATAAAATTAAGGATAAGGATTCACATGCCAGATTTGCTTGTATTCTGTGACACAGAGTGATTGGTCAGATAATTGTTAACCTTTTCTTCCTAAATAAGTAAAAATGGGGTAATTTTTTTTAAACAGTTGTAAACCAGAGGAGAGGCAGCCTTGTAGAATTTTATGGACAATGTATTTCAGAACATCTGCCTCTCTGGTTTCTTAAATCTCATACTGTGTTTGCTGTCACATCAGAAAACACTCTGACTTAATCAATAGATTCATATCATAATACAAAAATGTTTTAATCCCCCCATCTTATATATGGAGAAACTGATGAAAATGGGGATATAACACATATCTCCCTTCCTCCCTCCTTTTCTTTCTTCCTCCCTCTCTCCCTTCCTTCATTCTTCCCTTTCTTCCTCCCTCCCTTTCTCCTATATGCTCCTCCCTCCATCCCTCTTTTCAGAGAGATCTACTAAATAATACTTCGAAATAAATCTGATTTCTCCCATGATGCAGTCAAAGGGTCCATATGTTAATCAGTGCTCTGAAAGGTCCTAGTTTAGGAAAAGCTTATTACCTGTACAGTCATTGTTTCAAATGCAGACTTGGATAACACAATATTTACTCTTACTTTTCTACATTTCTAGAATACACAGAAAGTGGTAAACACTGATTCCATCATGCACGTGATTACTGCACCCTGGCACTGCCTCACACAAAGTATCTGCCCCAAAACCTTCCAATAACTGCACTGTGAATAATCTTAACACCAAGGTGCCTCTTTCCTGAGTAGGTCAACAGATTATTAAAGCACTAGGCAACAAAAAGAAGCAGTTCTGCCCATAAAGGGAAAATGAATAAAAATCTCCATTTAGTTGTCCAAATAATTAGATTTCTCCTAGAAAAATCAGAGATGGTATCCCACTAAACAATGCTTGGTGGAATGAATTTGACAGAAGAGCAGCTCTTTATAGCTGAACTTCAGATATTATTAATCTATCAAGCTCTCCAAAAAGGGCAGGAATCGCACGTTTTCTAGAATAACTCCATGTTCTCTAGTAGGAAAAAAACAAACAGGAATTTGAACCATGCTATCAAATATCAGTCCTTATAACTTCTCTGCAATAAATGTTCTTTAAGAGTAAATATAATAGAGTAATTTTCCATGCACCAGATTGATTAAAATTGCAAACTATAATTCAGAGCTTGGAATTCAGCACATGAAACAGCCTAAGCTCAGATTCATTGCCCAAGTTACCATGGTATCTTCTGAAATCATAAAAAGCAAACAAGCCCAGCAATATAATCAAGCCTTTAAAGGGGAAATCTGTCCTCAACTCATAAGTAATAAAAGGTCAGTCTGTTTCAGGTCTGGGCAGGTTAAAATTCTCCTGGAGAAACTGAAGACAGGTTTCTCATCTGTGCATGCATCTGCGAGTGTTTCTTTAACGTGCTCATACTCCATTTCTCAGCTTTCAGCACATAAATCAGTGTTTGCCAGTGCTTATGTGGAAGTGTAAATAAAAAGGGCTTGATGACTCACTGCACAATGGCAACAACTATAGTATTTCACAGGCAGGACCACAGCTGCTATCCACCTACCCGTGAATTGGCTCAATATATCCTGTACTGGTGGATGTTATTGACTTGCCTCATTTGTCTGTGCTAACAGGCTTTTTGGAGAAGGAAATGGGGGAAGCAAGACAAACCATTCTGAAACTGTCCTTGCAGGATTCAAAGCACTACAAATGCTCAGCCACTGCAAATGTCTCTAAGTTATTTGTCACACAATGTATGCACCTCCTGGTTTTGGTAGCTTGATGATGGCCTGCATGGGAGCAGGGTGTAGCATAGGCAAGCCCTTTCAGTTGGACTTGATGATCCTGAAGGTCCTTTGCAAACGTGATGATTCTATGATTCTATATACATATGTACTCACAGGCATATATGTATCACTGCCTACTTAGCATTATTAGTAACAAATGAATAGGAGCTGAATCCAAATGCAGAAGAACTCTGACTATTTCCACATCATCTGATTTCACAAAGTTGATAAGATTTGTTCATTACTACAGTGACTGGAACAGGAAGAAGGTAAAATTACAACCTTTTCAGGATAATCACAGAATATAATATATAGGATGCTGTTGTATAGACCTCTATTTTTTACATCTTTCTGCACAGAACAAAGCATGGCTTTATGTAAAGAAATTATGTTTAGTTACCCTAAAATCCTGAAGTATTGTATTCTGGGCATTCCGCTTTCCTCTTAAAGCAGAAGTTAAATACCCAGTTGCACTACTATATCCTGATAGTGAAGTATTTGCCTCTGGCCCCTGATTACTGTTTTCACTACCAGATATTTGTTCCTTTGGTGCATGCTTATACACAAGATTAAGATTTTTTTAACACTTGTGCATTTCTCAATACCTGGATATTCCTGCATTAAGACTGACTCTTCATCGACTCCTGCAAGCTGGAACTAAAGAATTCATTATAAGACTCCTATAATTCCTGCCTAGCCTAATAAGGATGGGCTATGAGGCAATGCAATCTGCTGAAACATTGGTGTACATTTTAAACAGTCGTCATGGTGTAAATATTCCTAAATAGAAGTCCATGGTAATCTAATACAATACTGTGATCTGCAATATGGTAATTACAACTGTGACTTGACTCATTAATTTTGGTAACAGTTGTTAAGCAGCTCATTAGGTGGGTATCGAACAGCAGACGTCAATCTGGGGAGCCTCTCAAAACCTTCCAATATTTTTCTTTTCACAGCAAGGAGCATGGCAGAGGAGGGGGGAGGCTGGACTCAGGGACTTCTAAGCTGTTGAGTTCAGGGCACTTCATGGTTTTGGCAAATATTGTGATAGCTCTGCGAGTCAGAATTAAACAAAGATATGATCGTGTAGCACATTTCAACTTCTGGCCTTGAAAAATTCCCCTCAGTTGCTCATGTCGCTTGTGTTCCAGCAGATCCCTCAGTTTCTACTGACAAACAATGAGGCTAACAGAGTTCACTCCTATATAGGATTACACAAAATTGGTTTCTGCTTCCACTTTCTCATTCCATGACATACTTGTGTGTGATTTTATGTTCTAATGGAACGATTTTTGCTGCTTATTTGTATTAATTTAGCTATAGTACATCAGCTGGAAATAAACATGCATTAGTTCCTCTTCATATATCTTTATGCTGGTTATGGTGAACAAGATCACAAAATTCACAGAAATGAAAATTAAAACTGTCAGTGTCAAGCACATGATGTAAAATGTTTTTAACATATGCTTTAATCTCACTGCTTCTGTGTATTTCTTAAATTCACTTTAGGCACTTAAAGAAATCATGTGACAATGTCCAAAACTGACCAAAAATGGACAGTCCTGGCCAAATAGCTATGCTGTGCAGAGGGGTTTAGGTTTGACTTTAAGCATTCAGCTTTTTCACCCTTGTTAGGAGGTGTTTCTTGAGCAGATTTCTCAAGAGAATTTGAATAGACTGTTCTGAGGCTGACCAACGACAAACAGCAACACCAGTACTCACATGCAGGGCCAGACTGAGCCGCAGTGTCCTTAGATTTGCATAGTTAATCTTTGAACTGTATGAAGTCTGAATGTTGTCAAACTTGTCTCCTTCCCGTCCACAAAACCTTTCCAGCCAGGGACAGAAGTGTCAAGGTCACTATCAGACTCTGCAGCATGGAAGGAAAAGCTGGAGCTATTCAGAAGTTGTTAGCAAAATCTAAAAGTCCAACTCTGCAATACTGTGACAGGAACAGAGCTGGGAGCTCAGCATTTAAACAGTATCTTCTGCCCAGTATATCACAACGGGCTTTCTGTTAGTGCATTTTCCCACCTGTCTGCAGCCATGAGTGACCCCTGAGTCTCCAGAAACCAAGGACCATCACTGTGTAGTGTCATTTCAAGACAGTGGTGGTTTGCATCTTTCAGCCAGTTTCTGACTTGCAAAAGCTTAAATCTGCTTTCTTCTTTATCATCTTTCCTACAGCTCTTCCTTATACCTCTTAGACCTTTGTTTCTCCACATCATCAGCCCAAGACGTATCCTGATTCTTACATATAAACACTTCCCTGCTAATGACAATTTTCTGATATGTAGGCCAATAAAAGCAATGGTGCAATATAGTTGCCTTCTGGACATTTAGGTATTTTTATCTCCTGATTGAGTATATGAAATAGTGCTTTTCTGCCACCTGTTTCCTATCCTGTCCTTTAATCATCCTCATTTCATTCCTGATAAACAGTGTTACTGAATAACACCATAGATCCCATACTACTAGACAGGGCGTTACTAGTGGCAGCACTTGAATTACAAACACCAATATATTTATGCCAAACTTAAGTGTATCTTAGAGATGAGAGATGTAAGCTCTTTACTGTGAATCTGCCCAAGATGTGATTTGCTGAATCTTTGTGAGCTAGGCTCAAAAAAAGGTCCCAGTGCCTCTCTGAGTCAGCTGCAGAGTACAGCCATGTAAAGTGTCTCCCATCCACAGCAATAATGCATCTCTTTAAATTCTCTGTTAACTTCTTCTCCTTCCTCATAGACTCCACACTGGCTCTTATATGATGATGTTGGAAATAACATTCAAAATGGTAGGTTGGTTTTTTTTTTCCTCTGACTTACTTTCTACTATTCAGTCAGATATGGAACAATACTTTAAAAGCCTCTTCTCACGCCCCATTCCCCAACCAAGAAAACTGTTGGCTATTGAACATAAGCCTTCTCCCCTGGGTTACCTTCAGTCTGGAAGCAGCATTTTTTCACAGAATCACCTCTGTCTTGCTAAGTATCCATCTATTTTTAGCCATTACTAGCAAAATTCTCCTTCTCTCCTCTTTAATGCTGCAAAAAGAGTTTTAGTAGGATACTGGTTATATTAAAGGTATTATAGGATGGTTCTGCCTCCCCTAATGTAAGGTATTAAAAAATATTGTCTATTCCAAGTTAGCTGTCGAGGTTCCTTCTGTAGACAGTGGAGACATTAATGATTTAGCCCATCCTAGGCAAGTGTTAGAGGACAAACTGCAAGTTATACACGGGATGGTCTTTTTCCTTTGGTTTAATTGTATACCTAAGGTCCCAATGCACCTCAAAGTCAGTCTGGATCTAAACTCTAACAGCACACCATGTTTCATAGTGCACTAGCAATCTTGCTAAAGAAGTTTTATTTAATACCAGGCTCAGTCAGCCTTTCTTATGTGGAATAAGAAATTTATTTTTCATGCATCCCTGCAAAGAGGAGCTGCTGGATTTTATAAGCACTTCAACAAAGAGGTGTCTAAGTCCTGTAAGAGTGGCACAAGAGATCAAGAGATAGCAAAAAGGCAAGCACGTGATTGATCCTTGAAAGTGGTACTAACACTCACTTCCCTGCCTACTTCCTTTTGCATTACTCACTGTCACATGCTTTTAAAGCAAAGCACTTCTGCTCCTCCATCCCTGTTGCATGCCTTCTTGCTGTAATAATCTATTTGCCAGAGATGGGAATTCTAGAGAAAAAGCCCTTTGCCAGATCTCCACTTCTTTGTCTTGTGATCACCCACTTCCTGAAAACAATAAGCTGCACCAAATAGAAGAAATTTCTGTTTAGCTGTTAGGCAAGCATAAAACCCCACAAATCTGAAAGAAGTTGCTCCACTTGTACTCTCAGAGATTAAAACTATTTAAAATCTGGACAAATACAAAGGTATTGACTCTTTTTTGAAGCGGGACCAGTCTGTCATGCTCTTGTATTGGTGACTCCTTTGGTGTATGTGTGCATGTGAGTAGAGTTGAGGCTGCTGGGTTAAAGGGAGTGAGCCCTGGAGGGGGCTACTAAATGTCTCGTAGTGTCAGAAGGGGATATAGGAAGGGAAAAGGAAGAATGATGTAAGTCCTTTGAAGTTGTTTTTTCCCCCTCAGATCTTGCATTTAATGTTTATACTCCTTTCCAATGAGGCAAATAATTGTCTAGTGAGCACAGGAAATTAAGCAAATTCTTTTTCCTTACCTCTTTTACTAAATCCAGTCCCCCAAAGTGTCTGTTATAGTAGTTTTTATTTTGGAATTTCATTTTCTTCCATCTTTTTCTGTTACAAAATCCTTCATGAGATACAGCACTTCTCCCATTCAGATTTGGTTGCACCCCAGAGGCAAATTTTCTGAAAAGTATTTCCACTTTTCAGTAAGTTATTAGAGAAAGTGGATAAGGACAGAAAAAGATTAGGATTTAATTCTGCTTTGAGGAAGCAGATTTTGTCAAGTATTCCTTTATTAAAAAAACAGTTCTAAAATATAGAAATTCTAGTAAGCCACTTCATATAAAAAAAATAAATTGCCATACACTGTAAAGCAGTTGAATTAGTTCATAAACTGGGTATATTATGTATGGTTATTCATTTATGAGCCACTGGATACAATCAATAACTCTACCCTATCATGATACCATAACAATATTGCTTAGTCATAAGGGCTAAAAAAATCCACATCTATTATGAACTACTGTCTCAGTTTTTCTATTGCCATTCCTCACAAGTTACTTTTTTATGTGTGTCAAGTCTCATCTGTGGGGGAAGAATAATTTAGAGGACCAGTAATGGGATGAGGAACATTTCACCTCCAGGTCACTTGTTTGAATCTAACCCTGAACCAGTACTGATTGAAAATCATTGCCATCTGATTGCTTTCTTTTGCTGGCCTAATGGATATGAACCATTGGTCCTAGTCTAGAGCATAAAGGACATATGTCCACATCAAAAATCTTCCTTTGGATTGTAGTTAGCCTCTTTATACTCCCAGCAGAGAGGGGACCAGGGTGGAATTGGTGGCACTGAATGAATTGCATTACCCCCATGACCCAGAGGTAGATTGTTCACAGAAGTTCACAGATATTCTAGTGGAGTTATGGAAAAACTTTTATTGCCTCCATGATACTCTGCAGAGAGACAGCAAACCAAGGCTCCCAGGTCAGCTGTTATCATACATTTTTTAAGCATCAAACTTTCCAAGCAAGTAGAAGTATTTTGGGAATGACTCTCTAACCTGCACTACCAATCAAGGAAAACTTTTAGCAAAGATTTGAAGACACTCAAAAAATTAGAAAGTGTGTGTGAGGAGTGAAGGGGAGTGCATGAAAACAAAGGCAGAGGTGGTGGACATACAGAAACAAAATATAACTGAAACCATTACATTATCAGCCACGACTTCGTATCTTGGCTAATGTACCACATACTACAAATTTTCCAGTAAAACCTTCCCTTTGAAGATGAGTTTTCAGTGATGAATCTCAGCTTCTCTAACTGACGCACTTTAACTATAATCTTTCCCTTGGCTTCCCTTCTTTTCTTTTGAATTGAGCTACACCGTTGCCTGTTAGACACTGCCTGTAACACAGAAGGAATGTGCCTGAAGAAGAAGGTCCATATTTACAACAAAAGGAGCAACTGCTATTTTCAGAAGGTGTTATGTAGCTGTTTGGGACCTATAGGGTTGTTCTGGGAGTTACATGAGCTGGTTAATAGTGATGCAAAGAGGCATACAGACACAATTGAATGCAAATGGCCATGCCTATGACACAGCTTTCCTGTGCCTCATAAGGCATGAGGCACATCAAGTTCAGAAGCGACAGAGCTGTATTTCTCAGTGCTGCCACAACTCATCTCTAGTTCTTCTTTTACAGGCCTGTTTGATTTTTTTGAGGCAGTAGATCAATCAGCTAATGTGAAGAATACTCTTATTATTTTATTCCACAAGACCAGATGAAGAAAAATCAGATTAACTCTGTGAAGCACAAGTGGAGGAACAGAGGATTCGTCATTACTCTAACTATAAAGCCCTGCCTTAATCACAGGGTTTTTCCTAACTCCTCATCTAATCAACTTAAGTAAAATCCTTTTTGAATTAGTAAGAATAATGACAAAGCTAAAAGCCAAGACAAGACTTCAAGATTTGGTCCTGTCTGATTTTGGGTGTTTTGGGGTTTTGTTGGTTTGTTTGTTTTGTAATGCAAGTCCCTGCATTTCAGTACAAAGCAGAGTTCAATATCAATTCAGGAGAAAAAAACAATGAAAAAATCGGACTCTACTGCTGCTTTCCACAAGCCAGTAAGAATAATGTCTTAGATTATAAGAAAGGGCAGTAGCAATATCACCAGTGCAAAGAACAAGCAGCAACTTCTGGCTGCTTTATCACTGACTTTTTTTTTTTTTTTGCCAATTTAAGATCAAGATCTTGGAAAGAATTACATTCTGTCTTAGGAGGAAGTGACAGAAACACATTTTCAATTACCAGTGGGTGACAACAGAACAACAATGTTGGTACTTTTTTAAACAAGGTTATTTCTTGGTTTACAGAGGTGACTATTTACAAATGACTGAACAAGATTCTTTTACAAATGATCTTATTTTTTAAAAAAGAAATATTCTCATTGTGGGAATGGAGATGTTCAATTTATATCATACACTCTCTTTTAAGGGGTAAAGGGTTTTTATGCACAGAAAATTTGCAGTACAAATATTTTGAATTGATAATTTCTTTAAATAAAATCTACCCATGTGATAGGGTCTTTTTTGCCAGCTCTTTTCATGGACACAATTCTGCCAGACTTCAGAGACCCTTGTCTAGGTTCTGTCCTATGCAAAGAGGTCCTTGAAAAAGAGTGTGGTATGGTCTGTAAATCACCACCTCTTTTAAGGAAGAACAATGCTTTAATGTGCAGCCACTCAAACCAGCAGGGACACAAACTCATTTACAGGTAACAGACATTAGTGTGGTATTGTTAAGAAGAATAAAGAAATTTTGCAGTTTTTCAGTGCCCTGAAATGTATGCTTTTAGTGAGCAAAGCAGGAGGAAAGAAAGGTAGAGCTCTTGTCTCTATGTGATTATAATGAAGGAAGAAGTGTTGCTATAGTATTCGTACTTAAATATTTATCTAATTTGAGTTTTGTCAATATAAAAACTGAATTGCACAATACAATGACCTGAACAAGCACCATTCTGATGGCTAATTACAGTTCAACAGTGCTGGAAAGGAATATATTACACACATGTACATGAGCCAGAAAATGATCCAAGTGAAAGGCAGCATGACTCCCACCTAATGGGGCACTTCGTGAGGTTGTAAAACAAATGCTATATAAATTACACCAGATTAACAGCCTTTGGTATGTAAAGGAGTCACATAAACATGGCAGGCAGGGTGGTACTTGGGAGTTGGTAGCTGGAGAGCAGTAAAGCAGCAAACAAAAGTCTGTGACAGATGCATCCTAATTTGACTTACGATGATACAATCCCAAACCCGTCTGGCATCAATACTGCAGCTATATCCATTTATGTTAGGAAGGTGGCCCTGACAAATTCTGGTCCTCTCTGGTGCTGTTTTCTTGTGTTTCTATAAATATGACAGGGTCACAGTCATGCAAGTATGTTCTGAAGTCCAAAATGCAAGGAATGACAGACCTGTTGAAATCTCTGGGAAATGACAGAAGGTGGAAGGAGTGATCTGATGCTGAAGTCTGCCACTGAATACCCAGCCAGGGAGATCAGGTGTGATAAGGGACTTGGTGTTGATGGAGGACTTTAAATGCTCAAGCAGTTTTTGGAAAACTGGTATGGTGACAACCAGACTGTCAAGCAGATCCTACCTTACCTTCATAGAACTGTTCAGCAGTTCATTGCAGAAAGGCAGCTTGTGTGAGGACCGTTATGAAATAACAGAGGGAATAATTCTTTGGAATAAAAAGTTAGAGAAAGCACAATAAACCTAAAGGACTACAAAAAAAGAAGACATGACCTTGGGAAAAAATTGAAACAGGGGTTCAAGTATTCTAGAAAAGAGAGGTCTCCCTGGGGATAGTCAGCTTGACATGTGCAAAAGACCTTGTGAAGAAGAACAGTGCTTCATATCCACTCTGAGCAGGACAAGGGGAAATTAGTTTAAATTGCGCAAAAGATTAAAATTATAAAAAGATTAAAATATAAGGGGGAAATTATATTTGTGAGGGCCCTCGAATGGATTGCTTAGGGAGGATCTGGGATTTCCCTCATGGGGTTGCTTCCAGGGACAGATTAAACAAAGCAGCATGAACAGTTCACATACAGCTAATCTTTCACAGGAAGCACAGACTGGGCAAGGCTCTTTCTATGATGAGGAAAACCACTTAGTCTTCTTCTGAGAGGAAAGGTGAAATTTGAGAACAAGGCTCAAACACTAGCCTTCATGGGGAAAAATGTTAATGACATTAAGGATTTTTTCCTTCAAAAAGTGTCCCAGTTTTCTCACTGTTCAGGTTGAAAATTTTCCCTATAAAAATTGTCCAACCTTTTATTTTTCTTTGTGATACATTAATGTAACTATTTCAATCTAATTTGGGTAAAATAGCTTTCCTATATAAATAGTTTTTGCTTCAGAGCTTTTTGCCACACCTATTATATTTTAGGTTTCTCCTGAAGAGTCATTTTTCTTTCCTGTCTTGCTCTTTCTTACCCAACAGCTATGTTAGAAATTGTCCCAGTAAAACAAATATAGTAGTTTAGTTGCTTCAGAATTTTCACTGGTCTTTTGGCAAGGGAAGAACATTATAAATTTTGGTAACAAAATGTCTTGCCTTCACAAACTGGGAAACTCAAAAGAAACTGAATCTTAGACTTTTCTTAGTAGGAGGACCAGTTAACATTGGAAATCTGAATGGATAATATGCACTACAACTGGTTTGGAGAAGTTGTCTTTTTAAAAGTATTTGGTTTGGGAAAAACAAACCTTGCAACTGTAAGAAACAGGAAGAATGTTAAATAAAATACATAACCCCAAGGTTTTCCTTCTTTATGAACAACAATTCATAATCCCACGAAGCATAAAATCTGATATTTGCTCCATGGCATTCCCAGGACTCTTTCTACTGATGGACCATGCTTGGTACCCAGAAAACTCCACCTCCCAAATCTCGGATTAAATAGAAATTGCAAGCAGAGGAAGGAAATCTCAGTTAGAATCAATGACCTTAATACTGTCAGTAGACAGATCTGTGCCAATTATATTTGTCTTAATTTTGCAGCAAGATGTATTCCAAAAGGGCTGAGATTTTTCATTTTCCTCTGGACTGATCATTTTCACTTCAGTTTATAGAGAATGCTGGTTTACCCATGAACTTAATGTTGCAAGTATTGTATGTATGCCCCCTCCCCACAGACGCTGTGCTTGTTGTTGAGCTTGAGGGGATAAGAAACAATTTTCTTGCCACATGCAATGGTCCCAGACTTCCTTTTTAAAGCAAAAAACTACATATCCACAATAAGAAGACTGATTCAGATAATCACTGGCCCAGAGACTTGGACTAGTACTTAGGCCAGAAATACCAGAAGATTATTTTTTCCAGTGCTGTTTCCGTAATCTTCTTTCTAGACCAAGATGAAGAAAGGAATACAAGAAATATTTTACAGTAAAGCAGAAGTCTCTGGAGGACTGTGTGCATATTTGATTAAAAGTTTTATTTTTTTCTTAGTTTTATACAAAAGTGAAAAATATTGTCTGAATAAAGTTAGAACTTTCTTTTTCAAAATACTGGACAGTCCCACAAAATCTCTTGACAGTAACTTGTTGTAGATAATGCTCTGTGACTAAATGCCTTCTGTAATATTCATTTAATCTATTTTGGAACATATCACAGAATCACAGAATGTTAGGAGTTGGAAGGGACCTCGAAAGATCATCTAGTCCAACACCCCTGCCACAGCAGGATTCCCTAGACCAGGTCACACAGAAGCACATCCAGACGGGTTTTGAATATCTCCATAGAAGGAGACTCCACAACCTCTCTGGGCAGTCTGTTCCAGTGCTCTGTCACCCTCACTGTGAAAAAATATATGGAAGCTAAACATGTTTACAGCAATTTTATGAACTGGTTTACTAGAATGGCTAGTGAAGTATGTTTCTTTGATTTGTGTTGTTTTCTGTGGAGAAAGCAGACTAAAATAGAATAAACATCATGGCACCTTGGCTCCCTTTCAATTAGACAACAGTCTACATTGTTTACATGCTGTGGTGGGTTGACCTTGGCTGTTTACCAGCCACTCTCTCACCTGCTTTCTTACTTTTGCTCCTCGACAAGGTGAGGGAGAAAATGATGGAAAAGCTCCTGGGTTGAGATAAAGACAGGGAGATCAGTCACCAATTGCTGCCACAGGCAGACCAGACTTAACTTGTGGAAACTATCAGTATATGTGTATTGGATGGGAAACTGTATCCAGAATAGTGCAGACCTGCAGGTCCCCCATCCCACATCACCCCTACATGCACTTCCAAAACCTGGCCACCTGCATCCAATATACATGTAATGACATAGTGTCCTCAAGCAGAGAAACTGGAAGCATCTTTACAATGAAAACCTATCAGCTCCCATTTGCTTAAAAAAAGGACTTTCAGGTGAGTAAGTATAGGACATAATTGATAATGCAGGGACAATTTTCAAATGCAAAAAACTAAGCAGCCAAGTCCATTTTTTAGCCTTTAAACTGACCTGAAAACACTTTTTAATCAGAATTCTACCTGCTAGGTCCTGAGTTAGGTTCCTAAACACTGGTGTAGCATTTGTAATTTTGCAGTATCTATGATCTCTTCAAAGTTTGTGATTTTCCTGAGTTTCACTAGAAATACTAAGTTAGTCACTGTTCCGTTCATAGGTAAGCCCACACATCACCAAAGCAGACACTGTCCTCATGAATGAGAGCAAAGAAAGCCTACAGTGGCAGTGTTAGGGCTACTCAGCTCTGTAAGATGGATATGATACAGGACCTGATGTTTCCTGAGCTCACATCCAGAGTGGTAAACCCACTTTTTGTCAGCATGATACTTCTTTAACTTATTCTCTTGGAGTGTATGAGCTTTCCTTTTTTTTTTCCCTTTGTTTCTTTTTAATCTGCCTTTGAACTATGCATGAAAATATGATAGTGAGACGCACCAAATGAGCAATGGCAAAATGTCACAAGTTAAATATGGCTGCCCTACACTAGCACAGGACAAGCAGAGGATGGGGAAGATACAGAGGTGTGACCAGCCTGACTGGTTGTACACAGCTATGAAAAATGGAAACGTACCATTTAAGTGAAATCAAGGCTTCTTATGTTGTTCCTTTAGGCATCACTTCATATGATTTCTTTCAGCAGATCAACTGGCTTAAATATCTGCTTCAAACTTTCTGTAACTCTAAACCTGCAGTCTGAATTTTCCACCAATGCAACGTGGCCACTAAATCAAACCTTATATTATCCAGATGTTGAGCATCTGTCATTCTTAATTAAATGAACAGGACTTGAGGCTATGGAAAAGCATACACTTTTAAAGGTGACTTGCAGTGGGATGGAAAACTGGAATTTTGCCCTTTCTGCTTTTTGATGATGTGAAAGAAAGGCTAGAAAACTTTCTCCTTCTGAGTCTGTGTTTACTTTATTTAAGTGATGTGCTTATAAATATCAAGAATATAAAATCAGGCATTTCCTGGTTTTACTAGGAGATCCTTTGGAGGCTTCATCTCCACGTATTATTTATTTGTACTGAGGTATGTCTGAGCAGGGATCAGTGCTTCACTGTGGATATGTGATTTCTACAGCATCTGGCACAATCCTTATTTGCTCTTAAAAGCTCTGTGGGTTTTAAATCTTAAACAAAGGAATGTTTTCTCACAAAATTTTTTAGGTAGAGCTATTGAATCAGTGTGTTTTATTTAAGAAGAGGAAACAAAATTCCTTTGCCATTTCATCATTGTGGGCAGAAAATGTTTTGGCTCAGCCTCACATGATGCTGGTTAACCTGGAAAGCATTCAGTGTATCATTGTTTATGCTTAAAATATATTTTGCATAAAAGTTTTTAGAATTGTGAACATAACAGACTTTCAAATATTTGGTACTCATTAGTGAGCTTTCTCTACACAACATGCTAGTCATAGTGGAAAAGATACTTTAGTTTTCTTTAGCATCAGTAAAACTAAATAGTTTGGAGAATATGTTTAGGTAGATTAGAATGCTTCAACCAACTGATTTCCATTCCCTTTTTGATTCTTGCTGCAATAAGATTGATTTTTCTCCTTGTTTTAAGTCATGCTAGGAAAAAAGAACACAAACCAAACCAACTAATGGAAGAAATGTGAACTGCAACTCTAAATTCTAGAAATAAAAAATAAAGGCCCAAACCAAAATATGTGAATTAAAAAAACCAAACCCAGGTAAATACTCATGGACCTGTATGAGATACATACAAACCAGCAAGTACAGTTACAGCTTGATTTTGGTGTCATTTTTATGTCATATCTGAAAGAAATTTAACTCAATTTTTTAAGTAGAAATCTGTTTTTTGGAGCTCCCTCCGTTTTCCCTTTCATTCTCTCATTTCCATGCCTCTGAAATCCTTAATTGCACAGAGACAAGCTATCTCTTTCAGCTGAGTCAGAGGCACCTATAAAATCTGAGCTGTTTGAATCAGATGGAGAAAATGTAAACAGACTTGGTCATGCATGAAATCTTTCTCACAGTATGCAGATATAGAATATAATTTGAGAGGTCTGAAAGTGCAAAAACTTGTATCATTTGCATGGTAAGATCAGGGTTAATAAGAGGAGCTGAAGCAGAAAGCTAGCTTCCACAGAAATGAGAAGCAGAGCATGAAGGGTTTTTTTTCACAAAGCAAGGATTAATCAAGCATCTATGACAGTTTTAAAAGACACTACATGCAAGGAAGTGTTAGTATCTTTTCATCTGTAAGGAAAATATGATCCACAAAATCACTAAGACAACTTCCCTGGCCCTGTGTGCACAGCTGCTGTTGATATCACAGTAAAACAAGAGCAAGGAAAAAAAGGCAGAAGCAACTTCTAGAGATAAATATATGGGGTGATGCTTTCTTTTCCCTCAGGTTTAAGAATCTAGTGGACAGGTGTACTAGGTTATTTTGTACTACATGATATTTTGAACAGTATCTGGAGCCTTTAAAATTGATTAGCACAGTGTAGTGTTCATCTTGCAAAGTTGGTGTTTATCTAATAGACTGGAAACCTTTGTTGAACTGAATTATTTAACTTTTCTTTTTTCTTTGTCTATGGACAACATGTAATTGTAACCAGAATTAATCCTGATAACTGCAGCATTAGAATGATGCAGTAAAGTTTCAAAAACATGTGTTTTTTCTGTATATTTTATACTGTCAACCTTGATTCTTCATTCCTGTAAGCATATGTTCTGTAATTTCTTTTTGATCAACATTTGAGTTGCAAACAATCAGCCAAAAGTGTCAAGGGTTCTTTAGATATTGTGAGAGGACATAAAGATCTTTGTGTCTCTGACTTCTCCTCAATTTGTTTTGGATGATTTTATCCTTAAGGTACACAACAAATATGTTTTGTTTTGTTTTGGTTTGTTTGTTTTTTTTAAAGAACTCAGGCTTAATTTTTGTATAACCTATGTTTAAAGAACATTACAGCTTTTCATATTAAAAAAAAATTTTAAAAAACTCCAAAACCAGCAGAAAACCTCTACTTTTTAACATTCTATTAGGAGTTGGGGCATTCAGTGTAGTTAGGTGTGATTAAACCTCAAACTAACAATGGAATTTAATATGTTGAGTGCAATCTACATAAAACACCACTAAACTCTGCTACTCTACTGAATCATCTTCATACTGAGCAAAAAAAACCCCAAAATCACAGCCTTATCAAAAAAAATACAGTGTGAGCTGACAAATACAGGAGGTTTTGTTTTCAAGATGGACAGTAACTATCTCTTTTTTGTATAAAAGGGAGCAATATTAGAGAGGCCTTAAGGGGTTCACATAGACACAGATGTGAAACAGCTGATTCAAGGTACACCACAGTAAAACATATTGATCATTAGAGAAATGCATGGATTTTGAACAGAACTCTGACAATGAAAGCCTTCTTTCACATTCAGCAACACACAGAAAAGCCCAACTCTGGAGGCATTGAGACAAGAAATTGTGCATAGCAAGTCCTAGGAGAGAGGGTGCGGGTAGGATTGTATTCCCTTGCCTGCACAGTCTTCTGGTGAGCGATCTTTTCCAGGTCTTAATCAGAAACTCACCTTTCCCTTGCTACAAGTAACACACTTTCCCCATTTTTAGCTATGTTTATTTTTAACAAAGTAATTCAATAGACCTGACAAATTGGCATGTTTTCGAATTTCCCCAGAGTTCAGGGGTTTGCATAAGGCAGCGCTGTAGACAAACACTTTTACTTTTTCAAAACTAGGCAAACTTAGGGCTCCCTATCTGCTAGAAGGGATTTGAGAGCTGGTACAGTCAGCTGTCAGAATATGGGGATCAAACAAAACCTGTCAGGAGTTCCTTGGCAACCTTGGAGAAGAGGCCTGCAGTGATGGGAGATCTGGTAGCTTCAGGAGCCACATGTTCTTATGCAGATGGTCTACTTAAAGAGGAACACTTTAAAATAACGGTGGCACCTTGAATTTTCCTTTCTGTTGCCTTTTGGTAAGTACTGAACTTGTAAAGGTGATCATCATTTAAGGATGTCTGATTCCCTTTTGCACTCAAGTTTTCTTGCACAGGTCTTACTGAAAGGCAGCACATTTTTTTGCAGACAACCCTAAGTTACATGTGTTCATGGAACGAAAATGTAGAACTAGTATAATTTTCTTCAATGAAGGAGATCTGAGAAGTTAATCAGAAATTAGTCTTGTGCATTATTTATGAAGTAGAGTTGTGCCTTACTGGTCCAATATGAGGCAAATGGCTCTACCTTGGTCTGTCTAGCACATTGCAACTTCTAGAGGAAAGTGAGCAACAGCTGTAATGAGCTCATGCATGTGAAAATTTCATCCCAGCTCCCTGACTAAAGACTGGTTGACCCTGTTGAGTATGGAGATTTCAAAAACTCAGACAACAGTTACGAGAATGTTTCTGTGTGAGCTGTGTCCTACAAAAACTTGGTATGAATTTTACTTTAGGAATATCTATTAGCATTGCATTTTCAGACTAATCATGTAATGTTTCTTGAAAATGTTTCATTTTTTTCACAATTTTCTAAACCAATGGGGGACTTAAACAAAAAGCCTTTAAGCACTATCTATCTCTATGTACTTAAAAAAAACTATAATAGACAGTTTGAAACAGTATTATGCAATGTTGTATAATTCAGTGCTGGACACACTTATGAAATTTTAATCTAAAGCCAATATTGACTTAAACAGGTTTCATGCTGATATCTTTTTAAGTACTTTTTGTTGCAGCTCTTGTTGTAATACTTAAAAGACAGGGTGAAAAATTTGTTTGATTTTGGGTGGAATATCATATGAATGTATCTTTTGTATAAGAGAATAAACAGCTAAATCAGAGGAATAAGTAACTGAACTACTCTACCTAGACAGGCATAATCAGTTAATATCACTAAAAGTCAAGCTAAAGTATTGGGGAGAGAGGAAGAGTACAATTTCATGTCAAACACATGGTTGCACAAATTGTCCATTAACTGCCTATAGGAATGCATTAATGTTTTTCAGTTTAACCTGCATAACCTTGATCTCAAGCCAGAAATTGTTAATTCCACTTTTCTGCCCTTATTATTAAAAAGACAAATGAGAACACAGAACATCTGAATAATTTTGCATACCCTAAAAAGATTTAATCTTTTTCTTGAATGCAGAAATTCTGATCTTAGTACCTCTTATTTGTGTTCCTGTGTTGTCCTATTCACTTCAGTAGGGCTTCTCATCAGCCTAGAGTTAAACATGCAGAAAATTAGGAGTAGTTTTTATACGTTCAGACGACCACAGCCTTGGGAGTAATAAGGGAAATCCTTGTCCTTTAGCTTTTTGATTAAGAACACAGGTGATTTCCACTCTTTTTGATGGCATTATCCAATGCCCAGAAGTAAAATCATGCAAGTGAAACTGCATCTGTCTTGCTTACAGTAGGAATATAACATAAAAGATAACACTTTTCATGAGAATGTTCTCCCTTTGACCAAGGTGAGTTTAAAACTTTCTCAATTTCCTGTTCCTTACAATTATTTAAGGAGTAGCTCCTAGCTAACTCCACTAGCTCCTGAAGGAATTTTCCCTTGAGAAAATCTGCAAAAGTCTAGAAGTTTAAACAGCTGAAAAAAATCAGAGTATATTGACTTGTGGCAGACACTTTCCCAGTACTGTTCTTACAGCAAACTGCTATTCCTACATCATCTTGCAAGTACAGATTTACTCTTCTTACCCATCTATTCCTCCCCTGGGTGCTGAATTCCATGGAAATAACAAAATGAGGCTTCATTAGTATTTCTGCAATGCCTTTGATCAGATGTCTCATTTAGGGGAAGAAAGGAAGAGTGGAAGGAGAAGGCCACATGGTTATTGCTCCTTGTGACTGCTGGCTGTTCTCTCCAGCCTTCCTGTTTCCGATGCTGATATGTCAAAAATCTCTAGAGATAGCAGTGTTTTTAAAATGAATACACAGATTTACTTTTCATGTGTGTTTTGGTTCTTTAGGAGGAATAAAGTCCCCTTTTTTATTCATAGCTAATTCTCACTCAATGTAGTGTGGATCCAGCCCTCCTTTCCAGAAAATCTAAATGGTTGATAGATTTTTGATACTATCATGCAAATATCTACCCATCTATTAAATGTATGTGAATGTGTATATGAACCTGGTCAGAGACATCTGTTCCTACAAAAGCAAGTTACCTCACCTACCATCTCAACTGATCACAGTTGGTAACAACCAGCTACCTATAAGGAGTAAGTACAATTTTTCTTATTTCTGAAGTGTAATCTTCACTTTGATCTAAATCCTTTCTTACTCACAAAGGACTAGAGTGATTTAAAGGAACTGTGAAAACTCCAGTTTCTGCCATTGGAGGTTCACAGTGACAGTTTCAGCACAACCATCCTATAAAACTAGATGATCTATTTGCAAACAGTTGTTGGGAGCAGAGTGTGGAAGGCATTGAACCCTATATCAAGCTGCACTGTAGAGGCTCCAGGCACTGTTTTGCCACAAATCAGTGCTAGATCACAACCATAGCCTACACAGTGCTAGAGTCTGTCCTGGGTTCTTGGAAGAGCAGAGACAACATTATCTGCTTTTTGTCTTCCAATGCTATGGATTAAAGCAACGAGATCCAGACTGAAAAAGACAACTTCTGCTTCCAGAACTTGCTACAAAATATTGGAACCTGGAAAAATATGAGAAAAGCAAAACAAATTGGAAGAGTCTGTTGTTAGCTTTCTTTTCTCCACCTCACCAATTTTATGCAACATCCACAAGCAATGTGAAGTTCCTTTGAATGGCTTACCACCCCTCTGTTTCCCTCAGTTCTTCCTCTCCAAGGATATTTTAATGCCTTATTATTATGAGTGATGTGCATGTTTCAAAAAACGCATCCAAAATTGTGCCCAGCATTGCATACAGGCACACTCCCTTACTTACCTTGTCCAATTTTTACAATAGTAAGTAGTGTCTTTCAGCATTGCTTTAGATCTTATTTCTATTCTTTTGTCTCCAATTCAGAAAGCTTCCTGTTCTTTATTCTAGCCTTACAAGCCAGTTTTCGTATGCAGACCAATGCAGCTGGAGATTTTCAGCCTGACTCTAGCTATCTGAGCATAAAAGGGACAAGACTCATATATTCTTACAGTTCCCTCTCTGCTCATATAAAATATAAATTACATATGTGACAGATTAATGTTAACCTGTTACATCAATTGGGAATGTAAAACGCTCCTGCCACTGGACACGACGTGTATGTTTGTCCCTTTCTCCAGCTCAGCAGCTCTGTTTTCCATCTAGATAGTCTCTGCCCTGCAGACCGTATAATTTGCTATGCCACTATGGTCTTTAGTTACTACCACAACAGTCTCAAAGTTTATTAGTAACCTGCAACGTTTTCAAACTGGAGGGAGCAGGAGATCTTAGAAGATATTAGAAATTACTACAGACCAAGAACCCCTTACATCTACATGAAAATTCTGCCAGTGGAGTAAGAGGAGGCAGGAAGCAGTATAGATGCCCAAGAATCAAAGTCTGGGATGCTCCCCAGGATGAGTGCCTTTCCTGTGAAATCCTGCTTAGTGTCTCCAGTAACTTCATGCTCCACTATTTGTAGGTCATGAAGTAAGAACTGCCAATGTCCTGGAGATGGAAAAGTCTGTAGGGGTCTTCCATGAGGAGAGGGATAAGACAAAACTTCTCAGTTGAACATGGAAGGTAACGCTGTCCCTACCAGAATAATACAAATAGTGGATACTAAAGTGCAATGGTTTTTTGAGTATGTGTTAAAGAGCAATAAAAGACATAAAACCAAACAAAAGTCTATCATAGATGCTAAATCAAGAGAATGATACATATAAGTATATGGATACTTATTGGTATTTAAATACCTGAAAATAAATTGTATTGTTACTACCATGTATTATGTCTCCAAAAATGCTTTTTCCTTCCCCTCATTTGCAAATATAAACACCCCAAAAATGTATTTTGCTGAATGTATGGGTATTATTTGGAAACAATAAACTTGTAGCTAAGGAAAATAAGAGGGTCATGGTCTTGGCTGTTTGACATCATAACACTGCAACTTGTGAATTTTTTTCCCAGGAGACTTAGGCTTTCTCAAATAGAACAACTCCCCTCCTGCTGCTTCTCTTCTCAAGTTATGTTTAAAATGACCCATAAGCAGAGTGAAACTGGATGAATATCTCTTTCTTCTACAGCCCTGTGAATTTTTAATGGCTGGCATTAAGGTGAAAATCATAATTTCTCTCTGTCTGCTGGGCGATGGGCCATCAATTAAATTCTCTTTTGTCCATATGTAAAATAGCTAATGGTTGCAGCTTCTTTCCATAATAGAGCCATTAGTGGGTAATCTGCCCCTCTCTGCCAAACGATTTACTCAGATGGGTATAGATGAATCGGCAGTAATGTGCCATATAAACCTGGATCTGGAGATGTCCTGAGGGCAGCAAAGGTCTCCCAATATGACAGTTTAGTTCATTGTGTAGCTGTTTAATACATAACTTAATTACATACTGGTGTGGCAGTTGTTGAATTTGCAAATAGTTTTGTATTTCAGGATTTTAGTTTACACAAATATGATTCATGATCTGACATCATGCATATATAAAATGTCTTCAGTTTGGTAATGTGCATCTGATTCATATTGATTATACTCCTTGCTGGTATTCAAAGACCTAAATTATCTTTGCTGTTTGATATCTTACAAACACAGTGGATAACTGTTAGGGAATTTGAAACCCTTTGTAAATATTCCCATTTGACTGCTGCACAATTAATATTTTACATTTTTTTTAAAACTTGTCTTCTTTAAAGAACTCTCATTTCTTTGGGGGTGGGAGAGAAGTGCAAGCATGGACATTGTGTTCTGTGGTAATGGTAAAGGAAGAAGGGAAAGCAGAGTACAGATATCTCGTGCACAGTGACATTTCAGTCATTTGCTTACCCACACCAGTGTGCAGTGGCTGAATAACCAGCAAGAGAAACCATTTTATTTGTATTTGCTGTCTGATGAGTTTACTGAGCTAAGTAACTTACTAGTAAAGAAGGGCAATGATCCAGGGGAATTGGTTTTTAATTTTTATTTTCCCAGGGTTAAAGAGTATTAATGTACATCCAGCTGTTACCAGATTTGTCATTGTTTTGAACATATAGGAAGACTACAGACTATACCAATATGGAAAAGCTCTGTAATGGTTGGGAGGTCCAAAAAAGGAGATATATTTCTTGCACTAAAATGTTCAGTGATTAAAAATATGCTATCAAGAGAGCATTTCTGTCCTGAAGGTAATTCACCTAATGGCCAGTGTTTACTCCAGGTTATATGTAAAACATTTGGGGTTATTTCCCTTTCCACTAATGTGAAAGAAGAAGGAAAAGAATGGGGAGAGGAGATATTGGGAGGGGTGTTTCAAAAGCTATCACCAGTAGTCCCACTCTACTCCTGTTTAAGTCTGAAGCTGGATCCCAAAGGGTTCATACTGAAACAAAGTTAGACCAATACTGATTGCTCTTGAAATTTCCACTCTCCTGTATGTTTGTGTGTACAAGTTTATGTATATATGTTCACACTGTAATTAATATATCTGTGTCTAATAAACAAATACACACTTATTTGCTCTCTACTTTTCATTTCTTCACTGGCTCACTCTCTGCAGAATGTTTCTAATTTGGATCATTTCTGTCTTTCTGCCAGTTTTCCAGTCCAGTGTGATCCAAATTAAATAACCCTCTATTGTGCCATTCCTGATGAATGTCAGATTAATCTTAGCAGAAGTGGGACTTTGCCTGACGAGATGATTACTGCAATATTTAAACAACCCTTAGGGTCTTAATTCACTGACAATTTATGGTCCACCCTATACATGAGTGCCTTTTCTTTCTCCTGAGTGGCCAAGTGCACTCTGCTGTGAAATGTACAGTAAACTGATATTTGGTGACAGGCACTCTCTTTGCTACATGTCAGAGTTCTTTAGATAGAGTCCGAGGACAGCTTTGAAAATGCACATCCCCACAAACTCCAAGAAGAAATCTCATCTCAAAGAAAAAGAGAAAGAATGCTGACAGCAGTCAGCAGGAATCAGGTAAGGGAAATCCTCTTTTACTTGCATTTAAGCAGATGAGCCATGATCTGCATTGTGGTGACTGCCCCCACCAGTCTCAAGGAGCAAGCGAGGAGCACAGCCTCTTCTTGCTGCAAGAGCCCACTGTGAGTTTGGGCACTGAAGGAGCTGGGGCCAGCCATTGAAAACCCTTGCTGGAAAGCCCAGTCCACAGCACAGACACCAAACGAAGAGGCCAGAATAGAATCTGAGAAGTTTAGAAGGAATTTAAGAATGAAGCCAACATTTAATGAGGCTTGGGAACAAACTTCCCCTAAGGGCCTGTTATTGAATAGCTGCTGGCTGTAGGGTCTTTTCGTACTGTTTTTGAGCAGCTGGTACTGGCCGTTGCCGGAGACAGAAAAGCTGGCAGGGTCAGAGATGGCAATGACTGTGTTTAAGGCCTGTTCTAATTTGAGCTAATAGAGTACAGGTTCCTAGCAAAGGGCATGTCATGATAAGGATGTATTTACAATTGTATGAGTCAAAGAAAGATCTTGCTTTCCCTCTCAGGTTTGTGTCCAGCCTGTCTCAGGATACAGGGTTGTGTTTCACTTCCACAGTGTGCCTTTTTCTGTCTTATGTCTGTAGTGTCATAAAGCAACTGGTAGTGTTTAGAGATTCTCTGCACCAGTAGCTCCATCTTGAGGGACTGAAATTGATGTAATTCACCATGGCAGGTGAATATGCAAGATGTGCCTCTTGCCCTATCACACAATGTAGAAAAAGAAGCAATAGACAAGGAGTCAGAAATAGCTTTCTCTTTTTTTTCCAGTTTTTGAAACAGCAACATCATATGTCTGCATGGTTGTGATATCTAGGTACAGTAGCTCCTCTTAATGGAGCTGTGTACCACTGTACACTGTCAGAAGCTGTTGGTGTTTTACTACTGAATCATTCACTGTGCATCTATTTTGCCAGAAGTGGTAAAGGAGAATGAATTTTGGATTGTGACTTTTTTTTCTAAATAAAGAATTGTTTTTCCTATGTTTATAACTTGTCTTGTTGCTTTTGCACTGCCACTTAACACAGAAGGACTCTTATATCTTTTATTTAATAGACGTATGCCAAGCAGGACTGAGCAGATGGATGAGTCTGGTATAGCATGGATCAGTCTGTTTTCCCCCTCCAACACACTGTTCCCTAATCATGCAGTATCACCCCTGGCTTGATAGACTCATTAAAAATCATAGTTCCAGGCCTTCAGATTACATGTGCCAGTTCTTTCAGAAATTAGGATGAAGATTACCAGGTCTCCTTGACTTAACTGCAGTGAGCTCCTTGAGTTTTGGTTCCACCTTAGCTGTGTTACTTTGTGTTTTCACTGACTTGTTTCCATTAACCTTCTTGCCTGTACCTCTACTTTCAGCATCATTTCACTAATCCATGCCAGAAAGACAGGAAACATGGGAGTGAGTCATACCCACAGGGGGTATCCAAAGCATACATAATCCTGCCACTGCTATGAAGGATCCCTCAGCATGAATATTGCAACTCAAATTCAAATACGCTGCTGCTATTATTTGAAGGAGAGAGACTCTGCAAGACTGGGGGAAAAAAGATGGTGAATGGTATAGTTTTGCCTGCACAGGGACACATTTCAGCCACTTCTAGAATTTGTCCCAATTAGTCTAGCTTCTTACAGATGCCAGCCCCACATAGTCCCCAGGGTAACTGGTGGGACCTGTAGCAACTCTGCACCTCTGAAGGCCAGGCTGTTTATGTCTGGGACTAATCAGAAATGCTTCAACCATGAAAAGGCTTGTGACTTTGAGAATATTTTACATATCCCTGTTAAGAAACATCAAAATAACCCTAATCCCTTTGCAAACATTAAGTCTTAACACAATCTTTTACTGGGCGCTTCATCCATAGACAGGCACACACACACGTTAACAAGGCTAATGAGCAGAAGAGTCAATAAAATAAAGCAAAATAAAAAAAAATTAAAATAAAATTAAAAAATAATAAAATAATAATAAAGAAAACCTCCTGCTCCCAACAGTGCAAGCTTATCAGAGTTGGGCTATATTTTTTATCTGTAGAATTCAAAGTTTTGTTTTAAATTCTGCACATCACAGCCATACTAAATATCCCCTTAGACAAGACACAAAGCTGCTGAGTAAGACCCGTGCAAATCAGGGATGCTTTTTCATAAGACCAACATGCATAATTTATATCTGCATACAATTAGCCTGTTTACATTTATACATCTTCTGTTTCCTTTTGTGTGAAATATTCCACGGGATACTTGGTAATGCATTCAAAGTAACCTGGGTGTTTGGGGTTTGGGGGATTTTTTGTTTGTTTTTATGTTTGTTTTTTGTTAAAGGCAACAGAACAAAATTTATAAAACCTCATAATTAATAAATACTTTATATGAATACAAAAGTGGTTTCTTACTAGGTAGCAATGGCTTTACATTAAAAATAGTCTTGCTTTCTCCCAGTTTTGAAGCTCTCTCAAGTAGTAGTCTATAAATCCTTGACACATTTTAAAAATGTGTTTAAATGGTGAGGTTTTTTGTGAATGCATTCAGTGTTAGTCTCATAATAAACTCTGCAGTATGGTTATAGGAGACCAAACTGCTTCCACCAGCCCTAATCTGAAGGGTCACTCCTTTAAGACTTCAAGATCCTTTAGGGGGTTTGGCCTTGCCTCATTAAGCATATTGAGGTTTTCTTTAACCCTTCTGTGTCTGGCCACCTTGTGGTGTCTCTTGGCCCAAATGAGGTAGTAAGGCTGCTTGTCTAGGAGGAAATGAGCTAGTACAGAGGCTGGGAGAGGATTTTGTGAAAGGTAACTAAGATTTTGAAAAGACAAATTTCTTGCGGAAGTGAAAGAAATCCTATTGTTCCCTGGGTAGATAAGACCATGTGCCCTTTTTATGGATAACATTTAAGAGTGGAGGCACACAAATTAAATCCCTTTGTGGACAATATCTTCCTTATGAGGAAAGGCTGAGGGAGCTAGGTCTCTTTAGTTTGAAGAAGAGCAGACTAAGGGGTGACCTCATTTATGCTTTTAAATATGTGAAGGATGCCTGTCAGGAAGATGGGGTCAGGCTCTTCTCAGTGAAGCCCAGTGACAGGACAAGAGGTAATGGTTGTAAGCTGAAGCATAGGAGCTTCCATGTGAATACGTATAGAAATTTTTTCCCAGTTCAGGTGCCAGAGCACTGGAACAGACTGCCCAGAGAGGCTGTGGAGTCTCCTTCTCTGGAGATATTCAAAACCCATCTGGATGCACTTCTGTGTGACCTAGTCTAGGGAATCCTGCTGTGGCAGGGGTGTTGGACTAGATGATCTTTCAAGGTCCCTTCCAACTCCTAACATTCTGTGATTCTGTGAATTCATTTTTAGCTCTGTACTCACATGCTTACAATGGAGGAAGTGGCTGCTATTGTAAAAACACCTACAGAGGTTTAGTGGAGATGCTCTGTTTCATAAGCATGTCTGCTCAGAGCAATGGAGTCATGGGTTCCCACCATTATCCAGGTACATATTCCGCTGCAACTTCTGCTGTGCAATATGAGTTAGGTCAGTAGTATTTTAACTACCAGCTACTGAACTTTGGATTTGAGTTCCTGGGAACAGATGGGCTCTGCCTCCCTCAGCACACCCTGGCATTCCTGCAGCATTTGTTCTTTGGATCAGATTTCCTTTCCATATTCCACCCTCTACATCTTTTTTTTTTCTTTTATCTTCTTTTTTTTTTTTCCCCCCAGTATCCCCTGAGAGCACAGTAGCTATTTTCTGCCTGTGAATCAGTGGTGAGAATGGTGAAGATTTTGGTACAGGTTGATCCAAGGGGAGGGGGTGTGGGAATTACTGGTATTACTTCGCACTCACTCAGCACCAACTCTCCAAAGAGCTGTTATTGTAACATAAAACACAGCTGGAATATAAACCATTGATTCTTATGAGTTTTTTCTGCAATCAATATTTCTTTATAGGGAACTTCACTTAGGATGCAATAAAGAGGTACCTCATAACTGCTATGTGCCACAGGATACAAGGGTTCATTTTAGATTCTCTGAGTCCTGCTGGTATTGAAAGGGGACTGCAGTGTTGCAGCAGGTCAGAAGATGATATATTTGGGAACTGGACTTTGCAGTTTATGATGCTGTTGGCGAGAACTAGGACCTCTCAGACAGCTCCCCAGGGCACAACCCATAAGTCTCCCAGTGGCTTCAGCTTTTGACCTCTCCTGTGCATTAGTTTCCAGGACATTATTTCTCCGTGGCAGTCTTACTCATCAGCTTTGAGACTCACTCTTCCCTTGCTGAGGAATGCAATGACTAAATACTGACTAGGATAAGTCTAAATTCTCTAAATACTTATAAAGCCTGGAGGATTGAAAATGAGCAGGGAAGAAACATCCAAAAAATCATTTACATAGAAACAAGTTGCCTGGCATAACAAGACAATTAATACATCCATCCCAGCAGTGCATTTATATAAATGAGTTCTGTCAGGAGCCAAGCAAGAGCTCAGACCCACTTCACAAAGCAATAAGGGAAGAGTGTCAGATAGGAATTAGTGTTCATAAAACCAGGCAGATGGGTTGTCTTGTGCAGCTCAAATGTGGAAGGAGCTTTTTCCATTTCTTTGAGAATGGAAAGCGCCAAACAGCTTTCATTATAACAGAAAAACTTGTCTATCAGATACTGAAGTAGGCCAAGATAAGTTCATATGCTTACAGTCTCATGCTCCATGCTGAATACAGAGCTATAGTTAAAATAAATAGAGGAATAATGCAAAGGAAAAAAAGTCCCAGAAGAAGTTAATCTTTGGTCTGACTGTACCACTTGCCATTACTTTTCAAACATGCCTTTTTTATTTCACTTTTATTTTTAGGCAAGTGTTTCGATCCCTTACCACTGTCTTCTGCTGTTCATAGTGAAATTAACACCAGCCAATTAATGTTGCTGAAACTGAGCTGAACCTTTGTTGCCTGATGCTACCCAAAGACCCTGGTCAGTATGTGAGCATCACTACTCTCCTATGTATCATTTTCTGCAAGCCAGTGACCGACAGGCATCATCCTGTCTCAAGAGATTTAGTTAAGTCTCAACATCATACAAGAAACAGCTGAGGAAGAGAGAAGAAGATTAGAGAGGTCAAAGCCAAAAGCAGAATGTGATAGTTACAGATCATTTTTCTGTTTTAAGATTAACAGATACTGGCAATTATCCTTTGACCCTTTACAGAGATGTCCTGCAAAGCAGAAGGGGTTATGCACAGGTCTCATTTCCAGTTGCCATCAGAGGGTAGGGCTGTTGTAACATTTGTTTGCTTCCTTTGATTTTCTCAATCTCCCATCAGTTTGGTTCCCAACATACTACAGAAGAAAACAGGCTGCCTGTCCTCCTTCTTCAAGCTCTACCCTCTTTTCCAGATGTTTTAGTGCTGAGATGGTGAGGCCTAGGTGGATACCATCGTGAATGGGGATGCAGATCCTCACAGACTGAATAAGATCACTGCACCTGAAAGCAGACTCAGAACTGAAGATCTCATTCTCTTTTGATGAAGAAAGAGATACCAGAAAATGTCCTGGTTTAAGTTAGACCAGATCTAATTCTGTTCAGTGATTTTACTTTCCAGCTAAGTTTCTTCTAACACTAACTCCTGCTACAATGGTTATAATGAAACTGATAAAAAAACTTGTATTTGAGTAGACACTTCTGAGTTAAGGGATTGCTGGCAAATAGCAGGGATCATCCACCCCACTTGCACTTGTTTTCTCTCTAGCTATTCCTCCCCTAGTTTAGATGCACAGTGAGAGAAAGACAAACAGTTGAGACAGGCACGAATGGTAGTTGACTTGATGTATCAGAGGAGGTCAATACTAACATATTTCTGGGTTCCTGAACTGTGCAAGGAAAATGTTGGTGATTTCAGAGAGGAATGAACAAAAAGCATGCACAAAGCATGTGCAATTACACATACACATATGCACAAATCTACATGAGACATACACACACAGAATAACAGAATTACAGAATATTAGGGGTTGGAAGGGACCCCTGGAGATCATATAGTCCAACCCACACACACTCATACTCTCATAAACAAATACCACAGTGATGTCCTTTGGAAGAATAGGCATCTTCTTTGTAGGTAAAAGCATTACTTGTTTGAGCTGCTACTGTGAAGAGAAAACAAAATGGAAGTGGAGTCAGAGGTATGAGGTAGGCAGAGAGTGTTAGAAACTTCAGGATTAATGCAGAAGATTTGGCAGAGTACGTAAGTGTGAAAAGTAACAAAGATAGAAAGAGAAGGAATTAATTTCTTCCATTTTGAACCTTTCTTTTACTAAAGAGGTGAAAAGTTCTAAAAACATTTAAGAGAAAGGTTTATGGATTGTTTGAGCTGTGAAAAACTCAGTTTAGTTCACACAAGCATTGCTGATTTTCGCACTTTCTGTTGATACGCTATGCAGGGAGTTATCACACCAGTGATATTTCACAGTGTTTCTTAGACCCCTTAAAGGTCATAAGATTAGTTGCCAACAGAGTACTGCTACAAATGCTGATCAGATGTACAGGATTCAGTGCTAGATAAAGCATGGCTGAACATATTTCACTTTGAAGTTCATGGAGAAGTTTAGGGAAACTACAAGCTGTTTGCTACTGAGCAGACTAAAACAGGACAAAGAAATCATGTTTGAAATGTAGATGCTCCTCACATCTATCCAACATGTTATGGAGCACCAGGTGGAAGTATTAGGAAAATCATGCCTGCAGAGTAATTTGAGAATAAAGGATTTGCTACACCATCAAAGGAATAAAGATCTTCTGGTCTCTTTGAACAAATCCATTCCCCATACCCTAAAACTCGACAATGAAAAGTAAGGTATTTGCGCAAAGAAAACAAAAATCTTCCAAGATACATAGTAACTGTCATTTAATGAGGTCCATGAATGGTAATCATCAGTAAGTGTGTAAAATACTATATCATATACAAAAACAGCAAAAAGAAAGATGCTAAGAAAGCACATGCATATCTGGGGGAAGGTGTGAGGTGGGGTGGAAATCAGCATAAAAAAATGGTTAATGGGTGAAAAACTGTCCAGTTTCTGTTTCCAGCCTTAAGAAATTACTCTGGCAATTCCTGCTCTTTGTTGACTTGTAAAATAGTTTAACAGCTCCGTGTGAATGATGTCAAGATTTGGGTCTATCACAGAGCTACAACACAACCATTTAGATTTTTTTGTTTCTGGTTTGCTACATGCTCTGTCAGAGAAGATTTAGTGTAGAAATCAGCAACAAAGAAAGGGGGCTTGTGTGAAATTTCCTCTGTTCTATTGCTTGATAATAATGCTGGAGCTCCAGAAGACAAGTTCAGGCTGCCTGGCACTCCTGCATGTGAATCTGAACTTGTCTTACAGTTCTGCTGCTATGATCCACAGCACAATTATTTGGGCACAATTAACTCTGTATTTCCTTGGTGCTAGGTTTCCTCTGTAAATGGTCTTTTCTTGAGAATACTTCGGTGTTTCTGAGAGAGGGATGACACCTGTGACAGAGCTTTCTCAGAGCACAGAGTGCGTTGAGGAGACAAAAGTTAACCACTCATATATCTCTACCTGTATTGTTGCTGAGGAAGAAGTCCACCTCACACACATCGTGTAGAAATGGCTTTGCAGTTTGCTCCATATTGATCTAATTCAAAATGCTTTCTGACATACTTGTCCACAGCAATACACCAGTTTAAGAAAAAATCTGGCCTGAGACATGACCAGAGGGATAGAGATGGTGCAAACATGAAATGCTGGCCATGGGTAGGCTGAGAAGCCCATTCTTTTGATTTATTTTCTAAGTCACTGTCTAGGTATGAATCTACTGCCCCCTCTGAGCATGCCTCCAGGGGTGGTGGTGAAGTAAAGAAAGAGTTATTGACTGCTCAGCCACAAGAGATCAAAGAGTCTACTGACACTGTGACGTATGATGTCTCTCAGATGACTCCTGAAATTTAAGACTTAGTCTTGTTAATGCCATGAGGTGTCTATTTTGCACACAGATGGAGCATCAAGGTCTTGATTTTCAGCCAGCCCACACAACCCTGGCTTGGTTCATAGGTTTTGTGAAAACTGGACGGGGAGGTGATCCGAAAGAGGCTGAAACACCACTGTGACAACAACAGTGAGAGAGGGAATTTAGTGAGGGTAGGATTGAGCATCTTCATACCCTGCCAGGTGGTGGCATAGAGGGCTTACAAATAAACCATAATGCTTTTATAACTTCTCTAGTCTTAATTCTAAACAATAAAAAAAAAACAAAAAAGGAATATTTTGTTAGT
This sequence comes from Galbula dea, assembly GCA_013399015.1. Taxonomy (NCBI): domain Eukaryota; kingdom Metazoa; phylum Chordata; class Aves; order Piciformes; family Galbulidae; genus Galbula; species Galbula dea. The sequence goes on along the minus strand of VWZX01005120.1, from coordinate 741,458 downwards.
ATATTTTCTGTGTGATTTTAACATATGTCCTTTGTTCTTCAGATATAGCTCTATTAACTGATATAACTGCCAGGATTTGGTGATGTTTAGCTGTATAAATGAGGACTAGGTGAGGGTGTTTGGGGTCTTCTGACACATTTAAGAGATGCCTAGGTACTTTGAAATATGCATATGTTACAATATAGTCATGATGCAAATCATGGTGACAATGCAAAAAGTATGAAGCAAAGTGTTTAGACAAAGTAGCTGGTGGAAAATACAATTTTGTACTGAAGAAAACTGCATTTATAATCTAATGCATGTGGCAGCTATGTGGGAAGCAGGGCAGAGTGTTATATTTGTATGCTGATGTGCCCTTTATGGGTTGTTCATCCCTCCAGTAACTGCTGCCCCTCTCCGGAAGTCATCACTCACAGTCTTCTCAGCCCCTTCTGCCTCCTTTCACTGTTTGAGCTGAGCCTCTTGTTCAGGAACTACGGCTAACAGGGAGATATAGAGCTCACACATAGGAAAAAAACCTCACTTTGCAATATTAGCTGATGCTCTTGCTTTTAACAAATGTCTTAAGTATTTCGGTAGAGAAGAATGGTAATCTTGTTGACAGTTTCATTCAGGCACTAAGTTGGTTTTATTCAAAAAGTTGGAAGAATGACTTAAAGAACAAACTGCATGATGAGGATTCAAAAGATGTGATCTCTGGTCTTGGCTCTACTACAAATACAGTCCTGACTAATATCTGACAGTGTCTCTGCTTTATGCTACTAATGTGTAAGTGGGGATAATACATGGTGGTGGTGCGTAAGTGGGTGGTCCAAGATGTAGTTTAAAACTGTTTGCTAACTCAGTGGGGTTCTCTAATGATCAATGGTTGAACAATGACACCCATATTTTCCTATTGATCTTTTCCATGAACTATGCTGACAGCATTGAGTTTCAAGACCAAAGATCACTCATAACACTGGAGTTTCTGATCTGGCAGAATTAATTCCTTGAGACAGGTAAACCGATTGACATAAGCTTGTGTATCCCACGGTTTGGTTTGTGGTTTTGCTGTTTTTATCATTTTGGTTTTTGTTTGTTTGGAGTTTTGTTTTGGCTTTTAAATAGTCTTTAGTTTCTCAGGGCATTGAATTTACAGTCCTTGACTGTAAAATAAAAAGCTTGAGGAGGAAATGTGTATTATGAATTAGTAGAATACATATCAAGGTCCTCATTTAAACTGTACGTTAAAATAAGGATATGAGTTCAGTGAGTGTGATCTTCTGCTGAGACATTAGTTTACAAGCTACTTAATTATGTATTTTAAATATATAATTATAGCAAGGGAAAAATCTACTTATATGTCAAATAGCTGGGTACTTTATCACCACAACTGAATGAATTCTTCAGTTGTTTGGGAAAGGTATTTTTTCCTTCTTTTCATTTTAAAGATCAAATAGAGCATACCCTCCATTTTTTTTGTCAAGATCATAAAGCTAAGTTAAGAAGACTTTTTAAAAAGAACTGCTTTTTGCCTACCTTGTTGTTAAAATCATGTTTTTGCTGCCTGTAACCTCAATATATTCAACATTGTAATGCTAGGCAGGAAGCTGAAGATTACTAGTTATCGTCTCTGATTTCACTGTTTCCTGTTTCACGTCTTATCTGGCCTAAAATTTCTGTGGATAAATGCAGTTTCCAAGTTAAATACAGATGTGGTGCAGTGTAATTCTGGAAGGTACTATTGTGTTTGTGCTATAAGAAATGTTACCTGATCTTGCTTGTTTTTAAAGCTGAGAAGACAAGGGGGATGATTCCACTTTCCCTTGAATATCCACAGCGATATTCAAGAAAATCTCCAGCAGCAGGTACTTTTCAGAGGTGAACCAGGCCCATACTGAAGAGTTTGTTTTCCAGTCCCTCCCAGACTGTCACAAATATCTGCCCTCTGTTCCCTGGGAATTATGCTTTCCTTTGCAGTTTCTGAATGTGCATTACAGCAGTTTGTGAAGATGCTGATACAGAAAGGATAAAGGTTAAAGGTGTTTCAACAGATATCCCACAGCAAATAGGTAGGGGAAAAGAAACAGGCACTATAATGCAGAGATTAAGAGAGAAAGTGTTGCAAGAAAGGATGTAAAGATGCATGCAAATAGGAGAATTAAATGGGAAAAAAATAAGATAGTAGGCCATGATTGAAAATGGTTAGCATGAAAGCACAAGGCAGGCAAAAAGAGGCTAAGACAATACTTATTGAAATTTCATTTATGAGAATAACAAGAGAAACAGGCACCTAATTTTCATGAGCATCCTAAAGTTCAGCAGGCATAAAATCATACAGTTAAATTACAGAATATCAATACCCTAAATCATGCATACATACATACAAACAAGATATTTTAAAAAATAAATATAATCTTATTTTAGACAGCTTATGGTCCTCTCCAGAACAAATTTAGCCATTTTGTCTGTAATACCCTGGCGTGGTTCCTGCAAAAATGGGACCAATTTGAGATTCAGCAGGTTGACTAGCAATTTAACTGGAAAAAAATAATCAACCTGGTGTATTCAAACAATGTTAAAAGGTTTTACTTAAATTCACAAATCACGGATCTCAGGCATGACTAAAGTGGTTCTGCTTAACCCCCTCCACTCTGCTGAAGGATTACAGCAGCTATCCATTGTTTGCAACCTCCTTTAACATTTAAATCCAGCTGATTAAAGACAGGATTTTGCGAATTAAGTGATAGGTAGGGAGTTTGTGAGAAGAATAATGGTAAAAGGAGACATTGTCATCAAGTTATTCTAATTTGATAGTTATGTTTATAGTTGTGTGTTGGATAATGCCCAGGAGCTGGAAATACTTTAAAATCCTTTTTAACCTCTTGCCTGTAATTTTTCTTTTTGAGCAATGTGTTTATTGTGCCTAGATGGAAGCTGCTCAGAAACTAGAGATAATATTTAAGTTTAATAACATCTTTTTTTTGTTTTACCTTCTTCAGTATTGCAAACATGATTCTTCAGCTTATCAGAACACATTGATTTGTGAGAAATCAGATGCTTGGCTAATAAAAAGTACTATAAAATCCAGAAAGCATTAATAAAAAAGATTACAGAACAGATCCTTCTAATAGAAAATAACCAAAGTCTACATTCTTCTTATTCTCTGTCATAGCCAAATATGTTTGCAGAGGTTTGACAATATTTTTGCTTTGATTTAATCATAATATTCCTTACAGGTATATTAATATCTACCATAAAATATCTATCGCATTTAGGCATGTCTATCCTATTTAGAACTTTTATCTACCCTATTATAGAACTTTGGCAGAAAGTTAAGCTTTATTTCTCAAAATGTCTATTTGTAAACTTGAGAATCAATAGATTCCATGGGATTTGATAGAGATTAATGATGTATTTGAATTTCAGACAGTATGTGCTTTGTTGGCCTGTAGGATAGGGTATTGCTTTATTACTTTTTCAGATGTAGACTATTTTTGAAACTGTTGTCTCAAGAAGGCACTGAATCAGCTTTCAGAACAGCTGATGCATGATTCTGAACCCTTTAAAGCCCAGCAAAGGTCTCATAACAACGGTTTTCTAAGTATCTAATTTTACTGTGTATCAGATGTGGTCCTGAGAGAATCAGGAGGACAAGTAGGGCTATAGCTATCTAATAGCCTTTTGACAGAAGAGTTGCATTACTCAGTTCTTTGTTGTTAATGGTTTTTGCTGCTAAGAATGAATACTGATTTTCACAAATTTAATTTAGTGCACACTTTCTGTCTCTTATTGAAATGTTTTTCTTGGACTGCTGGGGTGGGGTGTTATTGTGTGTGGATTTTTTGTTTGTTTGTTATTGTCATTGGTTTTGTTTTTCCTCCAAAGTACAACCATTACCTTGGCAGCATAACTAGTTCACACTGGCTTCCAAAATTTTCTCACAGATTTTATGTTCCCCGACTCTCCCACCATAAGAAAACATACATGAGACCTTACCTTTGAAGGCTTCATAAACCAAAACTCAAGAGCTATAACCAAAATAAATTGGCCTCACATACCTTGCAATAACATAAACGTCATACTTCTCACTGTACTGGTCCATCCACTCATTCAGAAGTACTACTGAATTCTGAGTATTTCCAAAACTTTTGATTTAAGCCACCAGAAAATTTTGGTTTGAGATAAAAAGATGATAGGTCAATCACACATATTCTGACAAGACATTTCCCACCATGGCATGCAGGCAAAGTCAAATTGGCTACAAGATTTCAAATACTTTAAGACCAGAGCTAGTATATTGTGATTGAATGATGAAACATAATAATATAATAAAAGAGAAGCAACCCCATATGAAATATATGAACTTTTCAGACCTTAAATTTTACAACTTCAGAGTAAAATGTTTAAAATATTGCAAATAAAATATTGTGGAAATTTATTTTTATTTGCCTTTTAAAAAAATAATATTAAGATGAACCCTATTGTGGATTGTGTCAGTCTTGTCAAATTCTATCATGTCATCCATCAGAGAGATAAATGGAACAAAGGATGGAAACAAAGAGGTAGTTTATTGAGCAGGAGACAAATCAGGATGTATTTATAGTGAGAAATAGAGAGGATGACATAAAAGGATGAATGGAGAACTGACAGTACAGTATGGAGCAGAGGAGGAGAAAAAAAGTGATATTATAATGGAAAGGGAAGATAGCTGTATACAACAGTGAAAATCTCCATTAAGTCACCTCCACTAAACAGTCTAAAAATACTTCGACAACCTTAACATGCTTAAATATATTTTTAGGGTATCTCAGTACATTTTTGTTCAACCTTCATTTGTCAGTCCCTTCCTAACAGAAATATCAGAAACAGGTTCCTCTGGATCATGCACTATTCAAAGGTTATGTCAAGAAAGAATTAATGCATTGTTGTTCTTCAGCCAGATATTTTCAAATATTTTGATTGCTTGGATGGCATGTTAAAAGATAGAAGATTTCGTGGATTGTCTTTTCTTTGTTCACTGAGTAACATCCCAGTGGTATTTCCAGCAGTTTATACAAAAACATAACGTTAAGGAAGAGCATTTGATTTTTTCTTCTCTGTCATCTAATATACTTTAACAGCTTGAAAGAGAAAAAGCAGAATTGTGATTTCCCACTGTCCTAATGACAAGCAGCATGTATCATCTCTGTCCACAGAAACCAATATGGGAATCACCCTCTAGGAGTGAGCACCACGAAGAAAAATTGTTGTCTGTGGCTGCTCTTGGACATGAAGCTCCATGAGTAATTTAGATCTTTGTTTCTTAAGTGAAGCTGGTAGCAGGGCTCTAATGAATACCAATTTCTCTTCTCTCAGAGCTGAATGACCTCCATATGAATCTATAATCACAAGCATTTTTTACCACTGCCTGTCATCTGTTGTGGATCTTGATAAAAAAATCGTAGAATCATAGAATCATTAAGGTTAGAAAAGACTTAAAAGATCATCAAGTTCAACTGTTGACCCAATGATACTATTCCCACTAAATCATGTCACGAAGTGCCATGTCTACATGTTTTTTGAACAAGAATAGTGACTCTACCACTTCCCTGGGGAGCTTGTTTCAATGCTTAACCACTCTTTCAGTGAAGGAGCTTTTCCTAATACTCAACCTGAAACTCCCATGGCATGACCTGAGGCTGTTTCCTCTTGTCTTGGGAGAAGAGACTGACATCCACCTCACTACAACTAATTTTTGGGTAGTTGTAGACAGTAAGAATATCTTTCCTGAGCCTCCTCTTCTCCACACTAAAAAACCCCAGGTCATTCACCCACTCCTCATAACACTTGTGCTCTAGACCTTTCACCAGCTTTGTTGCCCTTCTTTTGACATTTTCCATCAACTTAATGTTTTCCTTGTAGTGAGGGGGCCAAAACCAAGCAGAGTATTCCAGGAGTGGTCTCACCAGTGCTGAGTACAGGGGGACAGTTTCTTTGCTGGTCCTGCTGGTCACACTATTTTGAACACAAGCCAGGGTGCTGTTGGCCTCCTTAGCCACCTGAGCACACTGCTGGCTCATGCTCATCTGGCTGTCAGCCAACACTCCCGGGTCCTTTTCTGCCAGGCAGCTTTTCAGCTACTCTGCCTCAAGTCTATAGCTCTGCATGGGGTTGTGGTGACCCATGTGCATGACCTGGCACCTGCCCTTATTAAACCTCTTAAAATTGGCCTTGGCCCTTTGATCCAACCTATCCGGATTCCTCTGCAGAACCTCTCTACCCGTGAGCAGATCAGCACTCCAAAACATCTTGGTGTTGTCTGTGGACTTACTGAGGGTGTACTTGATGCCCTTGCTTAGATTGCTAATAAAGGTATTTAATAGGACTGGCTCCAAAGCTGAGCCTTGGGTAATATTATTTGTGACTGACTGGTCACCAACTGGATTTAACTTCATTCACCACCACTCTCTGGGCTCAGCCATCCATCAGGTTTTTTACCTAGTGAAGAGTAAACCTACCTAGGCATAAGTTGCCAGCTTCTCCAGCAGAATGCTATGGAAGACAGTATCAAAGGCTTTATTGAAGTCTGGGTAGACAACATTCACAGTTCTTCCCTCATCCAGTAGGCAGGTTGTCTGCTTATAGAAGGACATCACGTTGGTCAAGCAGGACCTGCCTTTCATGAACCCACACTGGCTGGGCCTGATACCCTGTTTGCCCTACACATGTTATGTGATTGCATTCAACATGATCTGCTCCACAATCTTCCCTAGTAACAAGGTCAAGCTGATAGTCCTGCAGTTCCCAGAAATCTCTTTCTGACCATTTTTGTAGATGGGCATCACATTGGCTGGCCTCCTGTCAACTGGGACCTCCCTGGTTGACCAGGAGTACTGATAAAGTGAAAAGTGGCATGGTAAAATCTTCTGCCAACTCCCTCAGTACCCTCAAGTGGATCCCATCTGGCCTTATAGACTTGTGAGCGTCTAGGTGGAGTAGCAGGTTGCTAACTGCTTCCTTCTAGATGACGAGGGTTTATTCTTCTCCCTTGTCACCTTCTCCCAGCTCAGGGGCTGAGTACCCTGAGGATAACTGCTCTGACAGTTAAGACTGAAGCAAAGAAGGCATTGAGTACCTCAGACTTCTCCTCATCCTTGGTGGCAAAGTTTCTCTCCTCATCTAATAAATCATGGAGATTCTCTTTAGCTCTCCTTTTATTTCTGTTTTTTGTTTTGTTTTGCTTTTGTAAAAACATTTTTGTTGTATTTTATGGAGGTGGCTAGGTTGAGTTCTAGATGGGCTTTCATCTTTTTGATTTTCTCTCTGTATGTCCTAATGACAACTTTGTACTATTTCACAGTTGCCTGTTACTTCCAAAGGTGGTAAACTTTCTCTTTTAGCCTGAGCCACAACCAAAACTCCCTGGTCAGCTAGGCTGGTTTTCTTTCCCACAAACCTGTCTTATGGCACAGTGGGACAACCTAGTCCTGTGCCTTTAAGATTTCCTTCCTGAAGAGTGTCCAGCCTTCCTAGACCCCTTTGCTCTTAAGGACTCCACTGCTACCATTGACTTTCCTGACTTTTGTAATCTTTGTCATGATCTTAAAATTGAGAAGCATTCAGCAGTGCCAAAAGAGTGGGTGAAAATGATTGGATAAATACAGTATTGCTAGGCACCCAATTAATATAATAGCTGAAAACATGTGCAAGCTACTGCTGTACTTGACTTGTTTGACTTTCATTGGTTGAGTTAGAATCTGTACTTAGTTTCAAGTGTTAATATGAAGTGGAGATGAGGGAAACGTGCTAATTCTTGGAACCATTGCCCTTCTGAAGAGTGACAAGGTGGAATTTTCTAGGATACTTGAAATTTCAGTCCACCGGTATGATTATAGCATGTTGCAATGCAAAGTGGAATTTCCTAGTTAAGAATGTATCTCAGGTTCCTAAGCCCCAGGCCAGTGAAAGCTGAGTGTACTGCGAAGGTGAAAAAGTTCAGTCTCCAAAGCAAGAGAGCCATCCACATCAATTTGCAGCAGGCTAAGTGGCATCAGCTATGGGAGGCAAGCTTATGAAAGTCCAGCTTAAAGAACAGTACTGCAGGAGTTGCACAGCACAGAATGAAGGAATCTGCATAAATAAATGAGAGACTTATAGCTAGAATGGTCCAACACTAAGTCTATAGAAGCATAGTGTTGCAGTGAGGGAGCTGGTGTAGAAGTATAGCATTAAATAGTGTTGACTGTTAAGGAGGGAATGTGATTGGTTTATACTCTACAGCAGCTGGGATTTACATCAGACCATGTATTAGGGAGATCTGTGAAGTAAGATTTACTTGTAATGTTGCAAAACTTTGAGATTTTACATTTGCGAATACATGTACAAATACATATATCTGTAGTCTATGTGAATCTGTGTCCCACTCCTCCCCATATGATTCACTGAGGAGTGAGTACCAAATCTGAAAAAAACCAAAAAGCCCTCAGTCAAAGCAACCAAAATACTCCTGGTACTAACACTACAGTGACACTCATTAGACACATCGATTTCAGTGCAAAGCAAAAGAGAGGCCCAGGCTGCCTCTTAAGTTTTATGGCCTCTCATGATTCTACAAAAGCACACAGACTATGAATTTCATTATTATAGTGGCATCTGAAAACAGCTAACTTTTCTGATTTCAAGTTTTTCTTTGCTCTTCTGGGATAAACAATGCAAAAAACTGAGTTAGAATTGGCTGGCAGGAGATAATTAGGTAACATTTATGGAAGAGTGTTTGAAATTGTGATAATACTGCATTTTCAGGAGAACTTTAGAGCCTTCAAATAACACCTGTTTGTATTAATTTCATTGTATTGTCTTTCAAAATAAAGTTAATTGTAGAGTCAAAATCTGAAAGCAAAGACTGCAACCTAATACTTCAATGTATTTAATCTAAAGTGTTAATTTAAGTTCCTTTTTAAAACTGCACAGAACTGAAATCTGTGGAATCAGAAAAACAAATGGAAGGCAAATGTTGTTTATGTTATTAGGTATACATAGACCCAGATCCAGAGAAGCTCACATGTGTGAGAAGATAGTACCCAGTGATCCAGAATCAAGGTTTATTGCCAACTTTATAGACTTTTCTGAACTCCCAGGAGGATTTTCCTGTAGCTTTAAGCAGTTTTAAACTCCAACTCCAAACTAAAGTGATTCTTCCATTCCTAACATTTTTTTAGTATTTGATAACAGTTTCTGCCACTGCATACCAAGAGCAAGTGTTGTAGAAAAGATGTTTTTCCTTATAATGAGAGCAAATAGCAATGAAGATCCTTAAAAATGCAATATAACTTTTGATGCACCATGGAATGATACCTGCTGTTCTCATCACAAATAACTGCTACTGTGGCAAAATAAACAAACAAACAATCAAACATCAACCCCCCCCATATTGATTTAACTTAATGTATCGTATAAATCCAACACACACGACTCTGGACAGCTTTTACTCACAGATAGCTTTCAGCAAATATATATTTATATATATTTTTCAGCTATATAACTGAAATGGCACACACATATTTGAAAACTAAATGTATTGTTACAGGAACAAAACACAGTGACAGAACTGCTGACAGGAGAGCTTGATTAGTAACCTCTGTCCTCACTAGTATCCTCAGTTGCTTCTTTACTGAAGAGGTTCTCTGAGATGCTGAACATTTGAAGGTCTGCTGAGTTCATAACTTCAGGTTCCAAGACTTGAAAATTTTTTGCTTTAAAGTTCAAGTTTTCAGGCTATAGATTTCAAGCACTTTTATTTAATTGTAAGCTATACATCACATGTCACTATATTCTAATGAACAATTTCAATATAACATTATATATAGCCACTTGGAAATATATGTTGAGATTACATGTCTACAGGCTAAGCACACACTCTTGGGTGTCAAAGGTTGTGTTATTCCCTTTTAGTGAGTTACTTTGATTGCTTCCCTCTGGCCCAGCAGCTCTGTGAGGAAGAAGAAATAAGAAGTTCAGTGGAAGCTACAAGATAAGTATTTTTGGGGAACAGTACTCTGTGTGACAAGTTTGGCAGCTCAGATTATTAGCTTTACATTGTGCTTTTCTGTCCAGGATTTGAAAGAGATAGTAAAGTAAGAAAGGAGTGAGTACTAGTCAAGTAATTTGTCTTGATTTTGATCAATTCTTGAGCAGTCTTTAGACACAGCATACAAAAGGGCTTGTTGCTGTAATACACCTGCTTCTACCGTGCTGTTGATTGTGTTCTGATACTGACATGACTGGACAGCTAAAGAGAATTCAAAAAGATTTAGTGATAAACAAAACCAGGGTATGCATACCTGTCCAGAGGTATGTTCAGAGGTTTTCTGCTCTCATGAGCTTTACTTATTCATTTCTTTGAGGTGCATTCCATACTTTAACAAGAAAGAGAGGAAAATACAAAATTATGGTGGCCCCATAAGCCACGCACTCTAAAACATGAGCAAATAGATGGTTGACCTATAGAGTACCTGAAGCAGACCCTGGAAATGAGTTGGGAAGGGAAAGATAGTAATGATAATGGCAAAAATGGTAATAATACTGTAAAACTATTGTTGGCACCCACTTTGGAGCAGGAATGAAACCCAGGAGGCTCTAAGCAGGTATGTCTGTGACTGCTGTCATTCTAACTTTTTACTAATTACTTCATGATTTTCAAAACTGTACTTCAGTTTTGTCTAAAAAATTTTAACCTATTTCATCACCCAGTTAAGTTTTGTTAATGGAGCAAAAATGGTATAGAAGTCAGGGAACAATTCATACCCTGGGCAGTACTGACATGATGGTTTGACATGATTTTGTGTGTACTTCAAATAGACATCACGCTTCCTCATTTTTCATTTTACCTTTTCCTTTTCTGAAGTTTGACATGAATATGTCTAACTGTTATATTATGAAATACTTCTAGGTCCAGCAACACATGAAAAACTTTGATCAAATGCCTCTCTGTTCATACAAAGACATCTCCTTTTTGTTCCATGTTTTGAGGACTTGAAAGGCTATTAAGGATAGTAGGACAGTCTGTTCCAGTATGGCAGAGTAGATGCTTTATGTAACAAATTTGGGGTTTGGAGCACAGCATTACAGTTTCTCTCTGAGAGAATTTCCCTCCTATGGAACTAGAGTCATAAGCCTTGTGATTCACAAACTATACTCAGAATTTTGTACAAAAATAGCTTAATTATGAGGGCTGTCTGACAGATACTCTAAACAATAGTATTGCTACTAGAGTTAGAATTTTTTTGACAAAATGGCTTTTCATGATAGAAAAAATGATTCATCAACCTAAAACTTTCAGTAAAAACTTTCTCTTTCATCCTGCCTTTTGGAGAAAGTTTTTACAGGCTCTGAGTGGAAATAATTACAAAAGTCAGAAAGCTAGTCAACACTGCTATGGTGAGGGAGCCCATCAAAACACCTGGCCTGCTCCAGGCTGGAGACTCAGCTCCTGACCTTCCAAATGTGCGTTGTATATCCTGACTTCCTTCTGAAGGGGTCTTTTTCTCCTTGAGGGGAGTTCTGTTTTGTGCCAATTAAAATACTGGGATGCAAGGACCTAAGCCTTGGTCTTCTATGCTTCTGGTGTCTTCTACTACACTGCAATATACAGTGATTTCACCTTGTGATGGCTGCTGAGCTGCTTGAAAGGGAGGAACTCCACCAAGGAGGCTGAGCAATGAGGACTTGGGCATTCGTATTCACTCAGGAGAAACAGCAGAGTGAGGAGCTCCCACAACCAGGTGAATGCATTGGCTTCCTTCCCATCTTCTTTCACTCTCCTGCTGAAGAGTCTGAGGTGGGAATTTCCTTCACCCTGCTAATCTTCATCACATGCTTCCAGTTTTTCATATCTGATTAACATGCAGCTCTTCACTCCTGAGCTCTACCACAGGACATGTTCTCTGAGAAACCTTGGTGCTTTGTGTTACCATGCCTTAGAGGAAATGCTTCAGGTGACAAACAACCTGTTGCTGCCAGTGCCAGTATGGAAATACTTCTTTCTGAAAGCCACTTTATTCCCTTGGGTGAGGATGCCCTGAGAGGAAGAAATATGCATATGAATGCTCCTGGGAGAGCTGACGTCTGTTGCCAGCATCAGCAATGGGAGGCTTGGGGAAAGGCAATTCTAGATAAGATGCATTTTAATTTAAGCATTGCCTACACTGTTTCTTGCAGCTCTTTTCATCTCTAAACCTTTCTCTTTTTTTTTCTTCTGTTAGCTCCTGAAAAGGCTGTTTTCTTTCTCAATGTACTGATATCACTTCTCTCTTTAGAAAATCTTTGTCCAGATTGCTGCTGCTTCTTTTTGTTCTATAAGGGTCTCATGAATATGTCAAAAAAAGATTTTAAAAGGTCTTTTCAAACAGAGTTGAATTTTGTGGATTTTATTAAGCCTAATATGTATTCAAATGAACATTACTACTCCTGCAGTCTCATCTGTCTTTCAGTCTCACTGTAGAACTGAACTGTAATACAAAATTTCTCAATCACAACAATATGGGGGTAAGGAGAAGGAAAGTGTGTCTGATACTGATTTTTATCTAGCTTGAGGATCAAATAGATTTGTTTACATCCATGTTTAACTAAACATTGTATTGTGAGCAAGACATTTTCGTCACTTGCTTTATAATTTTTCCCCATGATGGGACCATGTATCACAATGGGCAAAACATATAATTAGAGGATGATCATATTATTTCTACATAGACAGCAACATGAACAGTTTTGCCAGTGAGTGCAAGTTGTAAAATCTGTATTTAATAAGAAAAAAATGTGTTATGGAAACTAGTACAACTTTCTCTCCCCACAAATGCTTGCTATAATTTGAGTCCAATTATTGATCATGAGAAGTTCTCTGAATACAAATTTTTATAACATGCTGAGGAAAGGAAAACCAAGATGCCAAAAATAGGTAGTCAGGGTTACTATTAGTTTGTTCCCATAAAATCATAATATGATCTTAAAAAGAGTATATTTGGATTTTATTTATTTGCCCCTGTTTTTTATATATAGGATTTGTCCTTAAAGCTTTTTGTGCCACAATAAGGACAAGGTATTTTTTAAAAATTAGAAAGAAAACAGATTTTCACATAATACCTCCAATTCAGGAGATGAGATCTAGGAAAATCACCACATAGCACAAAGCTCTCAATAAAAATTGCAAGAGTTGACAATATAGCCTCCAAATTATAATTTTTTTTCACTGCAGGATTCTATCCTGATAGAAGAACATCTAGAGTTCAGATCCAGCATACAGAATAGTCCCTCTTGAATGCATGAGTTGTCTCCTCACTAGGACAAGAAAACTGTTTATTGTCACTTCCATTTTCACTGCAGCAAAATATGACACTTTAATTCATTGTGAGATTGCACAAAACAGTCTCACAATGTCTATATTTGGTCTAAGGTCTACAACAGTAACTTTTGCTTAAAAAACCCAATTGCTATTTGGAACAGGTTCAGCTACCTCACAGACTTTTCATAGTCTAGCTGCCAGAGGAAGATTCATGGAGAGGCCATTAAAAGTTAATATTTCAAAAGTGAACTGTATTGTATGCTTAGTAGGTATTTTTAGCTTCCAAAACTATTTTTATTGTTTCTCAAGACTGAATAATATATAATCAATTGGAGAAATTCTTCTTTTGCTTACCACTGAGTGTATCCAGAATAACTCCATTCTCTTGAACTTTCAGCATAAAGGAAAGCAGGACTAGGTTCTGTATGTTTTTCAGTTCATTGTGTTTTTCTGTGTGTTACTGTGTTTCACAATTTTCTTAGTGTTAGTTAATAAAGTATGTAGTTTTTTTCCAGTTCAGGCAATTTTCATTCTCTTTCTCATGTAGGCATTTCATAGTATACTCTCTAAGCGTGTATTCACTGGTCTCTGTAATAATTCTGGATATGGTACAGAGCTATTTTACTGTCTTCCTAATGTTAGTTGATAAAGTAAGTGTTTTCTAGTTACTGCAATACTGTATCTCTTTATATATATAAAAGCAGTATTTCACACTTCCATGGTTGGGATTATTCTTCCATTTGTCTGCAATATTTCATTACATTTTATTTGAAAGTTCCAAAATTGATTTTTTCAGCCTATAATATGTTTTGTACAGAACTTTCTTAATCTTAATATTGATTTCACTGTATCTTGCATCTAAATTTTTGTACTTCCCAATTTTCTTTAATATCTTTGGGTGCAAAAGGAAGTGTTAAGTCTTGCTGTTTGGTGCTACTTGGACTTTCTGAGTCTTCACTCGTAGTAATGCTAACTTAAGTCTAAAATGACTTAAAAGTCAGGATTCCCTCTGGCTGTCAAAAAATCCATGGCCAACCATAAAAAATTTCTACTCATCAACTTCTCTGTGGTAAGTCTAGGAGCTGCCTTTATTTTTTTTTTTTTCCTTTTCCCCTGCTCATCCTCCTGCATTCCATTTTTCATCTCTCTTCTTCTTTGCTTCTCAGTTTTCTGTTTCATGTATTCACTACATATTTCATTATCCTTAAGTTCCTTTTCCACATGCTGTCCTTCTCTTTTTTCCCATGGCACCTTACTCAATTACACTGCTCCTTGCTTCTTCCCTTCTAACCTGCTTTTCTGCTCTATTTCCCCATTTTCTACCAAAGACACATTTAAGGAATGAAGAAAAAAAGTTAAGCTTTTTTACCAGGGACAATTTAATATTTGCCTGGAGAGACTTCAGAGAGGCAGTGATCATATTTCTAGAAAGTATTCTAGATACAGCTATATGAAGAATACTGGGAGAAAATGGTGTTTTGATAAAGGATAAAACCTTACAGCTTACTTCAGGAGGTAAATTTTAAGGAAACCAAGATAGCTTTTGGTAATCCTGTAATGACTGGGAACTCAGCTCATAATATCCTGTTCTGCAAAACATCCTTTCTGTCCTACTCACAGTTCCTGTAGAGTGAGGTAGAATGGGAAAAGGAAAGAGCTTGTGAGGAGGGGGAAGTATGTGTGAACCACTGAGGAAGGTGCAAGCTTTGTTTTTTGTTTAAGGAGAAGATATTCTCTGCTGCTTTATTCCATTTCTTTTTTTTTTTTTTTTTTCCAATGCAGTGAATCTCACATTATGTTATGGCAAATGTACTGAATTATTTTCCACATCAGGAATATGTTCCAAAATACTAGAAACAGCCTCTATTTTTAGAATGTTGCTTTCCATAACAGTATTTACCTTTTTCATCTCTATCTGTTACTTATATTTTTCCTTCTCTCTGCTACAGTCATTGTACACAGAAGGACATGAAAAAGTAAGCCAGAAATTTGGAGGCATTTGCAGTTGCAGATGGAGGCTATGGGACTACAATGCAATTGGCTTAAAATTATCAAAATTATTTTATCTAATGCTATACTAAGCATTAACATATTAGGAATGTTGTGTTTACTTCTTTTAGAAATCTATGAGTACATTGCTATGTATTTCTTATAGCAGTTCACTATTATTTATATAGGTATTTCTGGATTTCCTTTTGCAGTTCCCTGTGAGTCTGAAACAAGGACTAGGTACAAGTTATGGATGGACTGAACAGCTATATATTTTTTCCACTGTGTTATTTAAATCCATTGCACCAAACTTGTTATGAAGTCACATTCCCTAAGTCTGATAGTGTGTAAACTCCACAGTTATAAGGTCTAAGTCATACAGTATGTCACTGAAGTTTAATTGATCAGTGTAAGTTTTAAATACAGCTGTTGGGAATATTAATTAATTCAGAATATATATTTGAACTCCAGTTTTGCAAAGACCAAAGCATCTACATAATTTGTTCTGGGTCACTGCGTGGACTTCAGAGAAATTACCTGCAGCCTATGCATATATTTTTGCTAGATCAGGGTCTCCATTAATATTTTGCAGCAATTGCTTTGAGGCAGTTTTTCTAGTTTGCAGAAGTACCTGAGAAACTACCTATCATAGGGGCAGGTAGAAAAGGAAACCTAAAATTGTTTTGACTATGGTTGTCAACACATTTTAACAAATACACAGTTGGAGGTGAAGAAGAAAGATTATTTGCTCACCTCCGATTATGATTAGAATAAAAGATTTTAGCTGTAACTTAGCAAATGATAGAAAAGGATATCATTTCAAGTAGCATTGGTATGCACTGAAGTTATGAAAAGACACAGGACAGTGTAACTGTAAGTGACACTATATGCAGTGGAGAATAAAACTTGTATGGAATATGGTTGGCTAGGTGAAATGGATATTAAAAAATACCTGGCTTTGTGCAAAAAGACTTAAGTGAGTCGATCCAGTTATTAATTATGATGTTGAGTTTTAGTATGGAGTTCCCTCATGATGTTACTATACAGAGGAAAGGTATGATAAATTATTTGGTCATCTCTGACATATCATTCTTGCAGCAGAAGATCCCTTTTTATACCAGAAAATTAGAATATGAGGTACCATTATTAACATCTTAATTGTTTGAAAAGAGCTTAAAGTCCTGCAGGATTTTTTTTTACAATATTCCAGACAGCTTTTAAAAAGAACTATTCAAAACTGAATAGAAACCCCTTTTAATGCAGACAGAGGACAGAAGTAAATGTTAGATTTCCTCACCCAGTTTGGTTCCAAAGGCTTTTGTGGACCACATCGACACAATAGACTAAACACAAAAGTCTGCAGAAGTTTGGTCTGATTTTGACCTGTACATATTCACAGATTCACAGAATAGCCAGAGTTGGAAGGGACCCACATATATACATATATATGTTTATAAACTCAACAACACAACTGAAATCCAGTGAAAGTGTGGGAAAACTAATAAATACTCTTTTACAGAAAAACTGGCGTTTAGGCAGAAATAATTTTCATTTACTAATTATGTCTTCCTAATGGCACACATTCATCATATCTGTATTGTAATTAATTGAAGTCATTCAAGGCTATTTTTGCCTAAACTTTTCACTAAAATGGGGAACCTCTGAGGAGTCTGAGGATGTTTTGCTGCAACATGAACATTTTCCTTAAATCAAATGTTTGCATGTTTCGTTGTTCCTCCCTATGTGGGCAGGAATAATATATTTTATCCTCCTATGATATGGGGAAAAAAGAAATAACTTCTCTGAGGCATCTAAGTACTTCATAAAGACTGAAATAGAAGCTTAAAACAACCACTTGTAGTAATAAATCAGTGGCTTATATTAAGAATATTGAGCCCTGAATTGCACATCAGCTCATGTTTTCTTTAAAAGTGGCTGAAATCTGGCTAGATCTTGGCAAAATTGTCACAGAACAAGTGCTTCCACTTTCACAAATAAGATGGGAGCAGCAAAATACATTTCATTATAAACAATCAGATTTTTTTTCTTTTATGATTTCTGTTTTGGCATTGGATTATTTTATTTTGAATTATTTTCCTTATTTGAAAGAAGGGGAAAAGCTTTAGACTTCATGGCTGAAAAAGATTTTATTTCCCTATTAAATAATAAAGTTGTGAGACCTTTTTAAAATGACTCACATTACTTCTGTGGTCAATCCTGTAAGAATTCAAAAGTAGAGGATAATCTTAATGCATCTGCTTTGACTACAGCTGTCTGGCAGATGCTTTTATGGTTTTCTTGCTCCTTTGAGGTTATTGGGCTTTCAGATTTCTATGCAGATTCTGTAGAGAATTAGAAAAATGTTACGTATATTGTTTCATAGCTGTACTCCCAGTGTGCAACACAGAGCATCACTTACAATTTAAGGGTCCATAAACCAGAGAGCTTATTTAACTTCATTGCTTCAGTGGATACAGAACATGCAGCACCCTGTGATGGTGCATTTTATGATTCATCTGGCTAAAACATGACAAACTTCAATATATGCCCTGAGACATTAAAACTTATTTTTCATGAGGATCCTAGACTTCAGGCAGCAACATTCAGTTGGTATCTCACAATTCAACTATAATACAGTATAAAACACTGAAAGGAACATTTTTTCTATTTTACAAACAAACAATCAAAAACCCCTTAGTGTAGCTGAATTAAAAACCTGCATTTTTGCCAGAATCGCTGTGCAGCATGTTGCCAAAATTGCCGGGAAGTCAGCCTAATTTTCAAATATGGGCATCTTAATAGGATATCCAAATTGCCCATTTGGGTACTTACATGGACACTCTGTGGATCTAAGTGCTGATTTGAGCATTGGTGTCTGAGATTTAGACATCCTATTAAAACATCCATATTTGATATTGGCCCCATAGTGTGTATGTGTATTATTAATGTTTAAATAGAGCAAGAGCATATAAGCCAACTATGCATCTTATATAATACGGGGTAGCCAAATGTATTTTTACTGCATATACATTGTATCTGACAAAACAGCACCACTGAGGTACCCAGTAAATGTACAGACAATGCCTTGAATGTACGTTGGATAGAGAGAACATGAAACTTCTACACTCTAAAATAAAAAGAATTTTCAGGATACACTTTTACTTCTAAGTACATGCACTATAATAATGTTAGGAATACAAATATAGAAATAAACATTGAACCTTACTTTTGCTGTGCCTTGTCCTACTAGAATCTGGAGAAAGGTCACTTATTGTAATAAAGATGTTCACGATTTAAGATGTTTCCCTAAGCAGCAGTTGCCCGGTGTGTTGGATATTAAGCATTCCAGACATAGCAGACACATAGCCTCATTTGGTCAGAAATTCATGTCTCTACCAAGCTTTTTCATGCCTTCCCCTCTTGCTCATTGAACAATCTTCTTTTATGTTTCTGTGGGGATTTCCGAGCACTCTTGCATGCACTCTAGCTGAAATGTAATATTTTGTGTTGGAAGCACCTCAGGAATAAAAAGCACCATGATCAGGCAGGAAAAAAATTGTGATCAGTCCAACTTCCCATGGAACATATTTATTTTTTTTGGTTTAGAATACTTTTAAACAAACAAACAAACAAACAAAAGCCCCAACCAAACCTCTGTTTGGAGAAGGACTAGTCTCAATGAAGCAGGAACCTGAAAGCTCTAGCACAGACATCCAGGACTTGTATTTCTAAGGCAGCCCTGGAGCGTGCAGAACCTTGAGCCAGGTGACTCAGGGCTCATTGTGTGACAGGCCTGCCAGGGGATGGAAAATTGGTGGCTTCTCCTCATCTGCTGAGTCCAAAGAGTGAAGCTAAGAAGAATCACACCACCTTTGCTTAGAAAAAGCACAGGTAACCTCCAAAAGTCTTTCTTTTTATCTGTAATGGAAATTTGAAGGTAGAGCTGTACTAGGCTTTTCCTGAGGATGTTCACTGCAGGTATAACATCCAAGACCAATGGCTTCTTGGACTCTGTTTTTTAATATTTTAAATATTTTCAATTATTCAAGAGGTTGCCTAAAATACACTAGAATTCATTTCAGACAACATTTTTTTAAGAAAGTTTGGCAGTTAGTTTTTCTGTTCTGCATAGCCTGTAGGAAACTTTGATGCCATTGGTTACCATGGTAAAATGTATTGCAAAGCCATATTCAGTTCTGGTGCAAATGAATACAAGTTTTGAGCTGCTTTGCTTCTCTAAGGCCTGATAGGTTGGGTCCATTTTATTCTCTCTGTTTGAAGATAATGAACATTTATTTTGCCACTGAAGAAACTGTCATCGTTAGTTGTGCATAAAGACATAAGGAACTCAATGGTGAGCAACATTCTTGATTAAGAAAACTTTTAGCTTGATTGAAAAACACTGACTTAACAAGTAACAGATGTTGCTGAAGAAACATGTGATAACAATATAACAAAATAATCTTGCTTATAATTATACTGTATCAAACTTTTCTGGAATTTTACTCACTTTCATTTCTCAGGCTTTTTCAGTTTACTGGTGCTATCGTAATTTTAATAAGGCTGCCAAAGGTTATCCATTATACTTAACTTTAGTATGCCAAAATTTAACTTAAGTAAAAGGGTTATCATATTTTGTATATTCACAAATACTGCAAATCTACAGATGTTGCATTTTTGACTTCTGGAAGTTGATATATCAGTGTGACACTATATTGTTTCACCAGTACACAATGGTAAATGGTAAAAAAAGACCATGTTATCATGCAGAGCTATAATTTGAAGTATACAGTCCCACTATTGTAGGCTCTATTGGGTTTTGTGGGAAAAACAAAAAAACCCTTAGTATTTCATTGAGTGATGAGGATGATATAAAGCTTCAGTACAGATCACTTACACCTAGAATTGTAAGAAGATATACTGGAAGAGAGTATAGATGTGAGCCCAGACATGTCCTCAGGACACTGACGTGAGAGGGAGGAGAATTGTGCTGTCCTTGTCTCCGCAGGTAATATCTGAATATTTTCTGATTTAAATATCTTGTGAAATAGTCAACAGTAAAAAAAGACAGTACAGGCTGGCTTTAAAACTTCTGGGCAAAACCACTCTGTGAGAGGTGAATGAGGCAGCCACTCATATCTCTGAAACAATGTATTTTTATATATAATGGGGTGAAAGGGAGACATTCCTTCAGTTTCCTGCTTGGCACCAAAATATACAAAATACATCTCAGTCCCTGAATCTAAAGGCTTTAAAAATTTAAGAAATGTCAAGATGAACCGTTCTGACATAGGAATGTGGGATTTTGTTTGGTTTTGGTAGAAGCTATTAATTAAATTTTACCTTCATTTTTATGTGGCTCAGACCTAGAAAAATGATAAATTCCTTTTTTCCAAAATATAAATAAATTACCCTATTCTATTTGTATCTTACACGTTGGAAATTGCCAATCTCTTCTCTAAGTGTGATAAAGTAGGTAATAACAAAATTCAGTTAAATACAGTTCTTTCCTCCTGTGTCTTTCTTGAAACAGATCTGCTCCCGTTTCCTGACTGCTGAAGATAGGCTGCTTTTGTTACAAGCCTTGCATTCCCTAAAGTGGGATTACTTCCACGCTGAACTACATGTGGTGTAAAACAAAATATACTGCCACCAGGCTTCAGTCTGAAAAAGTTAAATGTATTAGGCACTTTGCAAACCAATTCAAGTTTTATGAGGATTTTTTGTTGTTGTTTTGGTCTTTGGCATTTTAAAGCAGGCAATATTATTTGCCCCATCTATTACATTAAATGTCTGTATTCTGTGTTTCCTTTGAAGAGAAAAAGTGTCTATGGACCTTGATATCTATATATCACCCTTCTGCATCATGCTTTGCAAGTTCATATGTACTGCAATTAACAGGCAATTTAATCTGATTCTGCAAGGAATCTTATAGGATATTAAACTCAGTTAAAGAGAGGAAAACAGCTTCTGTATACTTCTAGGCAGTTTATAAGAACTTGGCAAATCTCATGAAATGTCAGTGGTCCAGCTTAATGCTGCGTGAATAACCAAGGTTGCATAAGTAATATGACTTGACGAATATTAATCTGAGTCAAACACTATGCATGGAAGCTTCTTTTTTCCACCTGAGACTTTTTCCAGTGAAATACTTCATTATAATGAAAAATTAATGCTTTTAAAGATGAATCTGAGGGAACAGAGAAGTGAAGATATCTTTTTACTGCCAACTGGTCTGTTTGGAAAGCATGTTATTAGTGAGGCAGTAGCTTGAGTGTATGGCATATTCAGACACCATCAATCAGCTAATTAATTATTAGACACATTTCACCTTACCTTTCAGATTTTTTTTTTCTTTTGCTTTCTTTTGGGTCATAAAGTTGGCAAAGCATTTTGTTTATTCACATTTTAGCAACAGATTTGGAATTCAGAAGGCAATTTCTCATCTCTATTTTTATTTTTTATGGGGTGTTGGTTCCTTCTGGGGGACGAGATCCAGAGCTTCTTCCAACTGAAATCTTTCCTGGACAGTCGTACTCCTATTCTTCAGTGGCTGATCCTCAGCACCACATAAAAAAAAATAAGAAAAAAAAGTTATTAACCTTAAGGTAATTGCTTGCTGGTTTTTTTATTTCCCTCCACCCTTTTTTTGTTGTTTTTTTCTTTTCCTTTTCCTTTTCCCTAGGTAACTTCCACTTATTACCTTTGGCTGAATTTTAAATTGTGATCACATTTTGGCAAGATAAGATTACTTGATTGCAGTCTATTTAATAAGCTACCGGAGACAATTTTACTCCTTCAACTAATTTCATTATTGCATGAATTATTTAATAGAAGCTATATCTTCTGTTCGTTTGCAACAATAATTCCACTATATTGACGATTTCTGATTCTTAAATGCTCTGTCTTGTTATTTAGTTTTCTTTGAAGAAAGCATATTTGTATGGAACATACCATGTAAACCTCTGTGCAGATACAGGTGACTGTTACCTTCAGATCTTTTCAGTCAGAGATTGAGGTTGTGACAGAACCATTTCTATGTTCAGGGAACTTTGATCATTCTTTCACCTAGCTCAAAGAGTAATTTTTGTCATGCTTTTATCTGTTCTTGAAGGTTTCAAAGCCCTGGTACTGGTGAAGTATATGATCTTCTCACATTTTGGGGGGGAAGTGCTGTGTGTTACAGTGCCACCAGAATGGTATAAGTGGTCTTTTGCAAACATGAAGTGTGTTTCCACTCTGCGAGGTTTTCTTGCAACAGCTGAAAAGGCAGATAGGTTCAAAAATTCAGTCAGCTGTGGAAGGATATTAAAATCTCTTTCAAAAACTAACTTAGGCCCCTATGTCAAGTCTTCCCAGTGCTGACAGCCTACACTAGGCAGGGGAAGACGATACTTTAGATACAATTACTGATTTTTCTGAGGTATAGCCCATGATCTCCCACAAGTTTTGGACTTTATGCAGATTTGACAATATTACTTCATCTACCTGAAAATAATGCACTCCTAGCTACACCTATGTTGTATTTCCCATTGCACTGGTTGCACGTAATTTAGCTCCTCTTTCCTCTGCTGTAATTATAAGCAGATGGAAAATACATTTGCCTCTGCGGATTTGAAATAACATTGTCTGTCTTGCTTAACACAAGGAAAAAGCTAAACCAAGAAATAGAGAGTAGTACATGCTGAGGGAAAGTGCACAAAATCAAAACTGACATCTGGGTATGTCTGGCTGATTGAAAGGTCCCAGGGAATGACCTGTCATCTTGGATTAGATCAGACCTGGAGACAGTCAGGGCCCACTTACTCTGGTTTCCAAAGCTGCTACTATTGCTAGCCTTACTAATTGCATCACACTTACTTGTTGACTTACTCTTGTGTCGTAAGTGTCTCACCCAGAGTAGTAAGGAGCAAGCTGTTCTGCAGTAGATTGGAAAATATGAAGAAAAAATAGGGGAAATGAGTAAAAGAAGATCCAAGGAATAAGAAGAAAATCAAAAGCAGAAGCAAAAGCTGCAAATAAAAGCCAGAAGTATTTATCTGAGAGACGAAACCTCAATTGAACAGGACTGTGGTTAGGTAGACTGTTAGGTGACTGAACAATCTATACCTGTTCTAAAAATACCATTTATCAACGAGAGAACTGTAGCTAGCAAGGGTCTTGGAGAAAGGAGAAAACATGGCTGGAGAACTTTAGGCTGCCATGAGACACTTTACCAGTAAGGACTCTTAGTTTTCTATCTTGTTTCAACAAGCCACAGCACTCCAGATGTGATTTAAATGAGTACTAGCATGATAAAGTTATATCAGGGCATGGGAATGAAAATTATACCTTCTTGTGCAAGAAAAGAGGTATAATTTGATTGTTGATGGGAAATTTCTCAAAGCTGAATTGTGGGAGGTAGTAGCTTTAAAATCTGCTTGAACTGTTTGGAGAAACCAGTGGTATACTTTGGTAGTGAGAAGCAGCTGTACAAGAGATGTTTCATGGCTTCTTTAGAGACATTTTCTTTGCAGTCTACATTTCTATTTCATCCTCTTTGCTAGACAGGACTTGAAAAGTATTGTGAGTGCTTCTTGGTAGCAGAACTGCCCTTTGAGATTAAAAAAAAATAAAAAGAAATAAAACAAAAAGCAAGAGCAAGGTTATGAGCTAAATATTGAACCCAAGAAAAAAAGAGGTTTTCAGAAGAAAAGTTCCTGATTCTGATCTGAATTACATTACAGATATATGGCAAATTTATTTATATGTCAGTTTAAGACCTTTAAAACAGAAGTAATTTCTTCCATAATGCTGAAAACTAGATAGTTTTGTTCCCAGAGAGGAAGTAATAGAATGGTGGAAGAACAGAGATTGGTAATGTGAAGCTTGTTATTTTGAATAATATGATGGTGGGTGTTAGGAAGAATTAATGATGGAAACCATGATAGGACAGCTTAGATATTTAAGAAAGAAAGAACTTTTTTTTCCCCTGATTAAAGAAAGGAAAGAAGGTCATTTAGTGTTTTTAAAAGATCTGCAATTTCCTTAACATTGAAGTCAAATATACCTCATTTTGCTGGATTTTCTGCTGTTCAAATAAAGCACTGGAGTTTAAAACAAGAACAAACTTATCAAATGTTTTCATAATCACCATTAAGGAAAAATTTTAGTTTGTTGGATGTGGCTGATATCTTGTTATACTTTTACAGTTCTTAGCCGAATTAACACACTCACTAAAAAATAGTGCAGTCTTAGCCTCTGCATTTTACTTTTTCGGTCTCATTTCCTATGACCTGAGGTGCAGTCAGCACAGCGGAACATATTCCTGAAAAACCATCTTTCTTCACCTCTTGAACTTTTCGTGGTTGTTCTACTACCTCTTAAAGGTCTGTCTCCCAAATACCTGCCAAAAGGGATTCTTATTCAGTCCTTGATTATTTCTTCTCTCTCTGTTACAGAAAATTAAGCTGATTCCCTTGTCTTTCATCTTTTTGTGTCCTTGCATTGGTGCTGCCTTAAATTCAGATAGTAAGTCTTTTGGACCAGAGTCCATCTTTTTACCTGTTCATGGGCAGGGTCTCACCAGCTGGGAGACTCATCCTTCACTAGGTTTCCTAAGTGTTTTGGTAATGCAATGAATTAACAAGGTCTGAATTAGCATAAGTCTAAGGTCTTTTCCAGTCCACAGGGAAGGGAAATGAATACAAATTAGTAAATGATCAGCTGAAAATAAGACAACCCTCCCTAATAACAAGGAAGTGACAAAAAAATTTATTGACTGTGTAATTGCAATTAGAACCAGGTGAGGATAATGCCTTTGGAATATATTGCAGACTATAACCCTTTACTGCTTTATAACTTTGTAACTGCTTGCTCCTCAACTAAATTTTTATGATAAAAAAGAAGATGATGTGATTTATAGAAATCTTTCCAGAAATACTGTTACTTTGTAGTTATAGTTTCTCTTCTACCAAAAAGTAAAATGCAGATATCCCAGTATTTCCAAAGCTGTACCTTCCCCTCTTTTCTGTTTCTAATTTTTTGCTTCTTTCCCTCACCAAGACTTACACAAGGCTGTATCTAAGGAGTTACTTTTACAGGGTGAGCCATTCTGCTTTGCAGATTTCAGTCTACAGGAGTTTTCCTGGATCAATGATTTGTTCAAGAGAGTTTGTGTGCATATTTCCAAAGTCTTGTCCTGTCTGCTGCAGCAACCCAGATGCTGAACTCTACAACTGAGAGAAATGCAAGTCTCAAGTGCAAATAAAGGTACAGCACAGCTGGAGCACCCTGTGATGGAAACAGGTTACCAAATCAGTCACGTAACTGAATGTGCCACTTTCTCTCTAAAAAAATATCATTATGGAAGCAGACTAGTGAATCCATGACTGACAGAAAAAAGTATGAGCCAAGATGGTTAATTAAGAAGTCGATAGCAAATTCATTCCAAATGTTTGCAATAAGCAATATGACTGAGTGTGTAGAAGCAGCATTGCATTTAAGCCCCAGGTACTTGTCGATACTGGTAGAAAGCACTCCAAGAAATTGGATGTTGTTTGTAGTGGATCATTTCGGCAGTGATTCATCAAATGCTATCACGTATATCTGACAGAACTCAAAACTGGCAAATGTTCTAATGGAACATAATAACAAGAATGAGACTTACATTTGTAGCACTTACTAAAAAGAATTCCAGGATTGACAAATTAGAGTGGCAATGTTGGCAGACTTAAAATGAAGCATTTGTACAGTATATACAGTACTCAGGGATGTGG
The DNA here is from genome assembly GCA_013399015.1 of Galbula dea. Lineage (NCBI taxonomy): Eukaryota > Metazoa > Chordata > Aves > Piciformes > Galbulidae > Galbula > Galbula dea. The sequence goes on along the minus strand of VWZX01005120.1, from coordinate 715,415 downwards.
AATAGATTCCAATATGAAATGCAGAGAGGTTTCTTAACATCTTTGTGAAACTTCAAGCCAAGATGGTGCCTGATTTTTATCCTGTCACTCACAAACCTTTTTGCATCTGTTGTTTTAACATGTGAACACTGACCCGGTTCAAGCTGCTGCTAAAACTTGAGCATTAATTAATAAGGGGAAAACTGGCTGATGGATAATTAAGAGCAGAGTAGGAAATTCTGGACAATGTATTAGAAAAATTATACTTGGAAGAAAGATACAGAATGATTTAAGAAAAATAAAGTTATTCTGAAATGAAATATTTATGGAGAAGTAGTTGCAAAGAGTACTACATATTTCAAACATCATGGGAGGCTCCAAACTTTCACCATCCTGGGAAATTTTGTTGTAATCATCCCAGCTGCTAGACTGACCTTATAATTGACTCAGAGTTGCATCCTCTCTCTCAGGAGCACAGGACCAAAACCCCAAGATTTAAAGGGCTCTAGTTCATCAGTGCCACTTACAGGTTTACAACAGGCATAACTGCTAATCTGTCTTTTATGTGGACAGCCTTACTTTGGAACTAACATAGGGGTTCCCTTACACCAGTATGCCTGAAGTTCTCATTTGTATGTTATCCTTGCACTGCAGGAAAGTCACCTTTCATCACCAAGAATTGCTTGAGGTACAAATCTTGCACTATTTCCATGTGGACCTTTTGTCTAGAGCTTTCTAAAATGTGTTTGTCCAATACATCTATAATTAATTTCTCTGTGATGTCTTCTAAGAAGGCACTAATACTACATTGTGCTAATCCATTGTCCTTTGCATCTTGTATCTGTTAAAAATGTTTCTTTGAAATTATTTATTTTTTACCTTCTCTTTTCTTATTTCTCTTGGTTGAACACAATAGGGCAATAATCCAGATCAGAGCTTTCTACAAAATAAACACAGTCTCTTATGTAGCTCTACAGAAAATATTTTGTAATTTTATATGTCCCTGGAGATTCTTCTTATCTGCTGTTTACTTCACTTTAAAAGACAGTTTCACCAACAGGATTATCTGATTTTTTTTCACAGTTGAAGGTGATCAAGTTAAATGGAAAACTGTAGCTATACACACACAAATTAGCTTACACTCATCCAGGTTTTGACTGACATGTCAAATCATGTTAAGTAATGGTTTTATTCAAAGATACTCACCACAGCTACACTAGCAGCCACAAATCTCTAGGAAATAATCTAAAGAATTGTTTTGAGTAATAACTACTAGTTTACACTGTTACACAGTTGCTGAAACACATGAAGGCACAATTACGTGAAGGCACGAGAAGGGCTCCAGGATTATAAGCAAATCAGTCATATTTACTTGGCCACATGACACCAGGACTGGCAAAGTGCCAGGAAGCAGGATTTTCTGAGAACCAGCCCTATGTACTGCAATAAATGCTTCTTAAACCATTGTTGCTGCTTGTTTTATAGATCTCAGGTCTCAAAGAAGAAAGAAAACAAGATCTGAATACATTAATCATAAATGCTGTAATTAAATTCAGCAAGTCCATTTATGATGTGTGCCTTGATCAGTGTCACACACAAATCTCCACACACAGAGTTAGACACACAATACAAAAAAGCATTTCAGGAGTGGAAGGAATAGAGCGCTATTAGAAATAAAGATCTTGTGTATACCTACACAGAATGACTGGCTATATACCTACTTTCTCCACTTATTTTCTTCGGAGTCTTAGTACTTCAGTTTTAAACTTCACTTACAACAAAATATGCCTTAATGGTCATTAAATATTGGATCCACTTTTCAAGGAGGATGATTTCTCCTTCTGCAGAGAATGAAATCTGGCAGAGCTAATTCTACCAGTCATATCAATGTGATGTTCCTCCGGCACTCCTGCAGTCTTCCATCATGGAAGAGCATCATTTTGCATTTGAGTGCCACATTCTGAAAGTAAGAGTTAAAAATGAATTTTTGTTCTGTTTATCTGAGGAAAATATAATTGTTATTTCACTTCAGCCTTTTTTTGGTAAATATTATAGCTTTATTTTGTGCTGCCTGGTTCTTGCTCTTGGGTTGAGGCAGCTGGGTGATATTTTGGCCACAAGCACTGGCTTCCTTCTGAACTCATCAGAAGCAAGGATCCAGGAGCAGCTGCCTTCTTAGAGAAAGAACAGATCCCACCTATCTGAGATACAGAGACTCTGGTTTGCAGAAGGGGTTGGATTTTTTCTCTGGAGACAGGCAGAGGCTCCTAGGTCACTGCTCCCTCCACAACCTAGCCAAGGCTGAGTGACAGTGACCTGGCACACAGCAGTCAAGCTGCCGAGCTCAGCAAGGTGCAATGGGTTCTAAATTCAGGCTGGGAGAAGACCAGACCTGGGACCTGCTGCTTCGCATAGCCTGCAAAAATACAGTGGGAGAAGGGGTTCCTGCTGAGCTTCTCCAGGCATTCTGTGTGAAGCTCTCCTGCAAGTAGAGGCAGAATCACCGCAGTGTGTTGGTTCAGCATCCTGCCTCATTGTTAGCAGCTCTGGCCAATGATGCCTTGTATGTATCAAAACAAATCACTCTTCCCAAGGTTTGAGTAGACATGCAGCATGTAAACATCGCCTTCCCAGGGCAGGGAGGGTTTACATTTTCTTCTGCTTTCCTTAAGCAATAAGGTGAGATCCCAAAATACATCATTCATTTTATTTATCCTCTCATAACTCATTAGTACCTCCTTTAAGGTCAACAGAGGATGAGAAGAGTGAGCATCAATTCCTGAGGAAGTTAGGAGGCTGGGCAAAAGAAAGAAAATCTGCAAATCATGATGCTAGGATGGGTTTCCATAATAAACATGAATGAAAAATATAATTAATTGCAAAATTCTTGTAAAAATGCTATTTGAAACAGAGATCACTCAGCATTTATACTATTGACAGTTATGTTCTATGAGGTGAAATGGCTTATTTTGGTCCAAACTTCAAAATTATATTTTCATTTTGTAATTCAGTTTGGAAACTAGGACTCTTGAGATCTGTTGTGTGGTAAATGCTATTCTGTTTCAAAATACTTTATAACCTAAAAAGAATGATAATATTGTTTGAGAACTCATTTCATTTTTTGCAATATTTTGATTTCTAGACTGCCCGAACACTGCAGTCACTAGTCCTAAATTCTTTATGCATTTGACTGGAAGGTTCTGAAAATATAAGCAGCAAACCTTAAAATGGCTGTGAAAAAAAATCTTTGCAGCAGTTCTGTTCTAGCAGCCTACAACAGGATGGGCTGGAGGGCTAGGATAAAAAAATAAATTGGTAACTATACACTTGTGTATATTTCAAATAACCATAATTACCTAAAGTTATAATGACATGTAATCAAAATATGATTTGGGAGAGGTGTCTTTGACACTGTAAAATCCTTTTCTTGCTCTACAATATAAAAAAAATAATAATAACCACATTTAATGACAATCAAGATGCAGCTGGATAATAATTTTATGTGCTCTTTCATAACTATTTCAAGGTGTTAGCACATCCAAATATCATGTTTTCCATGGAAAGTTATTTGGCTTTAAGGTCCCTGATGTCAAGGTGAAGGGTTTAAATTATTGTACTGGGTTAAGAACAAACTGCATGTGTTTCTGAGTGGTATATGCTGGAAATGAAAAGCCTGTGGGCTGCTGACAGCTGTTTTTTACATCATGATAAGAGGTAAGAAGTTAGATGGAAGGACTGCATATGTCTGTTCTCTTAACATCAGGGTGATGGAAAAATGAGGCACTGCAGAGCTGGTGCTGTGTTCTGCCCCAGTTTTGTTTGTTTATATCCTAGGATTTGGATGACCATGGAACTTTACAGGCTTTGATATGTCTCTGCATGTCACTCACTCTGCCTCTCAAAGAAAACTATTCTGTTTAAAGCTGGTCTGGACTTCTTTCTTGAGAACTACAAGGAACTCTGAAGTGTCTCATTAAACCCTCCATCCAGAATATTTGGAATATGGAAATATATGGAATATGGAATAATATGGAAATATAATAATATGGAATATGGAATAAAATGGAAAAATATGGAATATGGAAACATATGGAAATGAGAGCAGCCCTCCAACCTCAGAAGGTCAATACCAGCCATGAGAACCAAAGGGGAGCTGGGTAAATGAGTTTGTGTTATCACTCAGTTCTCAAAACTCCTGTAATATCTGAAATCTTCTTGCTTTCCCCCATTAAGGTTTATTAAGCTCCCTTCTAATGCCTGCAGTTTTAAAGTATCTCTCAAAGCCTCACAAAACAGTTTGCAAGTGGCCTCTGTCTGAACCAACTCCCTTCATTTACTAGGGGGTAGAAATTTCCAGATTTATTCTGATAGAAGGAACAGTTTTTAATTAGGCACTCATCAAGAGGCTGGGGTTGGAGCCCCTTCATTCACTGCTTTTCACGTATGAGACTCTGAAAAAATCAGATCTCAGCCTTATCCAATATGTACTCACTCAATCATGGCATTAGTCAGCCAAGGCATATAAAAGTGAAACCACTTAGTGTTTTCCAAAGTCTGAGCATTGAAGATTAATTCTTCACTGTATGACTGGTGCAATCTGCCACAGACAAAAGCTGTAGCTAATATTTGTGATATAATGAGGAATTCTTTGTTTACTGTCAGAAAAATATTAACCATTCTAAATAAAGGAAAAGTCTGGAAACATCCTCAATGGAAAAGAATTCAGAAACATTAAAAAAAAATTTAAAAAGAGAGAGGAATGGATCTTTGAGAGTTGTGCACATCTGTTGAAAACAAGCAGGCAATTCCCACCTTGTGGCCTTCTGTGGGGGGCAGACATGCAGGGAGAGCTCCTGCAGATTACTGTTTAAAAGTGCCTATACAAATATTAAGCAGCATGTCATCCTTCTACCCAGGCGGTGGTATTGGTATATGGAAGGGATTGAACCCACAGCTTGAGGTCTGCTGGGGTAAAGATGTTGAGGACGTAATCAGTAAGAGTCTCTTTTTCCTGAGCAGACCCTTACAGTGCTTCTTGTTATAAAGCAGCAGTGCTCTGCATTTTTCCCCTTTCTCTGTTCTGCAGTGGGCTGTTCCCTGGAGATTTCAACCTGTCAGAGTACCTGCTGATGACATCTGGCCTTTCAAGCCTTACATGCCCTCAAAAGTGTCTGTGCATGTTGTTGCCAAACATTAAGGACAAGTCTGTATTTTTGTACTGCTGTTCAGCTTTTCATACAGGAATACAGGTCCATGCTATAGTCACAAGAGAATAAACCCAAAGTACTTACTCAGCAGTATTAAAATATAGTAACTTCTGAATATTTTATGACAACACTTTAGGTGCAAAACTTTACCAGAGGCCACTACTAAATAATTGTGTTAAGGAAGTGAAAAGAACAAGTGGAATATAACAGGAGAATGGTATGAATTTAATCATCCCTTACCACTCTTTTTTCTATTTTCTTTGCATTATAGAACTCTATCATCATTTAGAGCTGATTAACATCCTTGTCCCATTAAAAGGTATTTTTTATAACCTATAAATATATTTTAAAAATGAGCTTTCTCTGTACAACATGCATGAAATAATTTGCTAAAGCAGACATGTCTGGAGCAGAATAGTAGAACATGTATGTGCTTGGGTAGATACAAAAAGATGGATTTTCCGCTGAAGCTTAAAAATGAGTCAGTTCTCAGACTTTGGTGGCATGTTCCCCACAGGTGGATTGGGATGACACAGCATTACCATTTTTGGCAAATAATTTTATGTTTCTATATGTATTTATCTTGACCTTTTGTGTGCTGATCACCTGGACCATCAGAAGTTTTATAGGATATCGTTACTTAATTAAATTTTCCCACATGTTCTTCAAACTTATTTGGAAAACATGCAGTCAAAATATGTACAATAATTTTAAAGTAAATTAATGTAAAAGCAAAAGAAGAAAATGTGCAATGAACTGTAAAGATAAATAGTTGCATTTCAAAATTCCCCTTTTCTTGCCTACTTTGAAAATTATTTTTTGCTAAATGTTTCCTTTACCATCCAGAAACATTTTTTGGTTGTCTTCCCTTTTTGTGATTCAGCTTTTCTGCTTTGCGTCTCAAAGATCTTCTCAACTCTTGGATCTTCTCTGTTTCTCTGATTTCATGAATATTAGGGCAAAAAAGCCTCAAACCTTAATTAGTTTAGCAAGATATTCACACTGAATGCTCTTTATCAGCATGATTGGATTAATAATAAAGTTAATAAGCAAAGTATTTGTACTACAGGTTTTTTATTACTCTTATTATTTTTACAGAGGGTGTCCTCATCAAGCTTCAGAGCTAACAGTCAGAGGAAAGCAACAAAGCAGCTAGAGCAAGTCTGTCAGCTGTTATGTGTGCAGAAAAAAAATCTTCATATTGGTATAATTCTCCATATGCAGGCAAGCATTTGATGGTCTATTTTTGAAGTGAAAATATTCCAAGTATGTGGTAAATCTTGGGGTTATGCCAGAGTCCAGAAGGTGGGAGGTGAGCAACTCCATGGCAGTCCAATAGCTGAAGGTGCTCCCCCCTTTCCTTACTCCTCTTTTGTAGAGGTAAAATGTTTGCTTTCCTCAGTCACACTCCTTACTTCAAGTGCAGATAAGCTTGTTTTAAGCTACCTTACAGAGTTGCACTTTATACAGTACATCCTAAAATCTTTTCAAACTGAACCACTTCAGCAACCTTAAGAACTGTTCTTTACTTGTAAGAGTAGCTCATATACTGTATATCAGCTTGGTCCACCATTTTGCTATTTTTACAATTATATATAATATATATATATATATTCTGTTTCAAATAAAATAAGATCTAAAACAGCTACTGCAACCTAGCTAAAGTGTTGCAGGTCTTTCACCTTTGTATTTATCCTACAAGTTGCCTGAATTGCACAAAAGTGACCTCTCAAGATGCTTTCACATGTGGATAAAATATTTATCACAATGTGTTAGTAAATGAATGGAAATTAATGTGTGGTGGTATACCAAGTTAGAAAAATGACTCTAGTTAGAAGGTGCCTTTATTGCCTAAATAATGAAGTTTACCTCACCCTGCTAAAACCTACTACATCTGCCTCATCAGCACTGTTACACTACTCACATTTGCAACTACAAAGTTAAAAGAACCCCACAATTAAATATATTCTTCCTTCTGCTAATGGCAGTGTGTGTAGGAGCTAGGTTTGACTTGTGGCTATTGCTGTTCTTTGCCTCTCACCTGCACTGCTCAGATAGATAAAGCACTCTCATTAGGGCTCAGCTACATTGGCTCACTCTTGCTTTCCCACCGTTGTTGGCCCCACAGCATGTCACCTAACCACATCACCATAGTCTCCTCTATTTGTCATCAGAAACAAAAGGTTTTGTGAAGGACAGCGTTATAACTTCTGAAGGAGTCTTTGATGGCACCTTTGATTTCCTTACCCACCCTTGGGGTTCTTAAGGACGGGAATTTCTGAGGGTATGGCTTTGCTCTTGGATAACTCCAGTTACTTTGGCATGTGATAAAAGTCGATTTAATTTCTATTTCTTCAGGCTTCACAGCCTGCTGGCTAATCTGCTAATTGGGTTGGAGAAAAGGGGGGAGGAAGTGGAAAAAAGGAGAGTAGTGTTGAATGAGGGTGAAAACACATTGCTCTTGAGATTCATAACAGGTCCACAGAGGAACAGGTCTTTCAGAAGGTTTGCTCAGACCTGTTTTAATCCCATTAGAAATGGCAGCCTTTCCTGATAACTTGTGGTGTCTCTCCGTACTTTAAAGGAGATGCAGGAAAGCTCCCCATGCACTAAGAAAACACTGCCCCTCTGTCAAAAGTTATGCAGTCATCCAGATCAGTTCTCTAGTTGCTCCTATTTTCAAATCACCATTTTATTATAATTAATGTTCTATTGTACTTTTAAATGTCATTTATAAATATGCATAAACTGAAATAATCTGTAGCAGAAAGGATTGGGAGTAAAAACATTATGAAACTTATGCCTCTCCAATATAAAATATTATAATGTAAACATATTGCACATAATTACATACAATGACAAACGTGTCTCTGTGTGGTATGATTAGCACTGCTGTAACAAAAGAAGAAAGAAGCAGAAGATATCACTCTAGCTGTCAGCTATGTCAGAAAATAAATACAGACAATGCATGTCCCAGTCACTGTTATCCTGTTTATTCATTAAACAGTCACTACAAACTAACCAACGACTTCTAAACCACTAAACTATGTCCCCAGGTACCACATCTACATGTTTTTTGAACACTTCCTGTAGGTGAGTAGGGTAGCCATTGAACTGTTAGCAACTGAATGATGGCTCAGTCTTGCCATCTCATTTTGTAAGAGATTTCTGAAGATATTTTCATCCAAATATGTGTAACAAAACCCACTTCAAAAGCTTGGGTTTTTTTCATAAAACAAATTTTTTGTTTTCTGGAGAGCTTGGACACAGAGCAACTAACACAAATGCTGAGATGAATCTAAAAGTCATGATAAAAAATAGTATCTTAGGGTAGGCATGAATTTACCTTGGAACAGATATGAAGTACATTTTAAGAATTACCAGCAGTGACACACATGTTCAGCCCTAGTGCTGTATTACATTTCACACTCTCCAGTCTTTTCAGGAGCACTTACAAAGTCCATACATTAAAGCTGTGGCCAACTATGCACACAGAGTGGAACATGCAACAGTGAGGCCAAAGCGGGGAGAGGAGAGTTTCAGATGAATAAGAGACCTCCCTAATGAGAGAGCATTTCTTTACCCCCTGATGGCAGGGGTCTCCCCTGCCTCCTCTTAGATTTTTCCCTTCTCCTTGTTCCCCAAATCAAACCTTTCTTTTGCTCCCTTTGAGGAGGAGGAGCAAGAAGGAATGCGAGGAGGGAGATGGAGCTTGGTGGGCTTTGGTAACACAATTCATTCTTCTGGAGTGACAGCTCACTCAGCACAGGATAGGATGCTGGCTAGATCTAACTTTGAACTCTGAAGTCTTAGATGGTATCTGTGGTATCAGATAAAGTTTAATACAAGCCCAGACAGGATGTATTTGCCCTTTTTATGGAATCCTTCCTCCTCTGTTTCTGCTGAGTGCTTTTCTTCTCCAAGTGATCCAGGACATAAACTGATTCAGTGAGCTGCAGCAGCAGCTACTAGTGAAACTACTGGCCAGGTATCCCTAACTCTGACAAGGGAACGTAGGACCTCCCTGGTAATGCAGTTGCTGTTGTTGGGGAAGGAGTAGAGGATATTGGAAAATGGAAATGTGTTCTGCTATGTTATTTCTTTTACAGTATGGAGGAGGGAGTGGGTGGTCAGCAAAACTCTTCTTTCAAAACCAAAACCCTGGAAGTAACCTCAAGTAATCCTATGGGGGAAAATAAAAAAAAAAGAAGAGAAAAGAAAGGAAAAAGCAAGTGTCGGAAGAAGCTGAAAATCAATCAGCCTAATGGATTTTTGGCCAGTCTGCCACTGCTCTGAAAGCAGAGCTGGCTGGAGCTCCATACCCTCTTTTATGGCCTAGGCTTCAGAACTACTCTTCAAGCAATGAAGAATGCTTTCACTGTGAGAGTCTAAAACACTTACTGTCCAAGGAGTACCATGGGTGCGTTCCCCAAATGGCAAGGTGAAAGAACTGGTATAATGACAGCCAGATTTCCTTTGCCTTGCACTAAACTGCTGGTTTCTGATAACAGCTGCAGCATCTCAGCACACATTCATCTTGCCATTACAAATACTCTGAGGAGAAGCAGGGCTGTATTCTCCAAAGATCTTGCTTCTTATAAGTTAGACTCAGCTCTAAAGCCTAGAGCAATCTCAGACCTCTGGGATCCTTTGTTTATTCTTAATCAGCTTTTAAGATCTGAGAGAACAATTTCAGAATGTCACTTTCAGTCAACACAAGGTTCACATTTCTCCGTCCCTTTTGTAAGTGTCAAGACCTGAATTTTTGTAGTACATTCCATTTTGGATTATAGTCTTAAAGTGGTCATTTTGGAAAATTCTATTTCAACATTTTATTGAAAACATTCTGCGAAAAAATATACTTTCAAAGGCAATTTTTGTAGCCACCTTTTCCTAAAGCAAAGTTTCTGTAAGGAGATTTGTAGTTCTACCACTGACTTAAAATGTTATCTTATGTTAGATCTGTTTAAAACTCTTCTGAAAATTACATTTGAGCTCAAATGAAGCCACCTCTGAGGAGTCCTGGGGCGGAAGGCAGATGCAGTACTAGAGCATTCACATCTCCTTTCAGCCCTGTTTTCCTATAGAGTTGCAATTGAGATTGACTGAGTGGAAAAGGCTGGAAACTCTGCAATAGGCAGGGGTACAAGGTAAACTTCTCCTCCTAACCCATTTTCTAGATGTTGCTGGATCTTCCCAGCTACAAGAATTTTATTACTTTCAAAACTATTAACTTTAACTCTTTTACTATCATAACACTGGGTATTTTTGTCACTTGTTAATGTCGTTTGTTTGTGGCTTGTTATGTTTGGTGTTTGCAGAGCTTTTATAATTTATTGCCTGATTATGCCATGGAACAGCGTACACAACTCTTATTGACTTCAAGGGGAGTTTCACACAGAGAACATGGCAATATAATGCAACACTTCTGAAGTACTTCCTATAACTATTCATGACTTTGTCTACATTGATGTTAAGATGTAAACTGAAGAATGGAAAATTATTCCCTGTAATTTATTTTGTCATATTTTTTGTGTATTATACAGACAATAGGAATTTACAACATTATGGTTCCTATCAGAACAGAAGAAAGCAAATTTTTCAGTTAAGTCCACTAAGGAAGCAGACCAGATAGAAATCTATATACAGAGGTTTTGGCACACATGAAATTCAGCAATAACTGTTCTAAATGTGTCTGTAAATGGGAAATGGCATGTCCTGGGAAATCTCCAGGAAGAATAAGTGATTGTAAAGCAATTTTCTGATAGTATGTTGCAAGAAGACAGGTAAATTTATAGTCAAATATCCCCAGCTCCCTGCTGAACACAGATAGGATGATGATCACAATTAGAACATCGGACAGCAGATTTAATGGTTGAGGCAGTCTCTGTTCACAAAGGTAATTATTGCTCATTTGCTGCATTTGGGAACAGATCTGTTACATCATTGAACTAGCTTCAATGAAGGCTGTCCACCAACATATGAAAGTAGAAATACTGAAGAGAATCACCTTCAATGCTTAAAAGATGTCCCAACTGAACTCATCCTGGCAAGCTAAAATCTGTACTGACAAAGAGGTGACCAGGAGCAATATAGAAGATTATTCCAAAATAATGCAAGATGAATGACACCTTCAGAACAGAGGCTTCTGAACTCTTTCCAATACTTTCTGATGGCCTATGTCCCTGAAGGACAAAAGGTGATTTACAAAGGTGTTTGTTGAAGGATGAAGGAGTGGTGCCCTCCAAAATAGGTGATGAGTAACCTGTGAAAATATTTTGCCAATAGAATGAAAGAGATAGAGTTCAATATGTATGAACTGTAAGCAATAAAGACTGATGTTTTCTTATCATTGAAGATGAATGAACTGCATTGTGTTGGGAGACGAACCTGACATCTAAACTATTCCAAAATTATTATTTTGATTTGTTGTAATCTTGGGTTTCAAGGATCTCAGTTATTCAATTGGAATCAAGGAGGAGCAACTTAGGAAAAAAGTCTGAAGGATAAAAACTCTTCATTACCACAGGCATGATCATGGAGGACAATGAAGCAAAAACACCCCATTCAAGGCGATTGTAGCTTGGGAGTGTATTCAGATGGAAGGCTTTGGAAATTCTTTTGTTGAAGAGAAATGTATTCAGAATAGGCAATATGCCATTTTTACAAAGATAAAAGAAAATTCTGGGTTTTCTGGGAACATAAAATGTAGATTTTTGGTTCAGGAGATCTTTTATTCTATGTGCAAACAAAGTGAATCTGGCAGACAATCGGAAACAGACTCAGGAGACAACTCATTGCATGAGGTATCAAGTTAGGAAAATAGATTTCTTAATTTAGTATTTTCATAGGTTACCTCAGCAAGTCTTTTCAGGAAGAATAACAAAGCAAGAGGAGATTTTTCTGCTTTTCTGCTGACACTACCTCTGAACCACTTGACTGTATCTACTGCAAGGAAGAAATATCCACAGAGCCTGAGGGCTTCCTATGGTTGTGGAAGGAAGGTTGAAAGACAGTTACTGCCATTGAAACTCTATCATAACAGCCAAGGACATGTCACTTACATAGCTCAGAAATGAGTTAGAAGAAAGGCATACTTCTCTCCATGGTAAGGCATCAGCTGTTTGAAAAGTTCAAAACCTCAGAGAGCTAAAATCAGGAGCTGCAGCTGCAAAGCACCTGACGTGGAGGAAGACCTTCCAACAAGAGATTTTGGCCTGGCACCTTTAAAGGTGTGAAATTAGAAAGGCATCTAGCTGGCTGTCAAAAGAAGCAGAGCTGGATGGTGTTACCGAGATGTCCATCTGAAGTGAGGACAAGAAGTCATTTACTTCATTTAGTGGTGGTGGGTACAGGCAAACTTAGCTTCAAGGACTGGAGAGATTTTAGGCAGATCTTTTCTTTCCACTGTACCATAACTTCTAATGTGTCAAAGTTCAGACAGGGCTGAATTATGACCTCGCATGGCCCTTTCTTTCCTAGTGTCCTTTTTTGACTCTGACTCTTCATTCTGCTCCCTCTGTCATGATTACCCTACTACACCCCTCTTTTCCTCATCAAGGGATGAAGACATTTGCTCCATGAACCAGAGATAAGTGCAGAGAAAGAAAAAGGGGAACTGCCACAGTTACAGATGAAACAGATATTTTCAAGTACAAGAAGCAAGAATACTGCCTTAGGACAGGAGATGTGATTAAAACATAGTATACACTTGTTGTTAGCTGTCTTTGAGCAAACAGTGCACTTGCTGTAAAGCACCTCACTGCAATGCCAGTGAATACAATGAGTGAAATTCTCCCTTAACATTTCTGAAACTCAGCAGGTCTTCAGTCCTGCTGCACGCATCTGGGGGTAAAAGATGATCCAAAGTGCAAAGTGTATTCTGGAATATGGTTTGAATATGTTATGATCTGAATTTCATTTTTTAATTTTAACTCAGATGTAAAAGAGGCATATCACACTATTTTGCCTTTGTTTTATTAAACAATACATTGGAACTTGATCAACTGTATGAAAACTTAAAAAGAATAATTACAATTAAAACTCTAAATAGTAGCTTTTGGGGGCTGAAGGAGTTACTGGATTATGCTAATGTTCTGCAAGTTCTGTAACACCCAATATTTTTGTAAATGTGGGACAATGGTTAGGGTCTTTAAAATTACCAGGGTCAAAAAATAATTTCCAAACAAAAAAATCTGTACATTCACAAAAATTCAAACATACACAGATATAACTTGACCAACCTTCTCAAGTAATGCAAAAATACATGAAACAATACTCTTCCTTTACTTCACAAATTATTTTGACTATACTACCTGCAATGTACAAAATCATGTACTACAAAACCAAAACAAATACACTGATGTGTTCTGTGGTCTTCAGACCCTTCTTTGCCATGATGTCTTTCATTATAGCAAACTGGAGAGTAAAATTAAACACCTAAAAATGGTTACAACATCTTTACTAAACAGGAGCCTTTTTTAAAAAATTCATTTTAAAGTTATCTGCTGTCTCATTTGTATTGCTTGGCTTCTTTATTTGCATTCCAGAAAGGCTGTGCCAAAGAGGTCTCCAAAATTTGTTAGAGTTAACTATTTCACTAAACTTAAGGCTGCCACCTCTGGTGATTAATCAAATTTTGCTCTAAATAGGATTAATTTGGGTGTATCTGTGAAAAAGATTGTCAGAGTGCATGTCCCTCTTCTCATCTGTCCTCAGGTCTTTTTTTCTTGCTGAATTTAAAATGAAGCTTGAGCTGTAATCTTGCATGGCAGATACTGGATCGTTCCTTTGATAAACATCTAAAATGCTAATGAATGTGGGCTGCAGTTCTGAAACAGTAAAGTAAATGATTTGACAAGAATCTGGAGGGTAAAAAAAAAAATAGGAACTTTCTGACTTAAAAGAAAAACTCTTTTTGTTCACATAGAGTATTGTTTCCTCAAGAAAAATTTTTATGCTCTGCAGAAAACAGACAAAATCCTACTACATCAAAATGCGGAAGCATGAAAAACTGATGAGCTTTCAGATTGTCCTCTTTTGCATGCAAATCATATCAGAAGTTCTCATTAGCATAAATGCATGAGCAACTCTAAATGCTTTTAATTTCCAATCTCAGCCAGCAGAGGAGTAATTTGTCACTGTCAGGGTGAAAATCTAAAAAGAAAAAAAAAAAGAGAGAAGGACTCCATGCTAAATTGGAATCATATAAATTTTTGATTTGCTAATTGACTGATGCTGCAGTTCAATCAGCTGCCTTGAAGGTGTAAATAATTCAGTGTACAGTCAGAAATAAAAGCATAATGTGCTTCTGCTAAAAGCATATTAGCATTCACTGCACCAGGACACACCTGACCGTGTCTTTTTCATAGATACCCTTTAGTCATATTCTAATTCTATGCTGGCAAGTGTACCACACTATCGAATAAAACTACTTCTGAAAATATTTAGGCTTTCATATTAAGAAATGTGCTTCAAAAAACAGTTTAAAATATTTTCACTCCAAATAATCTAGGCAGTTCTAATACCTGCAGAGTTGATGGAATACATTTCTATAACACTAATGCAATTATAAAACATAGAAAGTGCATATGGAAATCCAGCACTTCTATCAACTTTTAATTATCTCTTTCCCTTAATCAACTGTCTTAAATGTCATATGCAAAGTGTATTTATTGCAAAAATGCTTCTCATCAGTGTGCATACTCTAAGGATGTGTTAGAATCTGTAGAGGTAGTTGCAATAGTTTGTGATTTACAATAGAAAAATGATATTCAAATGCTTTGTATCTTTTGTGTTAATCAAAAATTATTTCTTTCAAAGCTGTTGCTTAAGTAAAACCTCTTTTCAACTGACTGGCCATTTTCTCCTTACCTAAATCAAATAAGACTTAAAAGTCATCTTATATTTTTGTAATGGAATTATAATTCCAAGAACATAAATGAATAATTAACAAAAAGACCTTGAATATACAAAACCCTCCTATGGAATATATATGAGTAAGACATTCAGTTTATAGTTTACCCGATGCATTATGTTAATCGTTAATGTCAGGACTGGTGGATGTGAAAATTAAAGATGGCTACATTGACCTACAAAATGAGTAGTTGTCTTAGTTTTAAGATGTATTTTACACAAATTCTAGTGTACTATTTTTGTTGACACAGCACAAAAATGTATCAGATACACCTTATCTGTTCTTCAGATGCACCATCAAACCTTTCTTCCTTGTTGTCATCCCTGCAAAGATACATTTAAAACAGATTTGGTTTAAACAATTTACTTTAAGACTTTATCCCAGGCAAAAAGCAGATTTAATTGCCAATAGCAGTCTTGTAATGGTTTTTGCAATGGAAATGTAGGTTTCTGATGATGAAAGGCTTATGTCAAATTCCCCAGTGTTTTCATCAGGGATCTAATCTGAATAAAGTCTGCAGGATTAGGTTCCAAGGTGTTCAGTTTGACCGAATATTTGATTCCACTTTCAGTGAAATCAATGACGGCATTGATTCAGTCATTCACACTTTTTACTTGTCAGAAATTGGACTTTTAAAATAGTGTTAAAATATGAACAGCAGTGTTCAAGTAGTGGGAATACATGAAATATAATGGATTGAATACAAGTTGTAAGGATTCAGTTTCCTAAGAACCAGTTCCTGATTATTCTCATAGTTGATTAAGGAAACAGGGTGAGTCCATGCAGTCTATTTCAACCTAGAAAAAAACCCCTATAATATGAAAATTATACCCAGGATTGTGGAAAACCTGACTGGAAAACAAATCTTCATATTGCTTACCAGAGCAAGGGGAAAGTTAGAGTGATAAAAACCATGTGATACCAGTCCAAGTATTCCCAACATGCTGAGTATAGCCCAATAGACTTTGCAGTGCAAGCAGAAGAGGCAGAGGAGGACAGGTAGAGCAGATACCAACAGAAGTCATTGCAGATAAAAAAATGGTGGATGGTGGAACTGGCAATAAAATTGAAGGCAAGCCCATACAGCCTCCACATCTGCTGATGTGGGACCACTGTGCTTGCCCTGGACTGGTGGTGATCTGAGGAGCTGATGAGGAGACACTGGGACCCTCAGGAACTGATGGTCCAGGGGCAGCTTGCAGTGCTGCTCTGCCCTCTCTTCCTCATCACTGAGCCTAGGAAAAGCATATGAAGGAGATTTACTTGGACAGAAATTATTTCTGCAGGCCCTGTTCCTTCTTTTTTCAGGTTCTTTCATGTTCTGGAATCCCAATAAAGAGACATGTGGGGAAATTCTTCCTAGAATACAGATATCTCACCACCTCTCAGTTCACCATTAGAAAGATAAACTGCTTTGTTCTGCTGGTTGGGGTGAGTTACAGCCGTAGTCCCCAGTGGAAAGAGAAAGCGATCAGCAAGGGGAAATCCTGCGTCACAGGATTAAACAGTGGACAAACGTCCTGGAGTCTCATTCAGACTATAAGCAGGCAATTAACATTTTGCTTTATATTATGAAAGCCAAAAGTATAGAAATTTAAAGGATTTTTTTTTTAATAGTTTTTCAAATTCTCTTCTTATGTAGCTTCCTCTAGTTTTCTTGTACCTTGTGCATTGTTCTGGCAGCAACTGTGGCAGATTTTTAGATGAAGTGGAAGGAAATTTAGTGAAATGAATGAAGTTCAGTCTTGCTCTACTGAATTGTTGGTATCTATATTTTAGATGTTCATATGGAGTACAAAAGTATTGCAAATAATCATGATTATGGTATCACAATAATATAAGACCCACATGAATACATCTGCTTATCTTTTTTTAGTGTAAACATTATGAAGAATATAAGAAAGAAAGGCAAACTTGTTTTGTGAATGGGATCTCTTTACTTGTTTGAAGAGCCGAGGGGCTTGGACTCTTCAGCTCTGAAGCCTTGGCCAAGTTACCGTCTTACCACTGGTACAGGATCAAAGATTAAGCAGATTTTGCAGCCCTGAAGCTCTTATGCCAGGCAATTCTGGATGGGATAGATGCAGTTACCCTATGTTCACATTATAGCATACCAGGACAAGGGGTCCTGAGTGGATGTGCAGGAGTCCTGTACCTCTCCCTAATGACACCAGTGGGAGCGTGTGTTCTGGACTAGTTTTCACTGGTTGATGAGTTCACCAATATGCTTCACAAATCTCTACCTGGGCACTGACCAATATCACTGAAAGCCATGCTGCATTTGTTTGCATTTAATGATTAAAAAAAATATTAAAATCCCTCTGCTTACCCCAGTTCTCAAATGAACCGCAGAAGTGAGGATCTCCATTTCCTTGTTAAAACATGCTGCCACTGATAGATGTGAAACACTGTGACCTTCCTAAGGCTGCTGAACCCCTTGTTCTCCCTACTTCCCTCTCTCTAGTGATTTTTACTCTAACTTATTGTATTAATCTTTAGATTATAAACAAAGAAATGAATCCCTACAAGTTCTTTTGAGCTCAAGTTGTGTTTTTCTGAAAGTCCAGAAATAAAGATGTGGCTCTGGCTCTGGTAGGATATGCAGGGTATGATGACCAGGCTCATGACCGTTGCAATCCCATCAGTACAGCATTAAGAGGGATTGCTGCTGTCTGGCAAGGTTTGTGTGGTGATGACAGGGTCTGATTAAGGTGCTGAACTCCAGGGCCAGGAGGGTTCCTTCTCCCAGCCCAGACCCTGAAGTTACTGTTTTTGGAAGAGAGGAATCTAAGCACTCTTCAATATTTGCAGCTGTATTGCTTATCTGGCCTCAGTAAATCCCAGGGTCAGGTTATGCTGACACAGAGCTTTGGGACCATGCTGGGGACATCACCAACTATGGGAAGCACATGTTCAGAGCTCAGTACTGATCCTAGCTCATCTATGTGGATTTAGCCCTCAAATGGCATTGTGACAAGTCACAAAAACCAGGACTGTCATTTACCATCAGAGGAAAGAAAAATCCTCTTTCATTATGAAAGTTTGAGACTAAAACATGTTATATGGTTTTATTTCACATCTTCTTTCCTGTATTTTACTTATGGTAAATTCTCTCTGTTTCAGATGATTCTTAGAGGGTTTTTTTTCTCACAGTAACATGGTTCAGTCTTGCAGAAATGTATGCAAATTAACTTTTTATAAAAAATGGGGCAGAACTAAAACATTATGCTGCTCTTGCAAAATAAAAAATCATTAGTGATTGCCAAAAGCAACAAAGTTGATCTCTTGGCAGTGTATTGTATATAATTACAAATTTTCTATTCTATTTCAGTCCTGTGAACAGTAGAAGAATAGCCCTATCATAAAACACAAAACAATTCTGACACCATGGTAACTCACTCTCCTTCCTCATTCTGACCAACTTCACATGAGCATTGTTTCAGACAAGTCACATTTTTAGTGAAGCTTTGAGAAAGAGGGAGAGAGCAAACACTTTTTCATTACTTGAAAGTGCCAAGGATGCTATAAGCATACCTCAGGCAGATTTAATTGTAATATTAATTAACTGGTTCGCTTACTCACTAATTAATCTACTGCCCCCTCTTTTTCACACTACTGTATTTCAGAAGCAGATTCAGAAGCAATGTTAGAAAAGTTTCTTTTGACAGTCTCTGAACTACAATTCACAGAAGTATATGTACAAAAATTGCACTGGGATCAGAGTGGCTATGCTTAATCTACTGCCATCAATTGATCTAATGATATATAAAAGTAGGAAAAGCAGCTACTTATTGACTGGATAGTATGACTAGAATATAATAAAAATATATCTTAAGAAACAATCCTTAGAGTTGCTATACACTAATAAATATATCTACTTGTGATAGCCATGTAACAGGTAATGCTGCCATCTCTTCAAACACGAGCATTTCTCAGCCATAGAAAATTACACAGCAGATATTAACATTCAATTAGTATTGTGAAATACACAGAAATTTCTACACAGGCTACATCCTGCACACTCAGCCTTGTTATTCATCTCTTTTTTAATTTTTGCCAGCTGCTTCATGCAAATAACTGCTCCCATGTCTGTGAAAGTCAACCTGCAAGAAAAGTATTCCCCCTTTAATGGCATTCCTATCTTGTTGATTGGAAACAAGACATTTCTATCATCAGAAGGAGGAGACTGCCAGCCTGATGATGAGATGCGTAGCACTGAAACTTGTTCAGTAAGGATGATAATACTGGAGTTTAATCTAAGGTATTCTTATGCATAGACAGGTTTAGAAGCATTTTCAATATATTAGTTACAATTTCTCTTCCTTTTTGACAGAGAAGCCTTCCCAAGAGAGCTTCAATTTATAAGCAAATGGAGGGAAAAATATTAATATTTGCTTGCTGCTTTGCTAGTGCAAAGATAGAGAGCTTCTAAATGGGGCAGCTAGAGAAAAACATATTTAGATCTCCTTCTTTAGGCTGTGGTAAGTATATAACTCCAATGCTAGCTAAAGGGTCAAGACAAGGTTTACACACGCCACACATGACAAAGGTGGCACTGGTTGTGATTCTAACCACTAAATGCAAGCATCTGTTATCATCTTTTGTGATTTATGACCTGTTAAAAAGAAGACTAGACCACAGAGCCTAAATGACTTTCCCAAGATCGAGCAGCAATCTTGGGTCACAATACTGAGGAAGTCAATATCTTCAAGTACAAGGAGACACTTAACACTGAGCCACATTTTCTGCCTTATATTTTTAGAGGTAGGTAGAATAACTGTCATATATAGAAGAAAGGATGACATAACTTAATGGTTTAATGACAATGTTGAGGCAGGTTTAATATTTTTCTCATGGCTTCAGCACACTAAAGGTACATTGTTTCCCAAACCATGAAGTATTTCTTCCTTATTGACATTATTTAGATAAAGAGGCAAAATGCATCCTGTTAATTAGCATAGCTAAACTATTTCACATGGGTAGTCCACTGTTTTGGCTCAGCTTCTACTCTAAGAGTTAATTCAAGCTTATTATGTGCAACAGTAGTGATGAGATCAGTGTTCATTCTTCAAGCAAACTGCCTCTGAAACTGCAATAAAGGACTTAACATCATCTTTTTGTTAGAAAATATTTCCCTATCAAAATTGAAGAAAAGTTGTTTGTTTTACAGCTAAAGATGTTAAATTTATTAAAATTAAGGTACTAAGCTTCTTTCCATGGGCAACATGAAACAGCCAATCAGCCAATTTATATTGTAAATGGGAGAAATTACCAGGGACTGCGGAAGCTTCTGTGGCATTACAGCCCAGTTTGCTGTGTAATAGCTTCAAACAGAATGGGTTCAAAATTGTCTAAAATATATTAATAAATAAATAAATGTTTAAGACTTTTTGGCCAGATGACAATCTGATCCCCCTGCATTCATATATTTTCACAGAAGTGGTTAAGACATGCTGTCATCATCACTCGTATTCATAGTCATATGTTGATAAAATGGAAGATAATTCTTATATTTGAATCAATTATTAAACCAAAAAGACACAGGAAAAACAGTGCAATAGTAAGTTGCTTTTAAGTTGTATTTCCCCTCATTCTTTGTATAATGGCACTGATTCTTTGGTGTCATCAGCCTGCCAAAACTGATACATTTCCTCCAAAGCTTGGCCAAGTAATACATTTCACTTTCTATCCAAAATCTGCCTGGGAACATTACATATTTGCTGTCTGAATTGTTAATATTCATTACAAGTAGATCCTCCAGTTGTCAGAGCAGTAGAATAATGTACATTTAAAGGTAAAAAAGTGTTTTTGAAAAAGGTACAAGTAAATGATTGAAACTGCAATCCAAATTAAGTGCATTTACAACAACTGTTTCTGGAAGTCTTTTCTCCAAACTGTGACTTTGTTTCAGCAGCTAAACTGTTTCAATAAAGTAAGCTTTTCATTGACTACAAATTGACTTTCTTCTAAGCAAAGTGGTAGATTTCTACTTGTATCACTTTTGATCCCAGACCCTATTTGCAGAAGAACAATTTTATATCAATTTCTAAATCTACTACGTTGAGACTTTTAGTAATTTGTCTAGACTTGGGCAATATTCGGCATCCTGCAATACCTTGTGTTCACTAGGAAAAAAAACCAAGAAGGAAGTTAACCCACAGACCGAGAGCTCATACAGCATGCACCAGCATACCAGTCTGTCTTTAAGATGTCCTAGTATAAAAGGAAATTTTTCAGAACACACAGTCTGAGAAGATATGATTATGTGAAAATTGCTGGAAATCTTCCTTGCTTTCTGGATTAAGGATTCACCCTTCACTTCTACACTTAATAACTGCCTCATTTTAAAGATGGCTTACTTTCATTTTTGTAACTTTAGAAAAGGCAGTTGCAGGTTTATGTGTAAGGCAGAAGCAACTCCCTTTCAGACTGGTAGTGAAAGACTGCTGTAACTCTGTGAGATAAGAGATACAGTATGAATGAGAGGCAGTGGTCATAAGAATTGTGTCTGGCCAGGTACACATTTGTATTTTTTATTGAGGGGCAGAGTCCTGAAATGTCAAAAAATAGCCCTTTGATAAAACGAGGACATATTCATCTCTTTTCAATCATGCTATGAACACCTTTTGCTCACTGAAAAATGCATCCTGAGGCTTATTAAACAGATAAGCTAGTGAAGTCTGAGTAAAGTGGGGTATTTGCCATCATCTGATTATGAACCCTTAGAGAAGCTATCAATGGGTCTGGCTGCTATTTAAGTGGTAGCCATATCCATACTGGTGTCCCAATTAGGAAAAAAATAATAAAGTTATTTAATTTGAAAGACAAGTTCACACATTTCCAAATTTTATGGCAGGCCCAGATGAGGGGGAAAAAAAAAATCAGTCTCTGGTTATGTCAAAACTGGTTGGTTTTTTTTCAAATTGGCACAAAAGTGACTATATTTTAGTCAACAAAACTCTGAAGTATCCTGGATGGGATGGGGGAGGGAAGAAAAATATTTAATTATTTTTCTGATATAAAGAGGGAAGAAAAAGCACATGGACTCCAAAATGGCACCTTTCCAGAAACCTGATGAAAAATCTGTTATTTTTTGAGAAAGAAATTAACTTTTGTGGGTTTCTAAAATGCACAATGGAAAGCTTGTTTATTGCCAGTATTTTAAAGATTTTTTTTTTGGAGGATCTCCTAGTTTAAAAGTTAGCTTATATTTACTAGACCTGAATGTATCATTTGCAGCAAAGGCATAATTCCTTTTTAATCTGATTCAGAGATCACTGACTGATTCCTTTCAATTTTACTGCTTGTAAACTGCCTGTAACTACTGTTCTCTAAAGCCAGTAATGCATTGATCTTCACAACCCTTTACTCCTGTGCAGATCAGATACAACTGCATTTTTAATAACGTTATTTTTAGCCATTTTAATTGTGTTTTTTATTTTAGCCATTTTGCTAATGAAAGTGTGTATTACTGTGAGTATTTGGTACATGGTTACTTGAAGTCTTAAGACCATAGCAAACTATTAGGCCAGTATGATGGCTATGGGAATCAGCACTTGACACATTTGAATAATTTTATCTTAAAAATACTCCATTTGTTTTAAACTGAAAAAAAACCCCACTTTATTCTCCAGTAATATTATAACAAGCAAAAGGATTAGAATGTTATCAGAACTTCAGTCTGAGTTTTGTTCCCCCAGTGCAAGATACTGTCCTTTGAACTCTAAATATAATAATGAAATTTCAATTAACATCTTTCATGTGTGTTGGATTGCCATTAGCTAAAATGGCCCTTTCAGTTTGCCCTCAAAACCTCAAAAAAACTCACTTTTTTTCCTGCATAAACCAATGGTGAATCAGTAGTTTGTAGATGTTCGAAGGTGGACAGGCATTGCCATATTTTTAGTATAGATAGATGAATTTATATTCAAAACAACAAAAGATGTTTCTGTTCCTCTCACCTCCATATAATTTGGAAAATAATAGACAAAATTTTATACTCTGTAGCAATAAACTATCAGATGCTGAAAAATGAGACTAAAATTCTTATTGCCTTGAATATACCAAGTTAAGCAGCCAATTTTCCCAAGGAAACCATAAAAAAATTCTGGCACTGGATAAACAACAGAATAACACCTAAATCAACAAATGCAGAGCATGACTCTTGTTCAGCTGGAAAAAGGAAAACATCAGAGGGAAGTGTAAAGAATATACGACATATTTTAAAATACTAAGTTACTGCACAGACACATACACATTATAGAAAGGTTCATATAGTCTTTATCTTTCAAGGATATTTCCTAGGAAAATGTACAGCACTTCAGGTGAAAAAATGCACGGTTCCCAGAGAGGCTTCTTTAACCTAACAGCTTTATCTGAAGATGTGTTGCAAATGTGTGTTAAATAAGCACATGGTGCAAGCCTGCAATCAGATTCCTAGGGTTAAATCTATGGCAGCATGTGCCAGAGGCAATTATCTCTAAATGAAAGCAAGATAGCAATGGATGATGTTTGAAAATATCCCACTACTAATCTCATACCCTAGAAGTGCATTGGCATCCTGGTTTGAGTTAAAACAGAAATCATTTTGTTCAGAGATTTAAATTTTTTGCTAGAGCTCTTCTAAGTAACTGTACTTTGTGAAATTAACAGTATCTTCTTCTAGCAGTGATAACACATAATGTTTATAGTTAGTACCAAGGATTGGTATACAGACCAAGGTCGTTGCTAAATCTTGTGTCTCACATTGGGGGAATGCAGAGTAAAAGACTGTACCTGCAGGGAGGAGCGGACAGGACAGGTGAGCCTAAACTGACCAACTAGGTATTCCATTCCATATATCTCATATTCAGTATAAAACTGAGGGTCAGTCTCTTCCAGTTTTTGTTCTTCTGTGGCCTGCATCTGAGAACAACTCTGTTCTGCCTTCAATCCCAATCCTTGAGTTTCTGAATCCAGTTCCAGGATGCAGCCCCTGAGTCTGGTTCCTGTCTGCTGCTGAGTCCTTTTACCACAGCATCATTGGTGACAGTGACATAGTTGCCATCAAGGGGGATTGGGTTCAGTATTGGTTTTGTATATATTTCATTTTACTGTAATTATTTTCACTAAAGTAGTTTTAGTTTTCTCTTCCAATCCACAATCTCATTCCCTTTCCCTTCCTGTGGTGGGAGGAGGGAGAGGATAATAGAGAACACCTGTCACTGGATTAGTAGTTGGCCCAGCCCTAACCCTTGACTACTGGCATTTATCTCCTGCAGTCAGGTGACTCGTTACAATGTCATGTTACAGGCTCTACCTTCCCAAGCCCTGCTTGAGCAAAAAGGCCAGAAGGCAGAGAGCCAGTCAAGTGACTGAAGGTTGCTATAAAGGCACCTTCATATTACAACATATAAAAGATTCCCTGGAATGGAAAAGAGCTGTGGAATAGGTTTACTTTCGTGTCTGTACACTGGCCAATAGAGCTGACACTGAAAAGAACGAGAGTGTAAGCATGGGTCTGAATTACAGTCTCTCTTCTAATCTGTTCATGAGAAATTATTGCTATGTTTTACTATCAAAAATTGGACCAAAAATTGCAGGCTATAGTTTAGATCACACACTTGCAATCTAACAGCCTAGCCCATAACCTGCAATTTTTCATCCCTTTTAGGATTTATACATATAGTATGTCCTAGTGTATTGGAATGTTGGGCAAACCCCATTAAGGTTTTATATCCATAACTACAGTGTATTTCTTCCTCCTGTGTACATGAGCAAGGTGAATGTTCACTATTTCTGTTCTTACTGAGATTGATGAAAATATTTGAAATATCACAATGGGAATGTGTAGAATTCAAGAAGCTGTGGGGTTTTTTAAGATCTGTTTACTTGTTTAGGTAGAGGTGGTCTGTGAAGGAACAGATAAAAGAAGAAAAAATTAAAGATTTTTCCAAACCTGCAGTCATCGTCTGCTTAGCACTAGAAAGTCTCAATCCCAAACTAGTAAGTTTCTGGTGTGGACTCTTCTCAGTGCATTCAAAGGCCAAAAGTTCTGACCTCAGGAAAGTTCACCAACCAGAGATCCCTACTTGCTAGAAGGTAAGTGACAGATCAGCTCTTAAATACAGCAAAGCAGTAGAGTGGAAGCCTTGGATGAGAGTGACCCAGATTTATTTATGTCCTTCCCTATGCTGATTTGCAACATCTAACTCCTAGGAGCACAATCTGACCACTAGCTTCTGACACACTATGAAGTAACCACTCTCAGATATTCTCATAACAGCTGTTTTACTGTATGTAGGAGCCACAAATATTTGCTACAGCAGGATCTGTAACTTAGATCTCACCAAAAAGCACACAATCTAGCAACCAAGATGTTTGTCCTTCTCCCTAGCCAAAGTAAGAGCTGAGCCTGACATGAAGAGCAGGAGGGCAGTGTCTTCCTTCTTGACATTTCCTAGCATCTTCCTTAGGTCTCCCCTTTTTGAAGGCCTGACATCTTCGTAACTTTCGTCTAGGTGTCACAGTAGGGGCAGCAGGTGCTGTGTTACTACCTACAGTTTTATATTTGGCTCAAGGTGGTGATAATAACTTGATTCAATCCAGATAGTATCCTGTTTTCTTGCCATGGTGGCTGCAGCCTCCATAGACCATTATAAAACAAAAATATAACATATACCCTACAAGTAACTTAAACCTTACCTTCACAGAGAAGTACACAACTCACGCCCATAGCAAGAATCCCTGTAGCATTCACATGTAAACTGATCACACCAACGTAAATGTTTTCTAAAAGACTGCTATTTAGGAATACAGAAAAAACCCTGATGCTCTGGTATAATGTCTTAAAATTTATTTGGCTATTATTTACAGAAGTTAAATTGTTTGTAAAACAATCATTTAACATTAAATTTCCAGTGAAATTCCTGTGTAAAAGACAATGACGACTCATCTGATGTAGGACAGTGTTCTTTATTTAATACTGTATGCTATTTCTAATAGTGCTCATAGGACCAGTTGCAGAGGCAGCTATAAAACTGGGAAAACAAGAAATAAAGAATCAAACCATAATTCCTGCAGATGTGTATACCTGTAGCACTCTGTACTTAATATTATAGCATATAGAACTTATTTTTAAAAGCAGCAGATTTCTCTCTGTTGGAATCTAAGCAGTATTTCTTTTAAAGATCACAAGCTCATACTTTATACATGAGTAATTTTTTTCTAAAAAAAAATAGTCATCCAGAAGTTTTATTCTTGCAGAATGCCCTTTTATTTCAACAGAACGAAATATGCCTAGTGCTATTTCATTCAATAATGGTCTGTGTGCTCTTAGCTCCCGACGGCTGCCCACGTGATTAATCCTTCCAGACAAATGGGATTGTTTCTCCACTCCTGTAATTGATTCTGATGTGCAGGTCTGGACATTGTTTCTGTGTTGTGCCACTTTGATTCGCCTATTTAATTGAAAATGTGTTATGTTTACAGAGCATCACAGGGAGTGTATAATCCATTCGTAAAAGTCTGTTGAAACAACTTCAAGCCACAAGATGGCAATGGTGTTTACATTTTTTATTAACACTCAGATTATGTTCTATAACCAACACTTTGGGTTATGTTAAAAAATAATTGGCATTTCACTCCACAATGGCATCTTTAAATCTCTACCCATATATCTAAATCTGTAGCCATCACCTTCATAGAACTGGGGAACATGCAGTGAGTCACACTATGGAAGCCATCCCACTACCTCTGTCAGTCACCTTTCTCAGGCTCGATGACACTATGGTGCATCATGATCTTGGCTCCTTGCAAGATGACTTCAGTCCAAGGGCAACAATTCATTCACTTTGGACTACATTTAAGCCACCACAGATCAGCTGGTGCTTTCCCATGCAGATGGACTTTGTATACTGGGTGCACCACCAAGCCTATCTATACCTCACTGCTTTATGCTGGATAGACATACACTCTATGCCTCACAGAAAGCAAAGTCAAGAAGCCTCTGGCAGAAATTCTGTGATGCATATAACAAGCTTTCATGCACCCAGACGTGCTCCCTGTACCCTCAGTGGATCCATAATCCCTTCCACTCCTTCTCCCAAACTTAGGCAAGGCAACACCAACTGCCACACACATCTGTGGTTCATAATGCAGGCTGTTTTGGATACAAAGGTTTTATTCTCAAAGATGCTCATTTATTAATATGACTTTAATTTCTTCAATGGCATCCTAATACCCATAATTAAACACCTCTGAAAATTTAATCCTCCACGTTCCCTACATTTGATTGTCACATGTCTGGCTTTGTTGGTCTGTAGACTTTCTGTTTGAAGGTGCTTGCCTCACTCTCTTGAGACACTATCTAAAGCCTACTGAAGGGAGCAGAATCACTACCTGATTTCAGCAAGATTTGAAACTCCTGACATTTAGTCTCCTCTCTGTGTCATTAATGCTAATCCATCCTTACACCATGCTAATTTCTATTTATATCTATACAAATTATAAAATCCACAACAAGGGGGGGGGGAAGCAACAGAGCAAATACAGGATGTTCAAAGCAGACTTCTAACCATGCAATTGTAACTGCATTATATCTCTCAGCACGGAGTTTAAGAGTTACTTTATTTAATGACATAGTTCAATTGAGAGTATAAGATTTTAGACCAGGGAATAATACCTTTTTTTTTTTTTTTTGCCTAAAATATGCCTACAGTACAGCACTAGATAGAAATGGGTAATACAATGCAGAAACACTAGAAAATGATAAACAGCCTCATGATAATCAACATTGATGGACATCATCTTGTCTGTTTTATTATAATCTCAAGTATAGTTAAGTAATGATTTCAGACTGAGAATGCACCCACAGGGTTTCTTGGGAACATGAAAACACTTCACAGAGGAAATCAAAGGGAACAAAATGAAGTCTTATGGAGAGAAGGCCTAGCTCAATTTTGGCCATTAGAAGATTAAATCAACAATGGAAACTCACAAAGATGTATGTCCCTGACACTTGCATCAGGCAGAGGGAAGCAGGATGGGAGTAGAGAGAGGTATTTCTTAAAGATTAAATATTGAGAGGTATTGTGCAGAGCAATGGATTATTGATCCCAAAGGTAAGAATGGTGAGCAGGAATATCCAAACCATTGCCTGGGCTCTGTGTCAGAAAGGCTTCTTTATTCAATACATTATTTAAGCATATGAGCATATGATTCACTGTTGCACTAAACAAAGTGTATTTAATCAGTTTTCTGAATAGAGATCTAAATAAAAATTGAAAGGTAAGAGATGAGACTGTAGAGGACTGGGCTGTGAAAACAAAGGGAAGGTAATATTTCAAGGCAGATACCATAATGTTGAAATCCAAGGAGAAGTCAAGGAGGATGAAGGTGGCATTTGACTACAAGGGTAGCATTACTTAAATAATAACTAGTTTTACGTAGTGGAAAAGGTTTCAGGAAGGACTTTGAAGAAGCAGGAGAAGAACAGAGGTCAACAACATCTCAGGGAAAGGTGGATGATTAATAGGGATTTGGGAACAACAATATCAGGGAGGAGAGCATGTGTGTTGTGAGGTGGAAGGCTGTGATGGGAACAAGAAGATAAAAAAAGAGGGTGAGAGGAGAGAGAGTAACTTGGAAATGGAGCTGTTGGGGAAGGGGAAGAGCAAGGTGAAGGGATACGTGCAGCACAGCTGGTAGCCAGTAATGTTAGTCTGGCCTATGAAATGTTTCAGTCCTGTTCATAAGTTTTCCCCTGAGGATGATGAAGAACAAGGTGACACCTTGTGCTGATGCTCCCACAGAAGACGACACTTTGTTCTGTGCCTGCTGCTGTCAAAACTGGTGATGCCAAGGGACAGTGATTGTGGGGAGAGATCAGGCCTCCTATTTCTTCCCATGGAGCAGCCTCACTCCATATGTGGGACATCAGCTTGCTCTCCTGCTGCCCTCCTTCAGGCTCTCCTGTATGCTCCTGCAAGGCAAAGATTCAGTGAGGCTTGGAATAAGCTGACTTACAGCTTAAGCATGATTGTGCATTAGGACTATTCATGAGACACTTTTCTTGTGCCACCCAAAGATGGGAAGAGATGGATGTGTTCTACAGTGCCAGTTTCTGTATACTCAGACAAAGGCAGCTGACATTTTGCCTCAGTACAGATTGCAGAATCAGTCTACATGAAAGAAAGATTTCAGTATCTCACTCCAAGCCTGAAGAAACAAGACTAGATTTTGAATACCATTTCTCACCCCAGCTACTTCAATGACCTATGGAAGCACATTTTATACCACAGCTTTCAAAACAACTGATAATTTTGATGCCACACAGCCTGATCTTCAGACATGCTCAGCTCCCATTTCCAGCTTAAAAATAAAAGATAATATTTGAAAGTGTTGGTATTGCCTCTGGCCCAATATCCCTGTTTGTAATATGGAGTTATTTCCCAAGAATGCTGAGAATTTAATTACATAATGTCTGTAAAGCAATTGGAAGAAAAGCACTATATAAGTGTTAAACATTATAATTGTATTAAATGTTTATGCCCAGTATGGCAGGGAAGGACATGATTATTTAATAAGCAATGACCTCTCATCACCAGCAATAAAAGACTTAGTGAAGACCACAATCTTATGCTGGCATTGGCTGAATTAAATGTCAAGAATATCAAGCAATACTTTTTAAGTTTTCATTGCACAGAAGGTTAAAAGAAATTCTGTTTAAACATGCACTGCCCAATCACAATATTCTCAGCATTAGTGGTTTTACAAATACTGGTACAGATATTAACTGGAAGAGCTAATTTGAGGCTATCTACTGTCACCAGCTCAGCTTTAGAAGAATGAATTTTAATCTGACCCTCAAGAGTCAGTCTAGCCAAATAATAACAATGAAAAATGCATGAGAATAGCAATTTCAACATGGCTATTTCACAGACAAGCTTATTTTATGCATCAATAGCAAATAAATCAAGAAATTGGATGAACTTTCTAAATGTATTTCACTGTTCTAAGTAAATCTATCTAGCCAGTCTAACCATCAGTTCTAAAGATTGAAGAGTAAAGAAAGGAGAAATATTGATTGATTGCTTTATTTAGAATGGAATTCCTAATGTCACCTTTGCCAGGAATTTAGCTTATAGGGGTGAAACTTACTGTCTTGTTCCTATAGATATCCTAATTGCTAGCATTTGGATTTCACCAATTACCTAGACAGAAACTGCAACCTAAAAAAACAGTTGTGCAAACTTTACGTAAATAGCATGGAATGACAACTGGTGGTTAGCAACAAGTTGTTCTACAGCTCTGATAGAAAGGGCTAATTTTTAAAGGGTTATTTTTTTAAAAGGCCTTTTAAATAACTTCTTCAAAATGTACTGTAAGGTGTGTTTCCTAATTAACAACAATGGTAATTATTTTTTGCCACAAAAAAAATAGACTAGTTAGTTCAATATTACATGCCTAAAACAAAAATTCAGCCTATTCTGGCACAATGCTATGGTCTGCCACTTTTTGCTCTAAAACAGTTTCCCAGTGACTACATACAGTGTGCCATTGTTAGACAAACAAACAAAAATATTGGTTTTGATGTGTTATTTATGTACTAATATTAGACGATCAGGTTTAAATTTCAGGTCCAATTCCCAGGACATATTTAATTTGATTTAGAAGGTGGCCCAGACCTTTGTACAAACACAAAGCAGAAAAATTTGTGTATTATTGCTTACCATTGGATTCAAATGGTGTTCAGACAGCCAAAGTTTCCCTAAAAACATCAAGCCCTAAACAGTAGCTCATAAAAAGGACAGACCATGCTTTGTTTTTAAAAAGAAGTTTGACTTGATTAGTGTTCATTTTTGCTATATGAGAACTAATGGAACCTCTAAGTAATACTCTTTAACAAAAATTGCTGTCTATATTTCAGTATCTGAAAATGTATAAAATAAGATTTTTTAAATACGATTTTCACTGATCTCCTCAAGCATACACATATGCATTCAGTTTCATGAAGATTCCCTTTCTGTTGAATGAGATGTTGCAACTGTTGTATTAAGTGCAGGAGAATTAGATAATTGGTGTATTGTTATACCTTAGCAGATGCACAGGAAATGTCTCTTGGCTGTTACCACTTAGCATGAATGTGTACCTGCACACATGTGGCACTGAGCAACTGAGACCAAATGTTTGAGAAGTCTTAAACAAAAAGCTTGTTTAATTTTCCTGGTCCTGTGTGGATATTCATTCACCTGGGAATTTTAAACATGCTAAAAGAATTACTAAGGAAATAACTTGCTGTCCATGGACTTCAAATTATATTGCTGAGAACAAAACCAAGCAAATTGTAATAAAACTTATTTTCCAAATGTTCAACAGAAAAGTGATATGAAGGCCTTCTGGGTTTCATTTCCAATATCTCTCTTTCCTGTCCTGATATTTGCAGATTGATACAGATGAAAAAGAAATCCTTACAGGCTATTTGAGATAATTGAGCCCATTGTTTTCTGAGCAACTTCCTCTGTGAAATTGAAATTGTGTATGACAAACCATGACCCAACCTGAAGAATGGATCTACCAGGAGAAAGATTAGAGGAAGTACCCAGTAAAAGTTGACAATTAAATCTGATTTCAAAGAAAACAATGACATACATACAGAGAGATCTGCCCTTAATGGGACAAAACCAAAAGTAAATAATATTTCTATTGCAGTACAGACATCCCAGAAAGCCTGATTTCATAGGTTCAGAAACAAACCAGAATAAAATTCCACAAAAGCTATCGTCATATCCATACCTATAAGATGCACCTCAGAGAAAAGATGTTCTATGCCTTACATCTATAGTACATCTATACTACATCTGACAAATCTAGGATGGAAGTCAGGAATTAAGATGTCAACTCTGCAAATACTTCCAAAGAACTATTATTTTTATCTCCAGATCAGCTAAATGATCTCTTCATCAGCTAAGTGTATACCATATGCATAACTCCATAATAAAATGACTTACAGTATTATATTGGTAAAGCACAGATTCATTTGCACTTTCAGCACAGAATTATTAAAATCTGTATCTTTTTCTGACTGTTGTACATATATATCAGACATATTAGATTCAAAAGAATTTTCATCATATTTTATCACTGTCAAAGCAATATTTCTCTTGATTTAGTCCAAAAACTCTCCACTTCTAATAATTCAACACATCATAAGGTTTACTACTCTAATTAACAAGAGGAGGTGACATTTATGTCAAGAGTAAATTATCTGTATTCTATTTATCCCACAGTCTTTAAAGATTTTTGTTTGGTAAAAACAGGTCTTTGTCTCCCTGAAGTCCAGTCTTCTTTTAATAACTTTCATAAAACAACTGAAAACAAAACCTTTACTCAGAAATTAATCCCAACCAAGAAGAAAGGCATCCTTCAGAAACAATAGCATGTGTTCATGCATATAAATAAGACAGCAGAGTTAAGACTGTGTGGAACATCTTGACTTACATTTTCACAGTCTTGAATGCTTTGATCTACTACCTTTTAATGTAGGTGTTTGCTAATATAATTAGGGGAAAGCCATAAACAATTTCACCAAACACTGAAGCTCAAAGATTTGTTTTCAGGATGCTACAGCGAGCCTATCACTGTGATAGCTTATGCAATGAAACGTGCAAAAGAGATTTAACTCAGACATGGAAATTATTTTCTTGTCTGGATCTGATTTATCTTTGCAGTCTTAGGTCATTCTGGTTTAACCTTCTTCCAGCCCTCCCGCTCACTATGCTTTAGTGGAAACTTAAGAAAGGTCCTCTTAATGAATTAAATCAGGGTAAACATGTTCAGCTTTAACTACACCAGCTGTATCCTGACTTTTCCAACACTCCTGATTTGAGCTATGAAAGAATGCAATAGAGGTAGTAATAGAAACTCATTGGAAGAGGAGCTTGATTATCTACAGACTATCACACTGTGTGGCTATTTATATAGGGCAAGGACAGAATAAATCAAGTCCTACTCAATCTGCAAACAATGCTGTAAAATTGAAAAATATAGCAGAAGACAGAACCCAGAAGAGAAACGGGCTTACACTGTTCAGTAATGGAGAAGCAGAGAAGGCATTCAACAGCAGAGTGGACTTGCAGACTGCATGTATTGTAGTAAACTGAAGCGTAAAACCAAAGACTGCACACCACCATGAAATACCTCAGTGCTTAATTTTTATCAGACACTGTATCATGGCTGTGACTAAGACAAATGCCATTTTCTGAGACACTACCCTGGCATCAATGTCTGGATGGACTAGTTTGGACTAGGAAGTCATCCAGTAAGCTGTATGGATGACAGCATCTGGTCTGGAGCAGGGAGGAGGGTGTTTATCTGGATAGATGTAAGACATGACATGCATTTTTCCTGAGGGCCAGGGAACAGACTCTGGTCACTGTTGTTTATTAGTTAGTATAGATATTGCCACAAGTGTAAATACTGGAATAACCTTTTTACTTTCCTTTAGAAAAATATTATTTATCCTACTAGTCATAGATGTCCTATGTTAAAGGGCTTGGTTGTTGGAGTGGGGAGAGGGTGGAAATTTTGCCATCTTCTATGCAAAGGTTCATTAAAATTATTACTGCAATCTCACTAAATAAACTCGACTTTTGAGTTTATCTACCAAAAGACACAGAGAGAAGAAAGAGGAAATCATCCTCCTTGCTGCCAGAATTGTTCTGTGGCAAATACTGAGTACGTTTACTGTGTTTCCATACACGAATAAAGATTCTCTGTAGTCTAAGCGGTGAAGATCTGATTACCAAACCTCATGAAGATGTTCGCAGTTTAATACAAGTGACATTTATTTGCCTACAGCCATCTTTCTAGTAAGTGAAATAACTTAATGAATAATTGAAACATTGCTATTTGATACTTGCTCAATTATTCAATGGTAAAAGAGAGAATATAAATTTTTAGGTAAACATTGCTATTCTGAATTTGTTTAGCTGTGGTGCTAGGATCACAGTGGCAGCTTTACCCCCAGTGACAATGAAGAAGTCAAAACTATTTTCTGATGGCTATTCTATGCTCTAACAGACTATGAGTAATATTTTCAGAGATGATAACACTGGGAGCTCTCACAACGTTTGTGGATTTGGGGTGTGTTCAAGAACTCAGAAACGAGGTCAGACATTTATGTATTGTGCAGTAAAAGTTATTTTCTTTTTCACTTTGCCTATTGTATCTTACAGAAAATTCCTATTTCATCGTAGAGCACTGGCACTGAGAATTCTGCTCAGTTATTTCCAACTTGATTAAATTTCTGGAAAGAAAATGTAAGAAAGGTAAGATACAACATTTAGAATGAGGATTTGAAGCAATTATCAACTTTAAAGAAAAAAATATTTGCAGTCTTTAGGTTATACAAGTAATCTGATGACCTACAAGAATTATATACAGAGTATATATGAATATATATATAGTACATATCTTTAGATAAAGAGACAAACAGTTTCCAGCCAAAATTAAGCAGTCAATATTTCACATCAGGTGTTTTTTAAATCAGACTAGCAAAATATACACACCTAAGTAATCTAGATTTTGGCAGCTGAAAGTTCAGACACGCTCAGAGAGGCTCCTTAGAATTTGTGTATCTTACAAGAATACTGGCATGCCTGCCTTGGAAACAGGCAGTTTGGAAGTGCTTTGGGTTGATCATAGTTATCATCTGCAACAAGCTGACTTCCTCAGACACTCAGAGAAAAACATGGAAAATCATAACTCAAAGAAAAGTTGAAAACCAAGCTTGTTGCTGCAACAGTTACATTGTCACAGGGAATGTTACAATTCACCATGTGACTTTTTTTAGCAAAGGAACACAATTTTCCAAAGACATATATTTTAAATACCCTGTCTAGACTTTCTGAAGTGGTATTTTCCACCTCCACCAGGAATCAGGTGGGACTTCAGATTTGTGTAGCAGGTCAATTAAATGTTCTTGGCTTTGTGTATAGAAATCAGACTCTTAAGTTTAAAGTCCCAATAGTTTTGTTTCTACCACTCTTTTCAAGGAGTTTCCAGTTCTAATGAACAAGTACTCCCATCTGAGCAATGTTTTCTAGTAATATTTGCTGTGGAGTAGGTGGATGTGTAGGTTATTAGACATGGATAGCTTACATGTACCTAATAGACATGAAATGTCATTAACCTCTATTTCTATAGGAGTAACTTTGGGGTTAGCTCCAAGAACCTGAGGTCCTAGTAAAAATTTGCTCTCAGTTCGATAGAAGATACAACTTGAATTTCTAGATTTCTTGCAAAAGGTACTGACATGTGCTTTCATTGCTTACTCTAAAAAAGACAAAATATTGCAAGGAGAAGCATAATGGCATCACTTCCTGAAGTAATTTAATTGTCCCTCATGCTTTCCCAAGTTTGACAGCAGTATCAGAAGAAACAAGGTACTGCTTCCACAATGTAATGATAATGCCTTCATCCAGGACAGCAATAATTGAGTTTTAATGTCCTGCACTGTTGCTTGTCATAAATCCTCTCTATGAGAAACTCTAACCTCTGCTGGGCAAGATTAATGGTTAACAGTGTATATAATATTTATTAAGCCTCTTTTTATATTGCTTGGCAATCTGTGCTGCCATCAAACAACTTGAAATAATTGACATCTAGTGCATCAACCTTCTTTTGACTAAGAAGCATGACATTCATGTAGATAGCAAACATTTGGCAATTGCTGTAAATGTCTCCAAATTTAACGCCGTGACCTTTTCTCAGGTAAATGTTTTGGGATAAAATGTAAATAGTGATTTGCTGTATGTCAAATATCATGCAACATCAAGTTTATTGTCTTATTATTCTTGAGAGATTTGCAACTTGATTTTGACCTGTTGCTTCATCTTTTAAACTTCTGTACAAAATACAGGCATGTTTTTTTCAGCTTTTTGTTATGACTTGAAGAGCGGGAGAAGTTCCTTGAATTTTTTTTTTTTCTGGTATAGAGTTCTATTGACAAGAACACAGTAGAATTACCACTAAAATAAATGAAACACATAAATTTTAGCTAAAAAAATATAATTTATTTTTGTTCTTTGGTTGTCTTGTCAGGTACTCTGAAGATAGTGCTTCAGAAACAAAGAGAATTAATAAAATTCACACAAGGAAAAACAGCTGAATCAAAATGACTACAAAACCAATAAATGATGGATTCAGATATGTCAAAAAGGCATTACTATGTTGTGATTGAATTTGGTCTAAAATGAACACAGCAGGTGTCTGATTGCATGTCAGGTCAGCAGGTAATTATTTATATTTAACCACTCTGGAATACAGTTAGTTTGGAAAGAACAACCGAAATATTTTCCTCTGTACACCTGTGATGTAGAAATGGAGGCATCTGGTTACTGACATGGTTCTTACCAGTGAGAAAACATGAAAGTCGGAAAACATATTAGTGGAGTGAGAGGAACATAGGAAGTTACTAAGATACCTGCTTTGGTCTGTGGGGACCTGAGGCAGTGTGTCCTGAGAATCAAGAAACATGCATGTTTGAGTCTCATGACTTGTTTCCTGTTATCATACTCCACTGCCATTTAGCTCAGCATCACACACTCCTACCAATTCTTGATCACCTTGTGAGGTCCATAGATGTGGGAATAGAAATTCCTGTGCCAGGAGAAGCCTCAGGTGTTGTCTGAAAGCAAACTGAAATCCTTCTGATACTGCTGTGAATTGTCATTTTACCCACAAATTTGGAAACAGTTTCTGATGTAGAGGTTTCTTAAGGAAAGCCATAGAGCAGAGCACATACTTATTATGATCTAACTACCATTGCCTATCACTGGTCTGTTCTCATCACCTTTCTCTTCTGCAGGATGGTCCCGCTCCTCTGACTCATTTAATCTGCTGCTTTCAGAATATCAACTTACACAGCAAATTCCAAATAAGGTACGTAAACCTCAGCAAGAATTGCCCATATAAAACTATTTCAGCATTGTTGCTATGATCTTTTTCAGTTCCTTTCCCTGTACCTTCACAAAAAGTGACGCATGAAGGTCTTGGGTTGTCATTGAAGAGCAAACTCTTCTTCAGCAAATTCCAAGCAAGATCAGCTTTTGACTGTTAAACTTGTGCAAGACCAGCAGTCTCTGTTCCTAGTCTTTCAGTCTACTGAACATTATAGATGCCAGGAACAGACTTTTCCCCAGACAACATATTTCCCTACCAGTAGGCACTAAAGCTTCCTATTGTCTTTCTATAGGCCAACAAAATTCTCTACATGCGTAGCCAGATAATTAATAGGGATAATTAAGCTTTTAGGCTTCTATTCACCCTTCTATGCCAATGTAGTATTAATAGAGCTTCTTACAAAATAATATTGTATATAAAACAAATAGCAATAAAACCCCCCTCTAAAATTAATATCTGAAATAAAATGTGGAGAATGGACTACCAAGAGTCACTCAGCTGGGAATATATTTGAATTTCTGTTGATGAAAATGGTGTGAAACAAATGCCATCAGTGGAGAAGAAGCACACAGCAGAAGCCATTCAAACATCACATCAATTTCAAACATTTGGCAAAGCAGCAGATATGTGGTAGAAGCTAGAGGAAACCATCAGTATAGTCATGAACCAGAGGTAACCTGAGAACAGTAACAAACATCCAGAAAAAAAAGACAAACATATTGGCAGAATAGTAAGGACAAAAGCCCCATCCTAAGTCATTTGCAGCTCAAAAGGTGGAGTGCAGGAAGCTGTAGTATTGCTCAGCTTACATAGCTGCTGATGGAGCAATAAGGATTAAAGTATTCTGTCATTTTGTTTTTATCTGTAGACTATCAAATCATAAGAGCAGATATGTCTTAAACAGTAAGAGATTAGCTTTGTAGTCACAGTGACACGTTCAGTGGCTGAAGATGTCTATCTGCCAGCTACATATTTGCAGAACAGGCAGTATAAAATTTGTTATCCCTTGACTCAAACAACAATCAAAACCACTGATGAGCAAAAGAGCTAAGTCCATGTAGTCATCAGTAGCTATAATCAATAACCAGAGCCACAGGTTTGGCCATCAAACTATAAGTGGCAAGAGAAGTTAAAGGCAGTTGCTTGTTGCAACAACAATAACCCTTTAGTCAATAATAATAACTCAAACATATAAAAGTTTAGTTGGATTTTACCAGCCTCTAACTTCCTCATATACTTTGTTTCTAGATCGCATTTAGAAATTTTGACCTTCCCTATTGATTAAATGGCAATTTCATATAGCCAATGATTAGATAATCCAATCTTATCTGCCAAAAGTGATCAACTGTATATGAAATAAAGGGCAGAAGTTGTGTAATTTACAATACAAATGAGCTGGTTCCTGTGGCTCTGATTAAATAAAACAAAAAATCAAATTAAAGAGTGATCAAATTATAGGGGTGGCACTGTAACAATTTTAATTTTTCATGATTCATTTAATTTAAGACAGCACTTAGCTAAAAATAAATAAATAAACTCCCTTTTTACTCCTTCCTTCTTTAAAGTTAATTAGTCTTACTTAGAACTATTTCTTGAGATGCCATGGTGCAAAGCATTGAGAGCTCTTTTCAAAGTCATCACAGCATTATTTCTACACCACATGTAAAAGTACTGGCAACAGTCTCACTGATAATTTTAATTTGGGAATAATGCTTCCACTTTTTAAAAATTTTCCCAAGCTGTTTAAGTCCATTCCGAAGAAGTTGTTACAATACTGAAAAGACATCTTGAAAGCATCAGCTCAGTTTATTGCAGTTTATTGCCTCCTAAACCTCACTAGAAAATTCAACCTGGAGAACTTAGGCAACTTTCTCTAAGCATCCACCTGATCTCCATGGTCACACAGAGGATGATGAGGGGAGTCAGCTGGCTCCTTTGGGACACTCTCCTCTTGGAGGGAGAAGAAGAAAAGGTGCCTGTGGTCACTGATCTGTGTCAGGTGATAGAGGCAGAAGACATAGGTACAGGTGGGTATGTCAAACATCAGGAAAGCTATGTTTGTTCCAGCAGAGCTGTTTCTGGAGATGGACAGTCTACAGCTCTGCCTGTCAAAGTGTGAGAGGGAAATAGGATGCAGTTACCTCTGAGGAGCATGCATCATTACACAGCTTTGCATGATATAGATGTTTTCTGCTAATACAGGAATTAAATCCTTTGACTGTAGAATTCATATAAAGCTCCTGGCCAAAATGACATGTGGATTACCCTGTCAATTTTTAATAAAGAACTCAATGCCAAAAAAGTAATAAGATTGTCACTATGCTTCTAATATCCAGATCAATAGGTGAAATGTACACATGAATGCACAGATAGTCATCTTTTTCGCAACACAGATTCAGAAAAAAACAGTTACTGTATGGTATCAAGGCTATATTGTGGACAAATTGGAAGACAGATTCTACCTGAAAATGGGGCAAAATAGAGTGACTGAGGTATATTTGGTGCATTGTTTGTTGATTTTACTTTGGTGATGAAAACAACATAGAGTTAAATCATGGTTTAAAAGCAGCACATTTCAAAAGAAGCTTTGTCATTTTATTAACACTGTTCTGTATACCTACATGTTCAATACTCTATTCAGCTGTTTGTGGTCTGAATAATTCACTATTATACATTCTAACTTACTGGTACAAGTCTTTCTGACCCCTGGACTCAGGATTTTCTCATCTCCTAACCCTGAAACTGGTTTTCAGTTGTCTGGAAAAGCTGCTTCCTGAAGACTTATCACAGAATATTAGGATGACTGGAGTAAAGAGAAAGAGAGCTCACTGGCCAGTTCCTGTTCTGCACATATTTGGCAATTAAAGAGGAAAATAATGATTGATATGAAAACAGTGTAGAATCACTTCTACCTATTAAAATTTTTCTCCTTTCTTCCTCTTCATTCCCCTTCAGCCTTTTTTTTCCTTTTATTTTGTGAGGTAATTTTTTTTAAGTAGTAACTAAAAAGGAAATATTTTCAAAAAGCAATCCTTAAGCCTCTTGGTCAAAGTTTAACACAAGATTAGCAGGCCTAACTTTAAGCTATTTTTCTCTGAAGGTTAGAGTAGGATGTACCTGTGCTCCATGTTTGTGTGGGCCCTTTCAGCATTAAACTAGTTCCCTGACTGTCTATATGCTATCGTCTTCAACACAACCTTTAGAAAAGGACCTCCATGTAGGAAAGTATTCTTTAATTAAGCTTCTTTTCTCCTTAGGGCCACTATGGAATTGATGCTGTTGACTCAGCCATTACAAGATACTCAGAATTGGTTGGTGCCATTATTTATCTTGGCTTGTTACCTCAGAAATAACTATATTTTTTAAAAGCTGACACAGCTATCAAAAAGACGTTGCAGGTAAATCTAGACAGATAGTCATCCTAAGTGTTTATGCCTTGACAGTAGAATTTTCAAGACTTGCGTGTTCTTTCTTTTGTTGGTTTGTTTGCTCATTTTTTTTCACTTGTCTCTCTATATTAATGCATTGGCCCACAGATAAATTTGGGGGTTTCAATAGTTTTAGTACTTTGATATGTTCTCAGTTATGAGAACCAGGTGCTAGGAGAGAGGCAGCAAGGTTAATACAGATTAATGATTAAAATAATTACTTAACACAAAAGAATCTTTGCCTTATTTATAACTACTGTTTACTTTATAAGCTATAAAAATTCTGAGCTTTTGAGCACACAGTTGAAATTCTGTAAGAGGCTACTAGTCAGGTGACACGACAGATCTTTGGGGTGATATCTATAAGCAAACTTATAGAGTTAATCAATTTACAAACCTTATGGAATTCCAAAGGCTCTGAAGAGCCGTGGAAGTAGATGGCCTGAGTAAAACAGGTAGTGATCTATGCAATTTTAATATAGTTACATATAAGAGAATTGGGTTTTATAATCACCATAAATAGCACAAAAAAAAGAAGAAAATTACAGTTGCAAATTCAAGCACATCAAAGGTGATGTACTCTCAAATCAGCTCCCATTTATTATATATCATGATACAGTCTTTAATGACATAATAACATTCCTCTACCTCATTAAGTGTGCAGAATGTACTGTGATTAAAGGAACAATGCTTTGCAGTAGGGAAAAAAGCACCTTCTGTTACAGCACAGGATGAAAGCCCATGAAAGCTGGATATACCTGTGGTTCTATCACAGACTGCCTATGTGATGGCTATCAGAAGGCAGATTAAAAAGTATTTGGAATATGACTGCATGGCCAAACTTGTACTTGCTAATTTCCGGATACTTTACATTTTCAGAGGTATCTTTCTCTTAGCACCATTCTCTATATTAAATATGAGTTACATGCCAGCAAACTACATCAAAGGCAAAAGATGTTCAAGTAGTCTTCTACTGGTGATAAACGCTTTTTTTATTTCAATGACATTAAAATACCTAAGAGTTCTTAGGAATAGTAAGTTAGGAAGAATAATTTTCAGCACAATGCAAATTAAATTCTAATAAAGCAGTGCAAACCAGTGAGGAAAATAAAAAAAAAAGTCTTGCCCTTTTAGCTCATCTAATATAAATTCATACATTAAGCCATGAAATAAGGGAAGCTTACAGTATTCAAAATACAAACACATTTAAGTATTTGATCTGTCCTGTTGATGCTTTTCGGTACAAAGCATTCTCTTGGCAGACACTCCAACTCTGTGAAAACACATTCTAGAATTATAAATATCCCCTTTCAAAGTAAACAGTGCCATCCATAGCTAAGCCATTGTAGTTATTCTCCAACCAACTTTTCATTAAAATACTTCCTTTCATGTTTGTTTTCAAACTACTGCAGAACCTGTTTCTGAAAGCCAAGCAGGAGACGGCACTGTTTCAGTAGTAAAAGATAATTCTTATACATATGAGGCAAGATAAAGAAGAGTAATTACTATACTGAATAATTCACGTTCATATGTTACAAGGTATAGAAACATACAGATTCATATTCTCTGAGTCACTACTATCTCATTTTATACAAGAACATGTTATACATTTTCAAAATGTTAGTGGAATTGTAGTTGGCACTTGAAACTAAAGCTTAGTGACATTAGAAACTGATCAAGTATAACTGCAGCTTAAATGAGGGTTAATACAGTAAATATGTTAAAAGAATACAAGGCAACAAATCATATGTTTAGATAAGAACTTAGTTTTTCTGAAAGACTCCTGTTGCTTCTTGAAACTTAATGCTACTTTGTGCTTTGTTTTCCACTCAAAATACTTTAGATTTTATTGAGTTTAACATCAGGTTTTAAAACTCATTTTAGATCATTGCTTTATATTTAATTTATTTCAGACACATACCTAAAAAGCTCAGATTTTCTTATGATTGTAATTCTATATAAATTTTTTTTTCAGTCAAAACAAAGGAGTGATTGTGCTTTGTTTTGTACTTAGCAAATATGTTAACTGTACCCTGTCAATCATTAATCTTTGTTAATGTGTACTTAACAGGGTTAAGTTGTACCTTATAGAATAGAATCATGGAATTGTCAGAGTTGGAAGGGACCTTAAAGATCATCTAGTTCCAATCCCACTGCCTGGCAGGGACACCATCCACTAGATGAGAGCCCCATGCAGACTTGTCTTAATATTCTCCAGGCATGGGGCTTCCACAACCTCTCTGGGCAACCTGTTTCAGTGTCTCGCCACCCTCATGGTGTAGTGTGCCCCTGTGACCAAGAAGGCCAGTGGCATCCTGGGGTGTATCAAGAAGACTGTAGCAAGCAGGTAAAGGGAGGTTCTTCTCCTCCCCTACTCTGCCCTACTGAGGCCACATCTGGAGTATTGTGTCCAGTTCTGGTCTCCCCTGTTCAAGAAAGAGAGGGAACT
Source organism: Galbula dea (assembly GCA_013399015.1). NCBI lineage: Eukaryota > Metazoa > Chordata > Aves > Piciformes > Galbulidae > Galbula > Galbula dea. The sequence goes on along the minus strand of VWZX01005120.1, from coordinate 672,494 downwards.
CCTGGAAAGGGTACAGAAAAGGTCTACAAAAATGACGAGGGATCTTAGACATCATTTGCATGGAGAAGGGATGAGAGAGCTGGGGCTGTTTAGCCTAGAGAAGTCTGAGGGGGGATCTTATCAATACTTAATGGGTGGGTGTCAGGAGGATGGGGTCAGTCTTTTTTTAGTGGTGCCCGGTGGCAGGACAAGAGGTAACAGGCACAAAACAGAACATAAGAAGTTCCATTTAAACATAAGGAGGAACTTCTTTGAGAGTGGTGGAGCATTGGAACTGGCTGTCCAGAGAGGTCGTGGAGTCTTCATCTCTGGAGAAATTCAAAACCCACCTGGACACCATCCTGTGCAATATGCTCTAGGTGAAACTGCTCTGAAAGGGTTGTTGGACTAAATGATCTCCAGAGGCCCCTTCCAAACCCTAACTTTCTGTGATTCTGTGATTCTGTGATCAGGAACTTCTTGGGACCAATTATTACTAGAACACAGTGTCCCTAACTGAACACTCAGACAAAATGCCATACTTTAGAAACTACTAGGAAAAATATTTAATGAATAAATAAAAAAGTTATGAAGCTGCAGCTATAAATAGAGCTTAAAACATTTTACTTTTAGCTCCTTTTCTGCCATCAAGCTAAGCAGTTATTAAGTGCAAAGAAATTACCAGTTTTCAAATGTGGTTATTTTGAGCACACTTACCCGGTAATAGCTGTACTATTTAAGTTAAAATACATGCTAGTAAAATGACTATGAATTGCTAATAATTAACAGGAAAAATATAAAAGTAATCTTTTATCTTTGTTAGTAAGCTGATGATAACTATTTTTCATGGCATTCCAAATACACGTATTTAGAAACAATTGTGAAGAGAATGTGGGTAAATAGGATTATAGAAGAATGTAAAAAATCAGAACTGTGCACTGATTTAATCCTTTCCTTTTTCATTGGACCAACACAGGAATTTGTTTTCACATTAAACATTTTACACTGTACTGCATGCAAGTGTATATAAAATTAAATTTAAAAAAAAGATGGCTAATGATTTAACTTCTGTGATCTGCATTTGATAAAATTGGCAGCATCACTAGCAGCTTTAGAAGAAGGAAGATCAGATTTCTTGCTATCAGAATCAGATTTCTTCCAACTGCCAGGAAAATGAAGGTCTTAGAAACCTGCATCCAAGTTGGCCAAATTTTGAATGGCACAATTTATAACCATGAGGTGTCTCTATAGAGAGGTGCACAAAACTTGGTTGCAAGCATAAAACTATTTCCCAGGTTTCAAAGATGACTTCTTTTGTTGTCGTAGAATTAGGACTGGACAAATGTGAGAGCGTGGGAAATCTAAACCAATGAGGCTATTTTGGAGCTGAAACATTCAGAAGCATCTCTCATCTTCCATGAAACACAAGGAAAGTGGAAACAATGGGAAAGATGCATTTCCTTTTCTCCAACAAAAGTAACATGCAAGATATTTAAGGGTGGGTTTCAGTGAAATCTGAACAGCTCTTCACTGTAAGAAAATAACTTTTTATTATTTCAAAGACTCCTCAGGAATGCTGCTCTCCTTAAAGACTCTAGTAGATACCTTAGCATCTTTTCTGCCAATGGAAAGACTGTCTTACCCTTGCTAATTCCCTGATAGATTGGTTAAGTAAACCAAAAGATTTCACCCTTCTTTGTACGCTTATATAGCTCATTACTACATTATTTAAGTACTTGTGTTCTTTTCCCAGTTGGAACAACAAAATGGAGTTAAATTACTATTGCTCAACTACTTAAGTGATCTGTTTCCTGGGGCTGATTTCAGTATCCTTCTGCCCTCTCCTCTGTCTAATCCTTATTTAGAAGCAACAAGATTTTTGATGGAAGTGATTTGTGGGTTTTTTGCACATCGTTCCACACAGAATATTTACAGAAATGTAAGATACCAGTTTGCAATTCTTGCACCTAAATCTCTTGCTGTGAATGTATGGTCAGTAGATGAATTTGACCTATGCCAGAAAGCATCTGAAATGATGGCATGACAATGTTATGGAAATGCCTAACAGAAAAAGCCATATGACACAGTAATTTTAAACATACCTTGTCTGAGAACCACGGATAATTCTCAGTTGCATCACCAACAGACATATGGTCTGAAATCTGTTCTGTGAATGTGAAAATTTTGCCAATGGAATTTATAATTATTTTACAGATTGGCTTAGATGATAAGGCATTAGATGTGATTTGTTCATATTGACTTCAAATCATCGCGAAGAAAACAGCACCATTTAGACTGCAAAGAAATGGCAACATTTTCACAAATCAGTCTAAAAGTGAGTTAAAGGTAAACTGTAACCTCCATTTAAGTTGCCATTATCAAGAGGCTGTGAATGCAGTTGCTGGTATCAAAGAATCTATGGAATATAGTGATCATTACTGATGCAGAATTCAAGAAGTGGAAGATAAGATGAGTTATTTAAGTAGTGAAATACATGTAGGTCATCAGTGAGAGGTATATGTATTCAGTCCCCCTTCCCCTTTTTTTCCTTTTTTTTCTTTTTTAAGTAGGGAGGAGGATGGCTGAGAAGGAGGAAGCAGGAGCAGCTCTTTCTGAGTTATGAGTAGAAATAACAAATCTATTCCTACATGGGGGAGGTATGTATGCATGATCTGTAATGGGAGTGAAGTTAGAGGGTGACGAGGCAGAGGCTGTGACTTAATTTACAAGTATTATGGATTATTTTTAGTGCCTACTCATGTATTATAATTCCTGTCCAGAAGTGCTTGAAAAAAGTAAGAAGCTAGAATAAAGCTCTCCATAATTTTCTGCAACATTCTTAGTCATAATCTGATGTCTGAGAGGACCTACTTTAGAAGTGCATGAAACAGATAAAATAATTTCTCTCTTTTGAAACTCTCTGTATAGAGCTTCTTTTCTTGATCTTTTGTTCTCAAGACACTTGAGAGGTAAAATATTTATTTCTAAATAACAGTATGTATACAGATGGAGCTCTAAAGGCAGATTTTTTTTTTCACGTAGCAAAAAGACTCAAGCTTATTAACAAACATACTCTTTGCCACTGAAGTTGAACTGCATAGACCAGGGTCTCTTTTTTCCTAGGTATAAGTGATACAGAAATTCAAAATCACTTATCATTATATTTTGCATCAATCTTACTCTTTATTTCAAGTACATGGTGCAGGACAGAGATGCGCTTCCATAATCAGTTGCCTTTTAACCAAAGAGATTTAAAGTTTATAGAAGACACATTGTCATTAAAATTAACCATGGAATTCCACTTCATATAGACTTACTCCTAGGGGCAGGTTATCATTGTAAATGTTAACTTTTCCAGTTAGTGGAAGTGTGCATCCTCCAACAACAGTTCCTTCTCCTTTGGGCATGTTGTAACAGGTGGCTGCCACCATCACAAGCTATGCACTTCCAACTCAGAGGAAGCACAAGCTTGGCATAGCAGTGCTGGCTACCTTTATTCTCCTGATCTGCACCTTTCAAGGAATCTGTAATGGTTCTTAGTAGTTTCTGAGAAACTGAGTAGTATTACCAAACAATTGGGCTGTGTTTGTACTTTTTTTCTTACATTATGTTGAGGACAAGGAATAGAGTCTGGCGTTGTTTGTAATTTCTTGAAAGCACCGATGTCACTTAGACTGAAGGGCTAAAGGCAGTGAGGCTGGTGAGAGCAAATGAGTGAGGCTGATGAGTGAGGCAAAGGAGATACATCTCAGTGTTTTGTATCTTCTTCAATCAGTATGTGGTTTTCCTTTTAATGTGTTCATTTTCATGAGGGAAAAGGTCTCAGAGGCTTCCACATAAAACATTTATTTCTAGACCTCAAATATATCATGCCATCTGATCCACAACCTAAGGCTGAGGAGCCCAGTTTCATGGAATTGTGGAATAGTTTGGGTTGAAAGGGACCTTTAAAGGTCATCTAGTTCAAACCCCACTTACTTTACAGCAAATTCTCAGTCTGAAAATATTTCCTTCTCAAACTGGTGAGCACTCTTCTTCCAGCAACAGTCCTGAATTCCTCTTCTTCCTCCTCTTTTCCCTCCACAAGATGGGAACCTTTCCAGACACCACAATCAACTTCTGAAGCACTTCTCAAGCACCACAAAACCTAGCTACTTCCCAGACAGAGCAGCATGCCCTTGGAAATTCCCAAAGTACATCTGCTTCTAGAAAGAGCTGCAATTATTACTTTTCTACATACTGAGGAGGAAAAAAAACTTGCCTGGACTAATTCTGTCAGTTTTCCACTGCTCAGTTCAGGTAAGTTCATATCAAGATAGCAAGTATAGTCAAATAGTACACACTCGCAACTAAAATGTTAAAAAGTTGTGAGCCACATTTACAGTCTTTTATATATTGATAGAAATAATTTCTTAACTCCAGTTTCAAGTAAGTACTTCTCTTGTTCTCTGTAGGAAACAGATTAATTAAACTTGTAGTTTTAAGCTAGTAAGTTAATTCATGTATTTGGACCATCATTAACTACAAACCATTCCCTAACCACTTCATAATCAAGTTAAGTTGTGAATTAAAAGACATCCTTCTCTTTTTCTATTTCAAAAGTCCAAAATCCAAGGCTAACATAATGAAATAAGGTTTGAGTAATTCATTACCCAAACTAGAAAAAGTGACTGTAAAGCGGGGTGCTGAACTGTACAAGTTGTACTAAAAACCAGCAAAGTCAGTAGTGCGTATTTGTAATTTCACTTTGCACCTTGTATACTGTTAATTCATTAGACAATTTACTGGGTGCTCTTTATCACAATGTAAATGATCCTTCAGTCATTACAAAATCATATCACTGGGCAAAAACCTCTCAGTCACATATACAGCAGCAAAAGCCATAGGCATGATCTTTCCCATCTGACTTTAGCCATCAAAGTATTAGTTTCATGAAGAGGGAGAAATATCTTTGTGTTTCTAAACTTTTGAAATTATATTAGGTAAAAGGTCACTTTAGCTTATTAAAATCAGTCAAAGTGAGTCCTGTGCCTAGTGTGTGACTGACTCCAGAGTTTTGAAATAAAAATTGTGGGGAAAGATCTTTTGTGGACATCTTACTTCCACAGCTGTAGTGGAATACCAAGAAATTCCATAAGATATCTTGCAGAATTCCAAAATTCCAAGTCTTATTTGTCTTTAGCTGCCATAGAGTACAAAAACTGCCTCAGGAGTACCAGATACTTGTATCATATCAAAGACTACATATTTTACATTTGCTTTGTAAAATCTTGGAAAACTGGAGGAAAGTATTTCATTTACTAATTCACCAAACATGTTCTCAAGTATTATGAGTTCTATAATTTTTTTCTTATAGAAACAGAAAAGTTTATTAAATTTGTGTTAAAACAGCTTTTTTCAAGTTACATCAGCAAAGTAATTTAAGAACAACTTGATGACTTTCCTGAAAGGAAATATTTTCAGTCCTAGTTGCTGTTATCTGCTGGAGTGCACACCAAGAAGTGTCCATGGGCTATAATGTCCTTCAGAGAAACATATTTAGGGGGAAATGAGTGGCACAACAGGCATTTTTAGCATTTCAAGGAGCTGATGTAGTTTGGTTTCATCAGCTACTGTATAGCTGGGGGAGGATGATGTTTCACCCTTCTTGGTCTGTGTTTCTGGACAGATTTTGTTTCCTCTTCACTTGCTTTGCTTTACTTTCACCCTGTACATCAAACAATTGGAAGAAGTAATGTCATGAAGCAAAGATGAACTGAATACGAATGCCACCACTCTAGAGCAAACACGAGAAATAGTTCTGGTGCAGGTTCTGTTGGCAGAGTCACACTCCAGAGCAACTGTCCATTACTAGGACAACACATCTTGTTTCTTCTCTTTCTCAGAGACTAGTTTCAAAGATAATCACAGAATAAGCTCCCAGCCATGTACCTGTACCTTAAGCTTGTTGAATTTATGCTTTAATACATCTTCAATATTTACAAGAAAATTTGTTAGTAGTCTATATCCAAATTAAATAAATAAATTTCATAATTTAAAAGGAAAAAATTAAGAACTTAATCTTTTAAAGAACATTATAGGCCACAAACAAATAACAAAATGGTTTCTTTAAAGCAAAAATTTTAAACAGAGAAAAATGCTGAAGTTCCCTATCTGTATAAACTGCTCAAGATGCCACCCAACATTATGCAGCTAAATGATTCCAATTGCTTTTACTTCAGATTTCTGGAGCCTAGAAATAAACTTGAAGAGGGGTCACTCATTATTATCATTCCTTCTGCTTTTTTTTTTTTGTAGAAAGACCTTTCCTCGGATATGCTATTTATTTTGTGGTGAGCTCTAGTCTTTAGAATTTCCAAAAGACACCTGGAATTTCTGCTAAGATCAAAACTTCACTGTGTCTGTGGTAGTTAGGGAGTGTTATATTGATTCAGCTTTCATTTCTAATCAATGGAAGTTCACTGGAGACGTTGTGCCAAACCAGTGTTAATTCCCCCATCACGCACACTGTCAGAAGGAGACGTTTACACTTTGTCCTCTAATTGTGCCTGCAGGCTGCCCCTGAAGCAGCCCTGAGGGTGGGCTGGCAGAGAAATCACACAGGAGCTTGGGTGGAGAGGAGATGGAACAGCTTTTAGAATTGTCATCACTGAATGTGTCAGCAAGCAGAATCCTTGCCAAGATAAAGTCAGACAGGTTGCATAAAGCAAGAAGTAATATATTGTCTAGCCATCTTTCTAAAATCCTAGATACCATTAAGATTGAATGCTTTCTGGTTTTTTTCCACACACCACTCCCCTCACCTTGTTTGTCCAGGACCATGAATAAGAATCATTGTTTATGGTAAGAAAATACAAAAACACAAAACAAAACAAAACAAAAATAAATCCTGACATTTGTAACTGGGTACATGGAAAAAGGATTTGAAAATACCTTGGCTAGTTAGGAGTCTCTTATTGTGCTAGTCTTCATTAAAGAAGCAAAAGTAAAATAACTGGAAAGACCTGCGGGCACTCAGACAAGAAAATTATTGTACATGAGCTTAATGACTTTCCTTTGCAGATTGCATGAGAACACGGAAGATATATCAGGGGAAAATATTCATAAAGCATAGCTCTATTTTTCTACTCAGCATGAGTAGTTTTGCAAAACAAGTCTTTTGACCAGCTTTAGATGTAGGACAAAAATTTAATTTCAAGGGCATCTTGGCAAGCAGAGCAAGATTTCCAGAAGAGACCACAACAATACTGATGTGGGACAAGCTATCAATATTTCTCCATTAAGCTCTACTGGTTGCAACTAAATTAGAAGACAGCTTTAAAAGCATGTTTATTGTATTAAGAGCTTTGTGGAACCCATTAGTAAGAACTATTTTCCAAAAGTAGTAAATAATATTTTCAGGGAGTCTTTTTCTCTGCTTGTTTTTGTTTAAAAAGAAAAACTCGTATGAAAATTTCTCTTGCTTAGGAGTACATTTGTTCCACAGGGATTTTGTTTCCAAGTCAGGAAAAAGCAGCAGCAGCTGATAAATTCCTATATGCATATTTTAATGCAAATATCTCCAGAAATCAATAGGGAAAAGTTATTAAAAACATATATGCTCTACAAACAGAATTATTTCTATATAAAATGTTCTCAGAATTTCCCATGAGAAGACAGTATCTTTAAAATGCAAGTTGCAAATGCCATCCTTAATCTGAAAAAAAAAAAAAATCTGTGGCATGTTTTTCACAATATATTTACAAAAGGCATAGAAGCAAACATTAAAGATTGCATGCATTGCCAGCCTTGGAAACAGTTCCCATTAATTATATATGTGCACAATTCTAGCTACTACACTGAAAATATGCTTCTGTGAGAGCATCTGGCTTAGCACTCCTTCCCATGTATTCACCAGGTTACTTTCAGGGAGAGTTGCTATTTCATCACCCAAATACTTTGAACCTCAAGAGCTTCAATAGACCCCAAATACTGTCTGTATTTTACTGCTCCTGCTCACTCAGAGGATGCTGCTGTGCTGGTTAGGATCCTCCCTCAAGTCTCCTCTCAAAAGACACTTTGCCTTCCTGTCTTGTTCTTATCACCTAGTTGGTTTTGTTGTTCTTCCACCACAATACAAATTTGTCCTTTCCCATTGTTCCTGTCAGACCTGTGAGCTGCCTGGTTTCCACTTCAGCATTCCAAAGGCATACCACAAACATGCAGTGAATAAGGAAATGAAAGCAGTGGTAGATACAGATGCATCATAGTTAGCCATAAAAGATTATATTTGCTTGCATCGTTATTTTTACTAAGAAAGATAAAGCATTCAAATCATTCAGACACAAACTTCTAGAGAACTGTGTCACTTAGCCTTCTCAATTTAGCCATTCACATTCAGGAATACATGCAAGAAATTCATGACTTGTCTACCCTGTCTTTGAAAAGACCTGCAGCTTAACAAACACACATAAAAGAAAGGTCAGACTCTTCCTGCATATGTTGGAGAATAAGCTCTCCAACTTGTTTCACAAACACCCTGCCACCTCAAGACTGTTTTTCAAATTATTGCATTTAATTCTGTTTTTCAATCCAGTCACTATGAGGCACCTTTTGCTAGACTGGATGCAAAGGCACCTTCTTCCATTGCAGGAAGCTAATGAGATACACCCAGCTTTGCCAAAGACAGAATGCAGCACTTCCAGCTCACGGTGGATACTCAAGTAGGGGGATTCATCTGCACAATAGCTTTAAGCTTATTAGCTGCATACTCTTTTGCCCAAATACAAGGCAGTCTTGAATCTAAAGCAATCCTCTCTGTCCGAAGAGAAACTGTGAAAGAAACCAAAAACAAAACCAAAAACCAAACCCCCAGCCTATTAAAAAATGAAACTGCATATGTCCCTGCATTACATAGGCATGTATCCTGTGCAACCTCACAGCCCACTTACCCTGTAGTTTGACTCCAATGAACCATCCTTCTCTGGGAGGTAGGTTCTGGGTAAGTAGGAAGCTAAATAAAATTCATACAACTTGACTTCTCTCACTATGGTATTTTGGCTCAGAGAAGACCTATGCAGATAAATAGACCTTAGGCTGTCGGCCACAAATACTGAGTGAGCTGTAGTTTTCTGATCTTAATTCCCCAGGACAAAAATTTAGCTTTTTGTTCAAGTTAAAATTCTGAGTATCAGCCTTAACTCTTAAACTGTATAGACAGGTTCTTTAAATCATTGTCCCAGGCAGATCATTGATCTGGTCAGGGAGAGGTCAGATTAACGTCCTTCACTGTCCTTTGGGCAAAAGGTAGATCAGGTACAAAACAGCCACTCTCTGTTCATCTCCAGCAATAATATAACATCTTCATTTTGTAGTAATTTCAGTATGTATTTGGCTAAAATATATTCACTTTATATCTAGTAAACACTTGAAAAAATACAGATTATTTCAAAAGAAAGAAAAATTTAGGCAGAAATTCTAAGACTAGTTGAACATCAATAGGAAACTAATCAACACTAGGCACGAAAACCTCTTACCTTGACTTCTTTCATACATTCTTCACCTAAAATTAAAAAAACCCAGAGAATTAATAAACTTGTAGAACAAAATCCAAAAGCATTAAAAAATACATATTTACAGTTGAGAATATTTATCAGGCATATGACTGTAGGTGCCACACAGTTTTAGTGATATGTGTTATATTTATTAAACATATCAAATGATCACTTACTCTTTGGATATAAAGAGCATTGCTATTCAGGCAAAGAATTTTTTATTCAATAAAAAATTCAGGTTGTGAATTGCTTTCTATTCAAAACTGAGTGAGGGCATATTTTTTATGATACTTCCAAAGCTGCTTAGGACATGTAAACTATTTTCAGTTTATCAGATATTGCCTGTATCAAATATAGGCAGCTGTGCTTGACTATTTTAAAGCAATTCCTGGTAATTTTTCACTTCAAAGAGAAAAAGAAAAATTGACGATTTCAGGAATATAAAATGTTTTAACATCTTTTTGAGGATAAAATTCCACTGTAAACAGATATTGCCAAATTTAATATCATAATCTTGACCAATATAAATTGGACAAAATAGTATTCTCTGGTGGAAAATTGAATATAAGCAAATTTTCTAATGACTTTGAGGATCAGAAATTGGATGAACGACAGTGGAAGTAGAAAAAAATGGCTCAAATTGGCATTCAGTGGATATTCAGAGAGTGTAATTTACATGTATAAGAGACAGAGGGAAGTCATTAAAGGGAAAGAAAATTATGGGATAGTGTAAGTCAAAATCTGTTCAAAACTTTAATTAGTCACCCTCGTCACTCCTTTTTTACTTACAGGCACTTCTCCTCCATCTCATTCAATTGACACCAGTCTAGTGCAGAACCTAAATTCAGGGATAAATTGCAGTTTTAATAAATATACCCATTCCCTGACAGGCTCACTCTACAGGTTGTCACTCTTTATGATGTTGCTAAAGTTAGGCTAGCTTTGATGGAAGATTTGCTCACTTACAGCAGCCCTGATTTATCTGTCTTGGAAGCATGATCTGAGGCAAGCTCCTTATGTTTTGTGGAAATGCAGTGGAAATTTTATGGCAGCAAATATTTATTTTTAAGGATTACTTTATTTGATAATATAAAACAGTGCATGCTGTTACACACAGCATGATTTATATGGTGTGTCTGATATTACATTTATTTCATACTGTCTGTGCTGTTTCAGCTTTCAATGTGCCACAGGATGTCATTTGCAGTCTTGAGTTAATAGTTCATTCATATGTGTAGGACATTTCATGTTCCTCAGCAATCATCTCATGATGTCTTTAAGGTCTGGAAAGCATCACTAGATCAGCTAACGTTTGATTTATATTCAAGGCTGTCACCACAACAACAAGGTCTAGGATGTTGTTTATTTGTCAACTGAAAGCTGAGATTCTTAGGCATTGTTCCTGGGCAAAGGGTGAAAAATATTTGAAACTGATGGCGTGCAAAAGTTTTTCAAAGGACGACATTATCTTCAGCCCTGATCTTTGTGGCCATCATCTATCATTACCAATTTTTTTACATCATCTTTGACTACCAGCTCTGAATGCATTTTCTTACATTGATTTTCTGAATGCTATAATGCATGTCATATTCCTACTCCTACTCAGGACTCCCACACATAGCCATTGTCTCCCTCAGCAAACTCGCTGTAATTGGAATTCAGAATGAGCCAGTTTTCTGCTCAATACCATAAACATTTCTGAAGTCACTGCTTGCCAGGAAACAAAGCTTCATCCTGTACATACAATTTTCTTCTTAAAGAAGATTGGTGTTCAAAGTCAGTTTTGTTTGAAACAGCCAAGGATGCAGGATCACAGAATCACAGACTTACTAAGGTTAGAAGAGACCTTTAAGATCATCAAGTCCAGCTGTCAACCTATGACCACTATGCCACTAGACCATGTCCTTAAGTATCACATCTATGTGCTTTTAAATACCTCCAGGGACAGTGACTTCACCATTCTCTGGACAGCCTGTTCCAATATCTAACTCTTTCAGTGAAGAAATTTTTCCTGATATCCAATCTAAACGTCCCCTGGTGCAACTTGAGGCCATTTCCTCTTGACCTCTCACTGGTAGTCCAGGAGAAGAGACTGACCCCTATCTCACTACAATCTCCCTTCAGGTAGTTGTAGAGAGAGGTAAGGTGTCCCCTGAGCTTCCTCTTCCTCAGACTAAACAACCCCGGTTCCCTCAGCCACTCCTCATAAGACTTGCTCTCCAGACCCCTCATCAGCCTTGTAACCCACCTCTGAAGATGCTCCAATGCCTCTGTGTCTTTCTTTTAGTGAGGGGCTCAAAACTGAACACAGTATTTGAGATGCAGCTTCACCAGGGCAAAGTATAGGGGGACAATTGTAATGGTTTGACCCAGGCTTTTCCTGCTAACCAGTTTGTAACCAGGGAAGTGATCATGTTTACCCAGTGTTCCACGTGATTTTACGTAACTGGGGGTATAAATACAGACGGGGAGAGGCCCTGGTTCCCTTTTCCCTTCCAGTGGATCCGAAGACGCAGGTTCTCTGATATCGGTCTCACCTGTGCGGAGGAGTTGGGCCTTGCAGGCCTTGTAGGCCTTGAGAGGCAGCTGTTGCTGGCGTCAGTCAGTGCTACTCTGCTATCTTAAGGAGAGTTGTAAGATTCTGTTTTTATGAGTTCTATCCTGGGTTTCGAGTGAACATACCTGTTTTAGTTTCCCTTTTCCCTTTTTTCCCCTTTTTTCCCTTTTTCCTTCCCTTTTCCCTTTCCCTTGGGGGGGTTCCCTCTACTGTGTGCGTAGTATTTTAATTGTATATAACTGCTATATATGTAAATATAAATGCTTTTGATGTAGTTCAGGTTGTTCCGGGCTCTTTAGTTTCTCTCGTAGTTTTTTTCCTTAAACTCTGAGAAGGAAAGGGGGGGAAGGATTTCACTGTGAGTTTGGGCATTTGGCAGGGAGCCAGGTTCAAACCTTCACAACAATCATCTCCCTTGTCCTGCTGGCCACACTGTTTCTGATACAGGCCAGGATGCTGTTTGCCTTCTTGGCCACCTGGCACACTGCTGGCTCATGTTCATTCGGCTGTTGACCAGCACCCCCAGGTCCTTCTCTGCCAGGCAGCATTCCAGCCACTCTGCCCCAAGCCCGTAGCATTGCATGGGGTTGTTGTAACTTAAATGTAGTACCCAGCACTTGGCCTCGTAGAACCTCATCCCATTGGCCTCTGCCCACTGATCCAGCCTATCCAGGTCCCTCTGAAGAGCCTCCCTACCCACAAGCACTACCTTCCAACTTGGTGTCATCTGCAAACTTACTGAAGGTACACTCAATCGCCTCAGCTAGATCATTATAAAATGCAATTATATTAAAAATATATATAATACAAATACTATCAATTGAGCATTGAAGTAAATGAAACCTAACATTTTATCTGAATTTCTGTTAAAACAATTTTAAAAATTAGCATGATTTGTAAATTGTTTTCTCCCAAGGTCTTATTTCTATAAAATTTAAAAAATGGCGTTCAACTTTTAAATTAATGGCATTTTACTGATAGTCTTTTAACTGCCTTTTAATTTCTTAAACCATAGGCAGTTGTTAAAACTTTTATGAGATCTGAAATGAACAATATTTGAATATAAACCAACTTTAATCTCTTCTGCTTTAAAGCACTATATTGGGAAAAAATCTTTAGCAAAATTGAATTCATTAGCTGGAGTTGTAACTACAATACAAGCAGGCATATATTAAATACTATAATCACCACATCCTTGCACTTACTTTGTGTTCATACTTAAAATAAGGTAAATTTACAGCTCCACAGAAATTGCAAGCATCTCAAAGCCTTGAAACCTTTGCAGTATTAATCTAAATTTAAAGCAAAATGATGTAAGAGCTGACTCCCTATAGCCCTGATGAGGGAAAGGTGATGCCTGTGGAGAGCAGGTATGGCTGGGGTAAGGTCACGGGACCAGGGCAATGTGGTGGTGGTTGTGGTGGTGATGAGTCAGCAGGGACATTGTTGATCATTGCTTGACTGGAGGAGATGAGGGCTGAGTGTGCTGCTAGTGTTGCTTTCTCAAGAAAGCACCGTGGCAGAAAACCAGCCTGCATATGGTGAGCAGAGGATGTAGAAGTCCCCGTGCCTTGCCCAAAGGACAGGAGAAGTAAGAAAAGAGCAAGAGCTGATCTTCTGTTTCCTTCTCTATGCTCAGCCTTAGATTCCCATTGATATGTCTACTACAGGTGAGAATGAATGAAATCAGGGTCTTTCTAGAAAGGAATCCCTTAAAATTTAATTTCACCTGCAAGGACCAAATCATGAGATGTGTTTAAACAAGTGCAACTGCTTGGCCCTTTGGGATGGAATTGACAGCCTAAAACTTCATTCTTTGTCCACAACATCTTAAATCAAATGTGTCACAAATTGTAAGTAAAACACTTTTTAGCTATGCACACTGCTGCCATGACATATTGGATAAATCTGACCCAAGACTAATTATTTTTAGTTGTTAAAATTTACAGGGCTTTTGGAAAAATTTTAGGGGACAGTATAAAGATGTAGGAAGAAAATGGTGAAAGACGAAGTAGATAGAGTCAGGCATCACTTGGGAACCTTTGCTGGCAAGGATATTATTGTATAGATTATGAAAATACTGTTTAAATGTCTGTCAGCCTCCCACTTTGTCTTTATTCGTTGTTTCTTCACCTCTTCTTGGTGTATTTGATCTTTATTCTCCCCCTTTTCCTATGCTTCTTCATGGCTTTTTCTCACAAGAGAGAGATACTTTACAGACAGTGCCACCAGATTATTTGAATTTAAGGTAATGGAAGCAAATAACATTTTAGTGGCAAAGAAATGAGTCCAGAACACTTACAGCTTATGGTTTTATATATTGCTATACTGCAGTGTTAAAAAATGATGGCCTGTAATTACTTTAAAATACAATTTCCCCTTTGAACATGCTGAAGAATGCTTTCTACTAAGTGACCTCATAGCTCTTGACCTCTGTTCTTGTGCACAGTTGTGAGCAGCCACCTGGGAATGCTGTACGTATTGCTACTCTTCCTGCATGTGCATATGATTACTGACACCAAGGAGCATATAGGAATGACCTTTTAATACTCCTATACTGAGTAAACTGTAGTTCATTTTTAATTTAATATGGAATGGAATTTAAAATAACCTCAGAATGAATTTGGGAAGGAATATGAAGTCTAAATGAGGAGAAATTATTCACTGAAAACCATTCAGATAACATACAGTTTTATTAACTGTAGTAATTTTACTACTATGCAAATGAAGAATTTGCATTGTAAAGTGTTTTTTGGAAAAATTATTTGCAGCATATAGTCTTAAAACCATACCTATATATAAGACCTTACATTAATTTTACAGAAGTCTTTATTCTTGTAATTGCTACTCATTTTAAGGCTATATGAAGTCACTTAAACACCTATGTTTCCTTCTTATTGTTTCTGGTGTATCCAGTGAAAGGATTTAAGACGGCATGAACCAAAATTGCTATAAAATATTCCACTGAAAATATTCAATCTAGCACTCCAAAACATTTAATCCACACAAAAAGGAACAACTAATGGGATCACAAAGTTCTGAATAAGAGACAGAAATATAATCAGACTAATCTAATAACTTCTTCATTAAAATTTTAACAAAAGATAAATTAATTTTGCTAAATTAAGTATGCTCATAGTCTAGGGTAAGAAACTTTAGAATGCTCCATTCCCTTTGTTCTAGTAAACTAAGTGGAAATCACAGACATCACAAAATGTTTGAGGTTGGAAAAGACCACTGGAGACCACCTCCCTCTAAATTGAGCCAAGGCTAACAACTTCAGTTTCCCCAGATCCTCTTTCTTGCCCCTCTTAAGAGAGAAATGACTTTTGCTTTCTTCCAGTCTTCAGGAGTCTCCTCCAACCACCATGACTTTCCCAAGATCATTGAGAGTGGTCTCACAGTGGCATCAGCTAGATCAGTGCTTATGGATGTGTCTTATCAGGTCCCATGGATTTGTATATGTCCAGTTTGTTTAAACATTCTCTAACTTGATCCCCCTCCATCAAGAGTATGTCTTCTTTGCTCCAGACTTCCACCTCACTCAGGGGCCTGAAATAACTGAAGGTCAATCTTAGCAGTAAAGACTGAGGTGAAAAAGGGAGTTAGTATCTCAGCTTTTTCATGCCTTTTGTGATCAGGTACTATCCCTGATCTGGTCAGTCCTGGGGAACATGGAGAGGATTATGTACATGCAGTCCTGAGAATTGTTTGTGTGCTGGTATGGAACCTGAACAAAACTTTTATACCCATATTGAATCTCTCTCAATACTTTCTCCATCTTGTCAGTGACCCCCTGTCCCTGCTGGATGAATAGTCATGTGGCAGTCATCTTCTCCCTCCACCACCTCATCTTCCAGGTCACAGCCCTCCCTTCCCACTTATAGTGGATTATACTCAGCCTTCTGGAGCCTGCTCCTGTTAAGAGCCAAACTGTGAGCACAATTCTGCAAAAAAGTCATAGATTGCAGATCACAGGGCTTGGTAGTGGCACCAGATACAGGAGATGAAGAGCTGGAGGGAGGTCAGCTGATGCACAACTTGCTTGTGCTGTTTTAGGAACATATGAGGTGGCCAGATAAAAAATATCTATTATGGGATTTTTCAGGACTGGCAACATAGACAAAACATCATGGATGTTTTTCCTCTTGCATCTTCTTCTTCTTATTTGTTAGCTCATTTGTAACCTACTCTCATGGCTTGTTACCTACAAAACAGCTAAAAGGAAAATCCATCTGGGTAAGCTATGGACACATCTATTTGTACAAGATTTCAGCTGCTTTGAGAGGTTGCTTTATTTTATTAAGCTGGAAAACAGCTCATGTGGGAAAACCAGCATTTTGTACATGTAATTAGGAAGGTAGGATACTCTGTTTCTGGAGATGCACCATCAAGAGCTGGGAGATTTTGGCACTTACTGAAACAAATAGCTTTTGAAGGTCTGAAATTGCTCCTGAATGTATTTTGATTACAGTATGAGCATGATAATAAAGGAGTGCCTTGAGCGAGAAAAGATTTGGTTTCAACTATTAATATCATTTGTCTGGGAACTGATTATCTCCCAAGATAGAGCTGTTAAGATTCTCATTGATAAACCTCTCTGCTGGCTCATGGGTTGCCTTTTGCAAACAGGATGCTGAGCTCTGCTTCAAGCAGAAACAATAGTTGTTCCCACACTGATCAGTGACAATCTCTCTTTTAACCTCTAACACAGCTTTTGATTTTAACCCCAGACACTTTGCTTTTTGCTATTCTTTCAAATCCTTTTCTTGACTTCTGTGGACATTGCTGGTGTATGCTGTGATTCCAGATCCTGGCTCTGCCCATCATTTGAGGTATCCCTGACACCTGTATCAGGTCTGCTAACACAGAGAAAGGAACTGTTTTACTGCACTGGTTTGTGGAGTTCAAGAGGCTTTGGACCTATAACCAAAAGACTTTTCTTCTTTCTAAAGGGGTTTTGAAACTTTATTCTGCTTTTCTGGATACAGAGAGAAGTCCTCCTCTCCATTTTGTGCCTTGTGACCACTGACTGGTTTTGTGGACATAGTCAACATTTCCTAATACTGCCAGCTGCATCACAAGTGTTTGGAGAATGGAAAGATTTTTTGTTGTTGTTCAAGGTCATTTCTGGGGCCAAGATTTTTAATTTTTTATTAAAAAGCTGTTACTGAAAAAAGCTATAATTAAGAAGCCATATGCCCTCTAAGACTTAATATTCAGTCAGCACTCTCCCCTAAGCTGCACACTTTTTAAATTTCATAAATTTTAGAACAACATGATGATTTTTGAATCTTTGGCACTTGAAAAGGCTGATATTACATTAGTCTTTTAGAGCATAAGGGATTTTTTTGAGTGTTCTCGAATTGTAAAACATTTCCGCCATCCATAATATGAGTACAGATCATAAAAAATAAAAAGCCATTAACATTAATGAAGCAATTAAACAACAAAAAACCCACCACTATAAGAAAATCTCTAAAAATTGTATAGCTGCTTTTCTGCTATGAGTCACTCAGCAACTCTTCATAGAAATTCAGCAAGTTTCTTTTACAAAGCTAGAATCAGAACATTGAAGAACAACCAACCAACCAAAACTGAACTTTGGCCTTTGTTCTTTCAAATCTGTCTTTAAAAGAAAACAAAGAAAACCAAAAAAACATAAAAACCCCAAACCATTTTCCACACTAATAAGCTTCAACAATTTCTCTCTCTACAAAAACTGAATGGTTTATCAAATGTGTTGTGCAGCTTCCTCATTCACTTGAAAGAGATAAATCTGCCTCTCACTTCTTAGACATTATCAGGAAACATTATGTAGAAATAATGTAAGAATTAGAGAAGCCAGCAGTACCAACATTTTGTGTGGTCTGATACAAAATGTACACTCTGATACAGGCAGCAGTTAAATGGCTGCCATATGGTCTGCAAAATTAAAGCACTCTTATCCTCTAGATCACTTTTTTACCTATATCTATCTCTATATGTAACATAGTGAAGCTTATTGAGTTCATGCAGGTTACTAAGAGACAAAGTCAAGCACACAAAATCTACAAAAGGGCTAGGACAGAGTTCAGAGACAAATTAAATGATTTTGCCTTTGAGAAACAAGGCATGCATATCTAAAAGTAAAATTAGGATAGCCTAGCAAAATGAAATATATATAGGTATATACATACAGTCTCATGATACTAATTAATGTCTTCTAAAGGGTAAGCACTGCTGAAAGTACTTTAAAAAATTACTAACAACCTCAGTCAGAGGTTGCTGTCAAGTAGAATAGAACTAACTGCAATTGAGATATGTAGCAGTAATTGATATAAACATTGACATTAATGCTGAGATACTTACATAGAAGAATTCAGCACCTCATAAACCTCTTTCCACGCAAAAACTGACCTTTTGAGCTAATGAGAGAGTTCCCTGTCTCTTGCATGGGAACTCAGCACGCCCATCACTGCTTTTTCCCCAAATGCCACAACAAATCCCTTTTCATCCTTATTCTACATCCTTCTAATGACAGTTGCAGCTCATGATAATGATAAAATAATAATGAAAGGGAATACAGTTAGTTCTTTAATCAATAAAATGTCCTTTCCTGAGTCTTTTCTGAATAGTTTGTGCTAGAAATGGGCTGAGATCACTGCAAATAAGCATAATAAAAAGATGATGACTAGTTCCTTTGTAGAAAATTAAGCAATAAAGAGCTTTTGTTTTATCTTCATGTTTTTATTGATAGATACCATACTGGAGACCACACACATTACCATTGTGTATGAGAAGAAACATAGCTGTTTCAACAGACAAAAAATAAAGTACAGTTGATTCATCAGCTCCTTTAGGAGGACTGGCATCTGGACCACATGCACTTCAAAGTCAAATGTTGTACTGAGATGTGCTGCTTTGAAGTACAGCTGCTGATCCAGACAAATTTTGGAGCCTAAACCAGCATATGAATCTGCTGTACTCTGAAAAAAAAAATCTATTTCAGATGCCAGTTTTGACTCATTTTAGAAAATTGCTGTCTGGATGGGCTGAACTTCAAAGCAGAACATTGCACTGCAGCATTTCCCTTTGAAGTGCAGCTAATCCAGATAGTGGGTTTCTCTCCCTCCTTTTTTTCTTTCTTTTTTTTTTCTAAAGTACTTAAAATTGGCATCTGACCTTACCAGTATTTCTCATCACCCTCTGCACATTCTTCTTCCCTTCTCCCCTATTTCCTCTAATTTTGACCTCTATTAAAAAATCCAGCAATACTCCCTATCTCTTTAGCTCCTGCATTACCAAAGCTACTATGAAGAGGGTGATTGTGAGAATATACCATATTAAGTCATATAATGGACAGTGGCCAATTAGTGCATATGGCTTGTCATAAAGTTTGTTAATAAATATTGCTTAATTTTAGCATGAAAGAAAAATAAAGCTCAAAATAAATTCCTTGTAAATGCTTGTATTCAGAGTATTCATAGTCACATTTCCATGGTTCTGCTAACTCATAGTAATGACCATTAAACTAACTAGAGCCAGGCAAAAATGCTGAGGGAACCATTTTCTACCTAGAAATGTAATCACATCTCAAACAGTATTTAGCATATAGTTGTTTGGCAAAATTTTGTATGGGTAAAGAAACCCTTTAAGGATTCTGATAAGGTGTAAATGTCCTGTTATGCTGGTTTCTATCTATTTCTGTGTATTTTATTTATTTCATATTGCTGTATATAAATTGATCATCTAGCAGTTAGAGCTGAAATGCAATGCCTTATCAGAACTAAGTGTTTCCATGGTTTTCAGCTGAATTTAATAAGAAATTTTTATAAGAAATTATTAGCTATTTTGTCACAGAAAGTTCTCCTTCACAGCCAAGTCAGGAAGACCTTAAGAAAATGGGTTTACTGGGGAAGGAACAAGATTGCTACAAGCAGAGTTTGCACAGATTCTGGCAAGGAGGGCCAAAGGTAAAAGCAGAGCACTCATCAGCACAGGACTAAAGAGAAGCCAAGACTTGGTCATACAGGAGTACTTTCTTGCAGTGGAGTGGACCATATTTTAAAGCAATCTCTTCCTTACTTCAATTGTTATCAGTTCTACAGTGTAAAGGAGGCCAAGAGGGAGAGATTTCCCTCTGGAGAAGTGTAAAAAAGCTGATAAATTGTCCTGCTCTCTTAGTAAAGGCAAAACTGAAAACATGTTGTTCTTGTTGAATAAAATCATGGTGCTGATTGCTCAAATAACCACCTACTAAAGAAATGTCTTGAACAGTCTAACAGCATTCTCTGTTACACTGGCCTGTCAAAAGGTTAAGATCTTGCTGAGAGTTACTGAATCCTGCTGACTCATTTTTGCAGATGGCATGTTAGATCCTTGCAGGAGTCAGCCTCTGAGGAGAAGCAAGTAGGTTGAACAAACTGGGAACAGGAAAATCTGGTTTTGTAAATAAAAACAAATCCTGAAAAAAAAAGGGGTAAGCTCCAGCCCTGGACAGTTTTTGTGGTTTCTAATTGGAAGAGTTTTATACTTCCTGAGTACCTTAAGTCCTGCTAAAGCAGTGTCATTCTGCAGACAAAATGTGGGAGCAGAGCCCAGAGCACCCAGAGAGCCACAGCACTTGCCAGGCTGCTCAAGCCATATGCACAAGTAAGGGACACGGTTTTTCCTATGCCCTCTGTGCTCAGACCTCTGAAGTAGGCATTATCACCTCACCTCACAGGTCATGGCTGAAGGCAGACAATGTTTGTGAGACTTAAGAGAAAAGTCCAGAAAGAAATTAATTGTTACTTCCCTCCAGATAGCAGGGAGGGAAGGAAGTAGGATTTGTGTTCTTACACCAAAAAATGTGATGAGAATAAAGAGATAATAACTCCTTATTTATGACTGTCACCAACTGAATGAAAAACTGTGATTCATTTTAACATTGCCATACTCTGTATTCACAAGAAATCCAGATGAGTGTTAGAGTGGCATCCTTTATTCTGACAGTTCCCAACCTCTGACTAACTTTGCCACTCCCAAGATCTTTTAGGAATGCTCCAATCTCATACATGCATAAGGAATACTCCCATTTGCTACTAAATTAAAAGAAAAATTATGAAGAAATGTTGCACTCTGTTGAAAGTGCATACACAAAGCAAAAAACCTCACCCAAATAAATGCTAGTACGAGAGGACAATTTAATGACAGCATCTTTCATTTGCTGAGAAATAAGTTTGGAGAGAGAAAGGACTGGGCAGTGACCAGCATTTTATTTACACAGTTCATGAGACATGTCAGTTGGGTGATCGGTTCTTGTCAAGCAGTCCTTAATTAGAAAATTCCTAGAGAGACCTCTTGCTCTCAGTAGGTGCCTATTAAATATAAACCCAAAAGGAGTTAGTAGAAAAGCCTGAGGAATGGGCAGAGAACTCAGGTTACACTGAAGGCAAGAGTCAGCTGCTGCTAGCACAGGGAGAGGCACTCAGGATGGGATGCTGGCTTTTGAATGAAAAACTCTCAGTGCTGCTATTAGTGAGTATTTTTAGCATTAAAAAAGTCTAATTAGATATATATAAATATTTTAAGGTTGTTTAAAAGACATTTTATGGTTTGCTTACAGTAATACTCCCAAGTTTAATGTAAAACTTGCCATAAAATATTCAGCAGCCTTTTTATAACTAGTCTTAAAATGTAAAGTCTTACTGTTTTATTTTTAATTATTTTGAAGTCTGCATACCTCAGATAAAGGGAACAGGGATTTGCAATTGTAATTGAAATTATATTCTAAATTATTTTTCAAAAACTTTGATGAATTGAATATGGGGGACAGAGAAAGGAATTTCCTCAGCTTCTAATTCCATTTCTGGAATTCCTCAATTTTATATTTTATTGCCTTTTAGAAAAGAGGCAAAATCCTGTGTTTAAGATCATGTTTACCATCACACACTAAATGTTATCTATGTCCTTTATTGGGGATGTAGGGATAAGACTGTAATACTGCATTTGATAAAAGACAGTCTCATTTTAGCAGGCATTTGTAATTTCTATCATCTGTGATCAAGAACTGTATTGCACTCTGATTTTGAAGGATCTCTCAGATAATTTTAAAACTATAAGGACAACCACTTTAATATTCGTTAAAAACTTCTGTAAGTGTCACTAATCTGTAACCTGTCTGCTTCCTAGCTGCTGTGGCTGGCACTGAATTTCTATTTGTTTATTGATACCTTCCACTGGTATGAAGACGAAGATGCTTACATTTACACAAGGATTATGCTGGGAGTAAGTACAAATTTGATTGTTAAAAGGCTCCCCAAGAAGAATATATGTATAGTCTGATTTTATTTGCATCCTTCAAAACACTGGTTTTGGTGCTTCAACAGTAATTTTCCCACATAAGACAGTTATGTTAATATAGTATTTTCTTTCTTTTGCTCTTCCAATACTAAGCTTGTAATTTAATTTCTTTATACTGTTATATGTACAGTCAACCCTGTCTTGGGCAAGAGCTTCTGCAACGTGCCTTAATTTTAACTGCATGCTAATCCTGTTACCAGTCAGCAGAAACCTTATTTCATTCTTAAAAGGAGCAAGCACTGTAAGTACGATTTCTCAGATAGCCATATGACCCTCCCTTTTTTAATCCAATAGTTCATCAGTGTTATCCATATCAAGTATTTTCCAAATAATTTTAGTGTTTTATAGAGAGGTCTGTACATTATTGCCTATTTATTACTATTTAAATTGTCAGTAGTCATGACTGAAAAGAAACAAATGACTTGTTTAATGCAGTGCTCTAAAAACTGATTTTGGCAGCCACTGCACAGCATGATGTCCTGATGTGAAAAGTGAGGAGCTACAAAAAAGGGATGTAATAATGCAGCTTGGCCAAAAGGAGAAAATACATGTCTATCATGTGTATCCTGTGTAACTGCAAAGTGAAAATTGTAGAGAGCAAACGTACAGTTGAATAAAAATGTTATAAAGATAATAAGGAACATGCTTAAACCCTCCCTCCTGTGTAGCCAACATTCAAATCTTCCTTTCTTGTAAACATGTGTTTTCACAATGGAGTGATCATCTGTTCAGAGGCATGTACATTAACCTCAGCATCACATAGTACTTCAGGCTTCAGCTTGTGTAGCTATTGCTTCAACTTAACAGTGAATTATCACAGCCAAAGCAATTCCAACAACACATGTTTGGGTAAAAATTCACTTCGTGCCTCCAAGAACAACAGAGATTTAGAAATCGTAACATATATATGCATGACCACTTAGATGCTGAGTAAGAACTCAGAAAACTGGAACTGTTCTCATAGACAGTCAGTATTTTGCTCTTCTGGACAATATGGTGCTCTTGAGGAGCATGGTACAGAGCTACTTGACTGGCTCCTGCATGGTCAGCACCGGGCTGGATCCAGTGACTCTCTGAGGAAGTCCTGTGTCTTGGCATTGCACCCCAAGGTGTTCTGGATTTTTGGAAGATTTATTAGCTGGGAAACAACATGGATAAATGCCAAGATCTTTGGCATGGCATTGTGCCAGGTCAAGCAAACAATCCAGACACCCACAACTGTGTCCAGAGACTGAATTAAGTCCACAAGGTCTGTATCGGTTCCAGCAGAGCGTGTTAGTTTTGGCTGATGACCGCCTGGCTGGTGGCCCCAGGCTGGCTCTGCACAGAGGCACCCAGCTGGCCATCAGTACACAACTGATGAGCATTTCCAATAATGGGAGGATGGCTCAGTAACACATAAATGTGCAACCACCTGAGGTCTAGACAGACTTACCCTCCTGGGGTGTGCATTTCATGAAAGCAGCAAAAATGCTTTCATTACAAGCTAGGTTTGCCAACAGTTCGAACATCTCCATACACCTAAACCTAAGCTTGTGAAACAGTGGTGGCCCAGACAGGTGTCCTTATACCAGCGAATTAGTTAATCACTCACCCAGATAAACCACTCACAAATCACAGTTAAATGTAGTAGAATTTTATCAAGGCTGGTTTTGAGCCCTTACATAGGTTTAATAGTTTAAGAAATCCTGGGGTGTCAGTATGTCAGAAACTTTTACCTGAGCCCCAGTTTTAAGGCTAACCCAAAACTTCCACTGAATTCCTTCAACATCCCATTCTTAAATGTACCAAACTCTCTTTTCCTCTCCCAAATGTGAGCTGTAAAAAGTAATAGGATTGTTATAAAATAAGTTCTGCTTTTTCACCAAGTGCTGTGGAGGAGAACTGAGAAGACAGCTTGACAAAAACATCGCATTTCACAAGATGGTTGCCTATGGAATTGCTGTAAATGCAAGTAAGCTTTTTTGTTGTTGGGTTTTGGATTTGTTTTTTTTTTACCTTTGCCTTTGAAATGTTTTGAATTTCACAGTGATTCTGCCTAATGCTGTAATTCCCATCAATTCCGAGATGTGCTATTTGGTGCAATTTGTTGACTGTAGCTTTAAGTAGTTGTAGGAGTCACACCTGATCTGTAACCTTTTTTGCTTGAGAAAAGTTTGCCTGTTACATCAATCAACTTTCAACCTGGATAGTAACTACTAGTTGCCATTTAGTTAAAGTGACCACCTTGTAAATAACTTTTATTAAATCCCTGAAAGTAGATGTTTGGGGAGATGACATTGCATTACAGTCTGATTTTCAAAGGAGATGGCACTTACAAGTCATATCACTCATCTGTCAACCAAATCTTCTTCAATAATTTTTCAACCAATTAATCAATTTAATCTGAATTTTAGAAAAGTAGCTGTCTCAAATACTTTAAATTCTTTTTTTTTTTTTTTAATAGAACATGGGGCCAGGGAACTGATGATCCCCTTGAGGAAAAAACTGCATCATGAGATCAAAAGTTGTCTGTTCTGCTTGTCCTAGTGACTTACTGAGCTATAGGTGTTCATTTACTTGGTTAGAAAGAAGACACGGCACCTTCCTGTTCCCCAAGTCAATAAAAGACCTGGAGAAGTCTGAAGCTTGTAGGAAGCTTGTAGGACTTGAGGTGAACAGGAGATAGCACAGGAAAGAGGGATGTGCAAAGAACGAAGAAAGAAGGGTAATATGAAGAAAGACATAAGCACATAGAGATGGAGAGGTATCTGAGGCAGACAGTCCACCTAGAAAAGTGGGAAGGATACACAGGAGTTAATCAGGGTCATTTTCAAGCATAAGACATTGTAGGGTAACAGTTCTACCCATATGCTGCCAGGGTGGATCCTGGTCCCAATATTTTTTCCAGTCTACATGAAGAAGCTGCTTGTGCAGGTATAGGCTGCTAATGTCCCCATGCATGGAAACAGAATATGAAGTCATGACTGCTGTCAGGAGTCAATAGCTATTATTTGCTCTTTGCATGTAGTGTTAAAGAATTCAGAGAGTAAGGCTGGGAGATGAGAATGTGCATCTTAGACTGTATTATGATGATTTACTTAACTGTCATGTCCATTCATTTATCAGAGTTCAGTTTCAGCATAAAGCAGATTCCTACAGAATGCAACATTGCTTCTTTAATTAACAAATCAGCCCAGGAAAGTAAACTAACCAACTTCTACGCTGTGTATAATTTATCATGCTTCAAAAAGAAAGCACAACTGCACTGTCAAACCTTCTATATTTTTGGTTTTTTATATCAATATAAAATGTTTGCTAGTGCATTAAGCTGGACAGTTTGAGAAGTGCAAGTCTATCAGAAAAGTGATTACTTTATAGTTTCAGTAATTCCAAGGAAATAGACACAGGAGCTGATGTAAAGTGATAGAAAATACCATTATTTAATTCTGTCACTCTCAAAAGAGAAAATTAGGGTTTGCTGTTGGTTTGGTTTTTGGGTTGGTTTTTTTCCCAGAATATAAAATGGACAAATAGTTGATGAGATACTAGAGGAAGAAAATAAAATACAGGGAAGTTTAATGAACAAAAAATGACAACTTATGCACTCGTGCTTCCCTAACACGCAAGTGAGAAACAGCTATCCTATTTGGGAGAACACTACATCATTGTATAGTCAGACTTGGATGAAGAATAGCCAGAAACTCAGTGGCCTGAAATTAAATTTCAAATTTATAAATAAATTACAATCTACAACACATATTGTGACAGAAAAGCAACGTTTCAGGGTAAAGAGGTACCCACAAGTATACTGTGTCTCTTTTTACAAAATCTAACTGTGTTAAAATGATGTGTAAATTTTTTCCTCTCAGCTGACACATTATTTATCCAAGTACTACCTATATTACCTTTTGCTACACAAAAGCATAGTCAGCTCCTATTAGTCTCTTGCAATTTAGTAATTCTTAGTTAAATGAATGTTCTCCCTTGTATTGTCAATAGCCTAAATGTGGCAGCAAGAAGTTAAACCAATTTTCAGATCAGATCAGTAAGCTTAGCCTCACAATATAAAATAGTAGACTTCTTTATTATTCAAGTAACATGTATTCATCTCAGCTTGCCAGGTGGTGTTATTCCAGCATATTTATTTAATAGCATGCTAAAAATAGTTAGTGCAACATTAGTATTGTCTGGCTTCCAACAGCCAGTCAGCTTAGCTGAGGTGCATGTGGCCTTGGAAAAAGTACATCTGTACCTTTAATTTTTCATCAGCTCTAATACAAATTCAAGAGCAGGCTTTAATTGGTCAGGTCATAAAGAGATATAATTAGAGAAGAGTAGAAGAGGGAAGTTGGAGGAAAGAGAGAGAATAAACAATGTTATCTATAATCAGGGGCATCATCGAAAATTCAGTAAAGGGAATTCTGCTTAGTTTGGCTTCCTGCGTTCTGCATGCCTGTCTCTGATAAGAGCTGTCTGGGAGTTATTCACTCACTAATAAATCTTTCTTACAGACTCTTAGCTCAGCTAGAATAAAATCATAGTTTCATGTACTCTCAGTCTGATCAGTGCAAATCATTCTATCCTTTCTAATGCAGAGGAGACTTTTCAGTTGAGGCAGTTGTCTGAAACCTAAAGATATCTACAAGAGATAGTGAACAATATTTTGTGCAACTCCTACCTCTTGCTGTATTGTTTTTATCCTTTTAAGAAAGTGCATTCATACATTTTCTGAAGCAGGGACTGGTGGGTAGAGATAGATAGATAGATAAATAGATAACAGATACATAACACAAATAGATACATAGATCTATTTTACTTTGACAGACAGTATATTTTCAGGAACAAACTGCTTCATGTTGTTTTGATGTTTGAACAAAGGTTACACAGACATATCTCTCCAACAGTTTTTGAATTATGATATAAATCAAGCTTAAGCAATTAAGGGAAAGTAGTAGAAGGACAGTGAGGTTCTTTGCAGTTAGGTTGTTTGAAATGATTAGGGGACTGAAACATCTCTCTTATGGAGAAAAGCTGAAAGAGCTGAGTCTGTTTAGCCTAGAGAAGAGAAGACTGAGGGAGGCTCTTATCAAAATCATACATACTTAATGGGTGAGTGTCAGGAGGACAGAGTCAGTCTTTTTTTGGTGATGCTCAGTGGCAGGATGAGAGGTAATGGGCACAAAACAGAATACAGGAAGTTTCATCTAAACATAAGGAGGAACTTCTTTACTTTGAAAGTAGTGGAGCACTGGAACAGGCTGCCTAGAGAGGTGGTGGAGTCTCTGTCTCTAGAGACATTCAAAATCCATCTGGACCTTTGCAACCTGCTCTAGGTGAACCTGCTCTGACGGGGGGTTGGACTAGATGATCTCCAGACATCCCTTCTAACCCCTAATATTCTGTGATTCTATGAAATGGTGGTTCCTGCTCCTCAAAGACTCAAATTTTCTTTAAAACACATGCAAAATGCAGACAAAAGTGTACCGATGGCAGGTGTGTTTGGCTTCTGACAAGCACTGAAAAATCTATAGCAAAACCCACTAGAAATATTTTCCATCGTCAACCACATTTTGGTAATGGTGGCTATGTGAAGAGTTTTGGTGGTATGTGTCACAGTTTTGTGTAGGCAATTAAGTTCTCAGGGAAGGAGATGCTTACCTTCAGGAGTGGTTTAGTTGATATCTGTTTTACTTCCAGAAATTACAGAAAATCAAATTTCCATTAAGCTGCATCTTTTTTCTCAGTCAAATTGTTCAAACCTACCCTTAGAACAAGCACTGGGAAGGGAACTATATTATATTAAAGAACATAAGTTTCCAGCTAGGATAAAAATGGTCCAAGTCATATTCTTCCTTTATGTTTACAACCATTCAAAAAATAACCCAATGTGAGTGTGTGTGTGGTCACCATTGTTGCAAGTTTTACATAACCTGATTTTTTTTTAGTCCACAAAGACAGCACGAAGCTGAGTTAAGGGCTCTGTGTAACTAGAAAAGGCACAAGACAGTGGGTATCTAAAGAACCAGGCTTGGTTAGGGACAGAATTCCCTGCACCTGGGTTAACTTGTACAGACATTCTCTTCACTGTGGGCAGAAAGGCCACAATTTGACCCTTTGGTTTTATCATGATGGGCTGGTTAACTGAAATATTAGCTGCTAGCAGCAACCTCCAATCTGATTATTACCCTGTACAGGCATGCAGAAAAAGAGAGAGGGAAATCTTGTTCTCAGATAAACACATGCAATTTCTGTTTAGTTCAATGAGAGTTGTGTATGCTTCACTGAAAGCACAATTGGCTGAATAAGACTAGCTAAATTGACCAGACTTTCAAGATAATTTAATTACATCTCTTTGTATTTAAGAATATGTACAGCAAACACCACACTCTAATAGCAACTCTTTTCCTCCCTCATAGCAACTATTTTCCTCCCTCCCTCCTTCCAATAAAACCTTTTATTTGATCTCAGAGGTGGACTAGACAGAGCATGTCAGGGTCAAATGCAAATTAATGTATGTTAAGTGCTTTAGAGGTTCCAGATGTTGTTAAAAACAACAATCAAACCCTGTCAGTTTTCATACATAGTTATGGAAAACAACTTTGTTTAAAAGATTGCATGTTTTATTCTGTACTTTGTATTTGATCATGCAGAATGAAGAAAAAATTGAACTGAAAATCCTGAGTTGTAACACCTTAAACTTTGCCCTTATTGGTAACTTGGATAAATGGTGCAGAGGAAAAAAAAAACCCAACCATTGTAAGCTCAGAATTCGGAAATCTGCATATTAATTTTGAAATTGCTTAGTAAATTCTATACACTCTAGATGCAATGGACCTTCAGAAAATGCACTTGAGGGACGTAAAGTGTTTTAGCTAATAGCAATGCATCCAGTGCCAGACTTTTTCGTCTGTTACAACTATTGTACATTAAATAAATCACACTGAAAATGGAATTAGATCTTGCATTATTCTTACCATCCAACTATAATTCACTTTTAGATTGCATCATTCTTTCCTAGCAGCACACAAAAATTCAGCAGAAGTATTAATCTAATAACACTCTAGGCGATATTTAAGATCATAGGAGACTCAGGTAAATCAACAGATTCGGTACATCATTAGTTTGAATGGTAATATTTTCCAATGTAGCATTATACTCTGTATATTAATGGCTACCACAGAATGACTTGCAGAAAACATCTGTCCTGTTCATTCTGTGAGTCCTCTACACTTGTAAAATACTCTACTTTTTAGATGAAAGTTTGAGGGAATGTCACCCAAAAAGGAATATATGGTAAAACCCAAAGAAGAGGGTATGATGATGTTCCTACTGTCAGTAACACAATAAAGCAGAACAACATGCACATGGACAAAATGATGTCCTATAATAGCCTGCAAAAAGATCTTACTTAGGATCAGTTGCAAAAAGTGGATCTCTTCTTCTAGGGAAAAGTTGCAACATGATACCGTTCATTAAACCCTTGGCTTGAGATCTTCTTGAGAAGCTATGTCTCTATTTAGCTCACAGGGTTTTTTCTGTTCAAGATTGCAAATACTCTGTTAGGAAATGTGGACTTCTGTCTGGAAGGAACTACCACCTCATTTCATTCTCAGCACTTGGCATATACCAGATAGGACTAGCTCTCCTGTGTCTGCTGACATGACTAGAATTTGTACAAATCATCCACGCTACTACACTTTTGGGAAAGTGCAAGATTTTATAGCCTTCAAGACAACAGAAATGTCATCATTTCACATGAAGATTTCACAATCTTCAGTTACCGCTTTTTAAAAGATCTGTGTGTTTTGAAGGTGAAAGAGAAGTGTGGTACTCTCTGAACACAAATTGAAACCACGAAGTCTAGTCAATGCTACTGTTTAAAGTGAGCAATAACAGTACAAAACCTACAGTTTAATATGCTGCAGGGAACCCTTGGTAAAACAACACTATGGATGACAACTATGTGAAACTCACCTGGTCCCAAGGATATGGTGACTATTATAGCATATTGGAGTTACAAAGAGCATCCTCCAGGTATAGAGGACAAGAGGCCCAAATACCATTAACAATTGCACCAGTAATCACTAGCAGATACCAAGATATAACTGTTCAGTAGAAGTTCACTCAAAGATTCATTGTCAGGGCTTTCTATCATTTGAAAGATTTCTCCCCTCTTTCCCTTAGTCCAGTACTGGACTACACGCAGCATGTAGCTCCTCAACCTACCATAGACAATGTTCTATTAATCCATACTCCAATCCTCCAAGTGAGCTCTTTCAGATGTCAGAGAAATCAGGTCTGCATCAAGCAATGACTTGGTTCCCTTCCAGCTGGATCTGATAACATCCTTACCAGGCCAAAACATCTGTTCTGAAAGGATCCCCTTGTAGGAACAACTTCCTTGCCTTCCCACTCAATACTTAAAAGTGCTGTTACACTGAAATACATGCACAGTGTTTATATACCGCATATACATCAGTTGTATGCTGAGGAACAGATTGCCACAGCCCCCACACAGCTGTCACCTAAACCCTTCAGCTCAGAGCCTCTCAGGCTTTTGAGTTTTGACAGTCTGACTCCACAAATCTCTCACTGGTTGTGGCCATTGCAACCTTCCAGCTCTGTCAAGGTGCTGGAAACACCCTCTCACGCAAAGGCTCTGGAGAGCATCTCCCTCCTGATGCTGGTCAGATTGTTTCACATGCAGCACCTGATCCATAACAATGTACACAGCACACAGCAGGTCACTGAGCCCAGTACTCTCTGAGGCTCACAGTCACGTCATGTATGCTATTTCATAAAATGACCAACCTTCATCTGAAAGCTGCTTAAATTGTTTGATCCCATTATCCCATTTATTGAAGGGTTATTTTAGAGTCTCATTCCTTTGATGGCTTGAATCTGTCTTCTAATTTCCAGGCTCATTTTATCTCTGTGCAGTTCATACCCATTTGGATTCAGTCTCCACTCTGCTGAAGCTATTCAAGCTTGTATAAATAATTTATTATTCATCAGGCCAAAGATTCAGAAAAAAATGGGAGCTTGATTTTGCAGTTTGGGCGCTCAGGATATTCACTTGGGATACCTGTGTCAATAAATATTTGATTTTTTTTTAAGGGTTTAATCAGAAGGTAGCTCAAAAGAGAATATCTAGTCAGCCCAGGGACTAGGACATGTGATTTGGTTTAAAGCCCTAATTTAAATTTAATGGAATAAGGATTTTTAAATAGGTCTTTCATCTCCCAGTGAGTATGTAAACATGGGGCAATGAGGTGAAGCAGGTGTTAGGGAGTGGCTGTGGAGAGTATCTAAGCTAATATTATGTTTTGAAAGAAGTGCAACCTGGCAGTTAATCAACAACAGCACATGTGCTGTTCTAGAAGGATCTTCTCAGAACAGAATGAAAGGAAACTCTCTCCAGCCTGGACACATGGGCTAACCTGCTGTTGGGTGGAAGACTGCAATCATCTTTTTTGCACTGGCTGCTTTAAGCACTTTCATGGAGCAGCATGCTTCCTTTACTCATATCCCCATGCCCACAGCTCTCCCCAGACATTGCAGAGGAGCTGGACTCCAGAATGAGGGAGGTCATGAAGTGGATTGGCACCTAAAAGACTGAGCAATACTAAAGTCCTTTTGCATTTGATCCTGTGTTTTCGTCTATGATTACACAGTCACTAGCACAGTAAGACATCACTTTTGTACAAATAGTCACCATTAAAATAGAAAAAAAAAAGAAAAATGAGGAAAGAAGGAAGAAGAAAGAAGGAGAATAAAGAAGAGAAAGAAAAACAGATAAAAAAAGAAAAATTAAGAAAAATATTTTTCTTTTGAGATAATATTGTTCAGGGAAGCAGATCATATTTGGTT
This sequence comes from Galbula dea, assembly GCA_013399015.1. NCBI lineage: Eukaryota > Metazoa > Chordata > Aves > Piciformes > Galbulidae > Galbula > Galbula dea. Next base: position 640,247 of record VWZX01005120.1, on the reverse strand, counting down.
TAGCAGAATTACTGCTTTATAGAAAGGTTTTTTAAATGGGCAGGGACAAGAAGAGATAAACACTGAAGGAGAGATTATAACAGGAACCTAATCATAAAAACTAGAAATAGTATATCCTTATAGCTCTACCGTAAACATATAGTATTTTTCACTGTTTTATTTTCATCTTTTGGTGTTTAATATTTTGCATTAACTAAAGCTTTCCAGCAGCAGATTTGAGAAACTCTAATTCTGAAAACTGGAACTCTGCACCTAGCAGGATTACAACTTTATATATACTAGTCAATAATAAAAAAATGTTTTTCTTTTCCCATCTTCTGAAATTACTATTTTTCCACTCAGGAAAAGAACTACAGGGGAGTTCTTATTCCACTGTATGGCACTTTTCTAGGCATTTTTCTAAACTGACCATTTCATATACCTTCTTGGAGCAGTCCAGAAGTAGAGGTGATATACAGTACTCAGGGCAAATCAGAGCTAACGTTCAAACTTCTCCCTTGAAGTCATAGTTCCTGTGGTTTCCCCACACTCCACATGCATAATGTAATGCTATAGCTACTTGTTAATAGGGGACAGATTTTGGATGTATCTCTTAAATATCCCTGGCACAAGCTGCAAACTGCTCTATGACTAAAATAGATAAGTTAGTGCCTGGTGTAGCAGTATTAGACTATGGCACATCCCAGTGTATTAACATTAAAAAAAAAGGGATTTTAATCAGTTTACCTCCCTCTGAACAATTCAAAATCATAGGCAAATACATTTGCCTATGTATCATCTTTGAAGAGGTTCTCCTTTGCTGACACTGAAGACTGAAGGGCACTTAACTGTAAACATAGGATGTGACCCTGGAGCTCTTTCTCTCCTCTCCAAAGTGAAGCAGTTGCTTCATATTAGACTTGTATTTGGTGAAATTTTCCTTTTGTTGTCAGCTTAACATAGGTTAGTCCAGTGTATCAGTGATAACATTTTGACTCAGGAGGTGGAGGAGCCAGTAATAAAAGGTGAACCTGTCAGAGCAGGTTCACCTAGAGCAGGTTGCACAGGATGCCATCCAGGTGGGTTTTGAATATCTCCAGAGATGGAGACTCCACCGTCTCCCTAGGCAGCCTGTTCCCCTGCTGCACCACTCTCAAAGTACTTATGGTTAGATGGAACTTCCTATATTCCAATTTGTGCCTATTACCTCTTGCCTTGCCACTGGGTACCACTAAAAAAAGACTGGTCCCATCCTCTTGACACCTACCCATTAAGTATTGATAAGATACCCTCTCAGTCTTCTCTAGGCTAAACAGCCCCAGCTCTCTCATCCCTTACCTGTAAGAGAGATGATGTAGTCCACTTATCATTTTTGTAGCCCTTCTCTGTACCCTTTTCAGGAGTTCCCTCTCCTTGAACAAGGGAGACTAGAACTGGACACAGTACTCCAGATTTGGCCTCAGTAGGGCCGAGTAGAGCTGGAGGAGAACCTCCCTCCACCTGCTTGCCACACTCTTCTTGATGCACCCCAGGATGCCATTTGCCTTCTTGGCCACAAGGGCACATTGCTGGTTCATGGTCATCTTGTTGTCAACCAGGACTCCCTCAATTTACAACCAAACTTTTCAGATTGTTTGTAGTGTGCTTAATGAGGTTCCTTCTGGTACCATGGACATGAAAATTTGTGTCTATAATTTCACACTACTCTTTCTCCCACTCTTACTCCTCCCAAGTGATAGGACAAAAGGAACTGTCTTCAAGCTGTGTCAGGGGAGGTTCAGATTAGATATTAGGAAAAATTTGTTTACCAAGAGGATTATCAAGCATTGGAAGGGGCTTCCCACAGAGGTGGTGGCATCACCATCCCTGGAACTGTTCAAAAAATGTGTAAGTGTGATACTTGAGGACATGGTGTAGTCGTGAGCATGATGGTGTTAGGTTAATGGCTGGAGTCAATGATCTCAGAGGTCTTTTCCAACCATAATGATTCTATGATTTCTCTCATGCAGCCATCCATATTGTTGCTCACTTAATCAACATTGAACGATACCATACCAGCCAGTCAAAGGAAGCTGGGGAGTTACGGTATAAACTTTCTGGCCTTGGCAAGAGACCAAATGAAAGCTACTTGAACCCAATCAGGACCTATGAAACTGTAAGCTGTCACTTTTTGGTTTTCCTCATCTAAAAAGTTTTGTGCTGTGGATTCTATTGTCAGTAAAACTGTATTTCAAAGCCTTTTAACCAGAGCGAGAAGGTGCTGCCAAAGGTTAACTTCAATTTCAGCTGAAAACACTTACTCAAAGCTGCAATTTTCAGGTTACTAAGCTCAAAGAAATGTCTGCTGTATTTTAATTAGTTTGTCAGGAGACAGCTAGGGGTGGGAGTGGGGTGGGGGTGTGGGGGGTGTTGTGAATAGTAGACAATGAAATGAATTAAAGAGGACTCATTAAAAAAACCAAAACCAAAACCAAGTCTAAACTCTCAGCACAACTTCTTTCCAGAAAGAAAAAACCCCAACAAACCAAAATACAGAAACCAAACCAAACCACAAAACAAAACCAAAACAAAATGCAAAATAAACCAAAACAAAGCAAAAAGCAAACAGCAATAGCACTTAACAAGGACTCAGCTGCACAGTCTTTCAGTACACCCAGTGCTCACTCACACCTCGTGCATCTGAGATGTTCCACAGGAACAGAACACAGCTCACAGCTATGAACAGGAGCCTACCATCTTTTAGTATGCTTTTTCTTCTCTGGCAAGTCTTCCCGAGGTGATATAGTTGTGAAGTAAGACTAACTGGCATTAAGATCATAAATACCCTTGAGGAGGAAGGCTATTATTTTTTGAGATCCTTTTCTAGATTTTTCACAGTAATGTGTCCCACAGTTACCCTCCAATTTACAGCCTACGTTTTCCTTCAACCTCTAGTGTTTATATTTCTTTTATCACCTACTTGTGTCTCAGTATCTACACTCAAACTTAATAAAATATGAAGAAAAGTAAATAAAAGATTGCTTCTAACTTCAGAGAAGAAAGTTCTGAGAGTAACAATTCAGGCTCTCTTTTCAGTTTTATAATACCCCTGTAGTAGCAATGTACTAAGTGTCTTTGACATTTTTCCTTGTTTCATCTCAACATTCAAACTAGCCACTGTAGTGGAAATGCTCAAAATATCACCTAGATCAATCCTGTTAATATGTAATAGGATCTGAACACACTCTTCACAGGCACCAATTTGAAAATGTACTGTGTGCTGTCAAGTGTGAACATTTGAAAGAATGATTTTACTGTAAAAAGTGACTGTAAAAATTGCATTGTGGAATTTTATCACCTTTAGGATTTCCATATCAAATGAGTGCACTTTACAAGCACGGTATAGGGGTTTTTTCCTCCTAGTGTATTAAGCTGTAGAACCAACTCAGGATGCTGTGCTCCTTCATTCCTGTACATCAGCACCAGCAAAAAAGATATATATGCTTTGAAAGCCAAATGGGGACTTCAGTTACACTCTGATGGCATATTTAACTTGAGCCTCATCTTGCATGTGAGATATTTATTGCTGCTCATCATGATTTGTACTTTATAACCAAGATCAGCATCTGACTGTTTTGTTCAAAATACATCTTCATTCTCACTTCAGTTTATTTTGGTGGGTTTAGACAGATGTAACAGACTTGTCCTGAAGTCTGTGAGTCATGAAGAACATGTTCTAGGCCAGCATAATAAAGTTTAATCACTGACAAGTAAAAAATTGTAAACATAAACATGTCATTTAACAAATAAACCCAAGTATTATCCAACGTATCTTCAGGTAAATATAAGGAACAGGTAAATGAGATATGCTGTTTTGGTAAATTAAAGCATGCCCTTTTTTTACACTATTTCAAGGCTGCTAAAAAGCCATGAACTTCAGAGTAAAGTAAGAAAAAAAAAGCCTCACAGCTTTATGGCTGCAGATATCTTATCATCCCACTTTATCACCCTCACATGGGTAATCCGGTTTCTAGTGCTGTTTTGCTTATTACATCTCTATGTTTAATCTTTTCATTTTTCTAATAATTTTCCTTTATTTCTGACACACTTTTACACAAGCAAAATGCATAACATGAAACCAATGAGACTAATTTCCTCCTTTCAGCTCCTGAAACAAGTAAGTGGCAGCAAACATTTACACATCTGTGTGGGGTAAGCTTGGGGGGAAGTAGAGCAGAGGGATGTTTTTTTCCATGCTCTTCTGTGGTAAAACAGAAGTTTCCCTTGCCACCATGTCTTGTTCTAGTTTTGTTCCTATGTTGAAAATGTATCTTAGATTTTGGCTTCATATGTAATAGCAGCAGCAGTAACAATAGTAATAGTAACGGAAGAAATAAGAAAAATAACTATTATGACAACAATAACTACTACTACTACTAATAATAATATTTTCTTATTCTAGAACACAACAGGAGAGGTACTAACCACCATAGCTGGAATAACTGGAGTTGTGATAACTGTGGCTTTAATTCTGATTATGACATCATCCACCGAGCTCATCAGAAGGTCATGCTATGAGGTGTTCTGGTATATCCATCACCTTTTTGTGTTATTCTTCATTGGTTTAATAATCCATGGTATGGGGTAAGTGTGAGGTATATGTACACAGTTTGAAAGGAAACACAATTCAATCTATAATGCTGTGTTTTTATTTTAACAGTCTGCTGTGATCTTTGCTTGGGGACAGATTGCAAAATGCATTTTGAAATACAAAAACACACCACTTCCAACCACTCTTCTACCATCCTGAAGCCTGCACCTTATCAATGCATCAGTTTGAATGAACTTTCATTACTAGAAGCTAGGGACATTACAGATTAGAAATTAAACCTTTGTGGGTTCAAATTAATAAGAGATAGATCTTATGCTCACAGGTCTTGCAAGGCATTCTGCAAGAGAGTTTGTACAAATTTGACAAGCTTTCAGCACATCAGCTACTTATGGTGGATGTCTCTATGCTCATTCTCCTCTGCATCCACAAATATAAAGTGACTTCGATATCCTCTATGGGGAAAAGAACCACAAATTTCCTCACCACAGTTTGAGAGCTGCCACATTCAGTCTGGCTCTGAGTGTTCCTGAAATCAGCCCAATTAATTATTGCCAAGTTTCAGTGGCACAGCTGCAAACAAATGTTGTAAACTATATCCTGGCCTGATTAAAATGTCTCCACCCTTCTCTCTCTGGCAAATCTTAGAATCCAATTTTAATATAATGAACCCTTTAAACCTTCAGCTGTGTAAGCTCCCTCTGCCTAGCTAACTGATTGATACTTCTCAGCAAGAGACTTCCCCGAAAAGGGGACACTTTTTCAACAGTCCTATTGATAGCATTCTATGAGTACATGTTTTACTCCAGGCTGGGAGTACAATGAAACAGAGCAGCTCCCTGCTGCCCCAGCATATTCCTGCCACTACCCCATTTATGAAAAGGAGCCCAAACCCCAAGATTTCATTGACTTCCCCCCTCTTTCTCTTTTCTAGGTGACAGGATAAAACTCACTTGAGCCTATTTCCTTTTCTGTCTTTCTGGATGAACTTGTGGCAGCCAATGACATTGCCATGTAGAAGGTGGCAGCACTTTTTTATCTCCTTGTCTTTCTTTAGACTAGTGAGTAGGATAAGCTAACGTTGTAGAGCCAAAGTAAATATGGAAGGGAAAATTTAGAGAAACACTATGAAACAAAAAATTTCCTTCTCTACCCTATCTTCCTTCTCTACCCATAATCAACACCAGCTGAAACCCATTTAAACTGAACAGTAAGAATTGATCTGTTGGGGAAAATTCACATCTTTAACATTCTCTGAAGGAAAGAAGCTAGAATTTAATATATTTAGGGAGTATACATCTAATTATGATCCTCCAACTTTATTTGCAGCTTTAAAAAATGCATTTAGAAAGCAATGAAAAGAAGGCCTGTCACTGTTAGATTTTATTATTTTTCTAAACAAAATGTACATTTTGCATGAAAGGACTCTCCACACTTGAGCTGCACTGGTACGTGCCAATACAATGACACATGTTTTGCCTTTGGTCAGAAAGTCATGGCAAACCTAAAGGAAAGGTAATGTGAACAGGTGAGCAGAACAGGGTTGAAATGGCCAGTTCTTGAACTTCCAGCTATCTTCGAATCTGCATTCAACTGCCAGTTAAAAACCTACAGATGCACAGAAACCTTGCAAAGAAGCATATCACTAATGAACATTTTTCTTTTAAGTCAGCTGGTCCGAAGTCAAACACCTCAGAGTTTGCTTCTTCACAATGTCACTTACTGTAAGGATCACTACTTGGAATGGGAGAATGCCACTCAGTGCCCCTTGCCACAGTTTTCTGGCAACAAACCTGTGGTAAGAGTGATGCCTGTTTTCTGTTTTAAATTTTATGTCCTTCCCTGAGAGATCAAACATTTTAAGTGCTAGGGGGTTGGAGTGTATGTTACTGACTGGCACTTAGTGTAATGTTTAGAGAATAGTTTCACTTTTCTGTTCCATGACTTCTCCCTGTGCATTAAGATAGTGATCCTGACCTCCATCCTCTATAATCAGTATAGACAGGTAAAGAAGAGTGACATATAAAATTTTGGTGTCGTTAATAATAACTTTTATTTCTGGAAGATCCTTTAGTTTGTCAACATTCCCTTTGAAAGGTATGGATTTCAGAATTGTACTCTATTCAAATGTATTTGTTACATTTATTTTGAATTATTCAGTATCACCAATATCCTTGATGTGTCCATTGCATGAACACAGACTCCAAGAGAAAAACTTATGAGGCTAGAGATACAGAAAATACAATGTAACAGTAAAGCTAGAGATGCAAATTAATATTATTATTTTAACTAATAGTACTTTAACATGGATAGTCTAAATACCAAGGGATAATAAGTTGGAGATAAAATTATGTACTTGCTTTGGGGCACATGCATCATATCATCCAGCCTTGATGTCTTAAGTTAAGTAAAAAGGAGAGAATTTGAAACAATGAATTATGAAAGGAAAAGGCGAAAGGCAGAAAAAATATCCCACGCAAGGGTGGTTTTGCTGCCACAAGATTGCAAATCCACAGGGGGTAATTAAGCAGCAGACTTGTACAGTATGTCAGATGTCTAGCATCAAAACAAAAACATTTAACATTTACAGCTCAAGATTTAGCTTGCTCATATGCAAGTTTTTGTTGTTTCTTCCAAAAAGAGAAAACATACTAAAGGAAATCCTAAAGCCAAGGAAAAAAATTAGCATTCAGTGTCTTGTAGCTCTTTTAATGGCTGACATAGATTTTTCTTAAACTAAACTATTGTTAGCCACTCTCCAACCAGCATATTAATGAGAAAATGAATGCCTCTCTAAAAATTTCAGCTACAATGTCACCATAAAAATCAATACATGGCTACGCACGATGAATACAGACAGAAGCTTGCTTCCAACAGCATGTCTTGACATTCATTATCATAAAACTAACTGGAGAGAAGTTTCACTTTTCTGTGTTAAACCAATTTTGCCACACTTTCCTGCATACCCAAGGCCATACTTGCAAAGTCACATTACTTTAAATGAATTGTGATAATACCATATGGCGTATAGATCATCTATAAGAACAGTGCTTTGCTGGATGGGCAATATGCTATGGTGTGATACCTGCTAGACATTGCACATAGCAGAAATTTGTTCAGAGACTAAAAGGGCAAGGTGAGGCTTGCACAGCACCAGCAGGGAAAAAATGGGACTGAGCAGGGAGGGGAGAACCTTGCATACAGCTGGGATTGTTTGAGATGACACCAGAGTGCATGCCTTGCTTGCCATGGCTCCCAAGGCAGGCTCCCGTAGTGAAGCCCCTTTCAAGTCATTCCACATCTACCTCCCTGCTCCATATTTTAGCAGTTAGGAGCCTGATCTGGATCCAACTGAGGACAATGAAGCACTTTTGTTTCAGCCAAGGTGTCTGGATTTCTATCTTCACAGCCTCTCCTGAGCCATTGCTGCCCCATCTCAGTTCACTCCCATTACAGGACGGTACTGGGACCAGTACTTTTCAACATATTCATTGACAGACTGGATGAGGGAACAGAGTGTGCTGTCAGCAAGTTTGGGTGGAGTGGCTGACACACCAGAGCGTTGTGCTGCCATTCAGTGTGACTTAGACAGGCTGGAGAGTTAGGCAGGGAGGAATTGAATGAAATTCAACAAGGGCAAGTGTCGAGTTTTACACCTGGGAAAGACCAACCCCTTGTTTCAGTATAGGCTGGGGACTGGCCTGTTGGAGAGCAGTGAAAGGAAAAGGGACCTGGGGGTCCTGGTGTATGGAAGGATGACCATGAGCCAGCAGTGTGCTCTTGTGGCAAGGAGGGCCAATGGGATTCAGGGGTGTATTAGAAGGGGTGTGGTTAGTAGGTTGAGAGAGGTTCTTCTCCCCCTTTACTCTACCCTGGTGAGGCCACATCTGGAATATTGTGTCCAATTCTGGGCCCCAGTTTAAGAAGGATAGGGAACTGCTTGAAAAAGTGCAGCATAGAGCCACAAAGATGATGAAAGGGGTGGAACATCTTCCTTATGAGGAAAGGCTGAGGGAGCTGGGTCTCTTTAGCTTGGAATAGAGGAGACTAAGGGGTCACCTCATCTATGTTTATAAATACGTGAAGGGTGGGTGTCAGGAGGATGGGGTCAGGCTCTTCTCATTGAAGCTCAGTGACAGGAGGATGGGGTCACTGGCTGTAAGCTGAAGCACAGGAGGTTCTGTGTGAATACAAGAAAAAGTTATTTCAAAGTGAGGGTGCCAGAGCATTGGAACAGACTTCCCAGAGAGGTTGTGGAGTCTTCTCCTGCCCAGCCAAAAGATATTTTGGTTTGAATGGTCCATTGCACTGGATCAATGGCACATTTGAGAACAGATGAGCTCTCACACAGGGTACCCTGCAACCTTAACATTCCTGTCACATGCTTTTATTTACAGGTAGCACAAAAGGAAGAGAGGAAAAACAGGTCTCATCATTATTGTGGCTTGATGTATGCAAATATATTCAAGATGTGCGATTACCCACTGTGCAGAGACACCTCTAGTATTTAGGGACAGTGGATGTGTTGAGCTTCTGCTTTAACTGAGAATCTTCTGGCTTATTCTGGTTTTTTTCCCATTATTAGATCATGTATTTTTTTAATTTAATTTTCAAGACTTAACCTTGGAAAATTGCCACTTTATCCTCTTAGCACTTTCTAAGGAAGTCACATCATTTTATGGCTTGCTTCTCATAAAAGATACTCTATAACCCCTGTTACCCAGCTTGTGGAGCAAAGTGAATGTTTCATCAAGTTACTCTTTGGAAATTCTGAACACCACATGATTGTGAAGTCTTCATATTGCTAGAATGAACTGTTTAACTAACAAAACTGGAAATAAAATAGTACCTCTTCTAGAAAAAAAAAAAAAGATTCAATTATATGTAACTATCTTAGCTATCAGTGCAATTCAGTGAGATCCTTAGCTAGTATACCTGAATAGGCAAGTATCTTTTATTGTTATAGTGTTACATATATATATGCATATGATTAGCAAGTACAAGCACAACAATCATCTGCAATACTTAAAGTATGACCAGCTTAGTATCTGATCAAACACACACATTTATTGATAAAAAGTTGAGTAATGGATTAAATGGAAATGTATCCCATTCCTCTAATTGAATATGTGGGACTTAATGTTTTCTGATGCAGCATCAGAAAACTCACAGCTGATAGTAGGAGCTACTCCTATCTGACCTTTCTGAAATATTTTAGACTTTGAAGAGCAAAAATATAGCAAGGCTATGGGTAATATTGTATAAATGTATGCATCTATATGTCTTCCGGTCCAATGACATCTATATTAACACCTAAATAGATTAATCCATTTGCCTTTTAGCAGGAAAAGATTTTAAAGGGTTGTTCTTGGCCAGAATACAGATAGATATTAATACCACTTTTGGAATGCGTCTGTGTTGCAGTCCCATATGTCTGTTCCATGGGAAAACCAGAACTGCCACAGTAGAAACAGAAATACTCTGTTGAAAAAGGATAATAAAAAAATCACAAAAGAGAAATGAAATAATTTCATTTTAAACTGCCTGCTGGTTTAAACCAGAAATGCAAAATATTTTTGTTTTAGACATTCAGGTAAACATTGTTTCTTAATATGCAACCTCCTACAGGCTTGGAAGTGGGTTTTAAGTCCCATGGTGTTGTACATCTGTGAAAGAATTGTTAGATTTTGGAGATTTCGACAGAAGGTGGTCCTTACTAAGGTATGTAACACAGCTTCCATGTCTGCATAAAAGAAACTATGTCAATGACATTTTTTATCTTTTATAGGAAACTTCTGTATATCATGGCCTCATTTTTCATCCCTAGCTTCATCAACTCTTCCATCATTACCATGTTTTCAGCCAAGTATTGATTTTGGGTTTGGCATTTATTCCCATAGCAAGTCTATGAGCATATTCCATACAGAACCAAACTTGATTAATGAAGTACCAGACTTTACAACACCATAACACAAACATCTACATGGAGGGTCCCTCTTTTTAATGTACTGAAACCATGTTCCACTGCAGTAAATGCCAGAGATGCCCTCAGCTCCAGTAGGACAGTTTTTACTTTCAAATCTGGAGGCTTCCAAGGAGATTAACGGTTATATTATCAGCGAACATAAATAGTCAAAGCTTCACTAATACCACTGCAACAATTTATTCTAGTTGTAAATGTCTTTGTGTGCTAAGGGCCTATTTAAGTCACAGCAGAATGGATGGGGAATGCTGCTATTGAAGAAGCTAAGTCCATCTGTATCAAGTGATCAGAAACAGGTTTATCTTGTGCGAGGGGAAAAGCATGTCGGATAAGTCTTGCTGCTGATTTCAAAGAGTGGCTGTGAGCTGAGAATCTCAGTATATATTTGTGACATACAAAACTGGCTGCTTAACTGAGGCTACCTCTTAATAAAAGTATACTAGAACTGAGCTCACCAGGCCTTTTTCTTTTTGGCAAACCAACAACAACCCCATACATGTTATATGTGAGAGTAAAACTGGGAAATTATTCCAGTTTGTTAAGGAATACCTTTGCATAGGCTCTACTAAGATAGAAAGTTGACAAATTGTTGAATGTTACAGCATTTCCTCTGCCTTTTATACTCACCAAGCAAGCTGCCCCACGATACACACTGTCCTCTCAAGCTATTGGGCAGCAGCAACACTGCAACATGAAGATTAGGACATAATCTACAACACATTTAAAAATTAGTGTGCATCCCAATTTGCATTACCTTGTAGTTGAACTCAGGTAGAAACGATTGCAAAGTCACCTGTAACCTGACAGAAACAAACAGTGTTCTGAAGGAAAATAAACCAGGTACTTTTATTATTGTTTAGGTGGTGACACATTCCTCTAGAGTCCTTGAGCTTCACATGAAGAAACATGGCTTCAAAATGGGACCTGGTCAATATATCTTTCTACAGTGTCCATCTGTCTCACAGCTGGAGTGGCATCCCTTCACCCTCACCTCAGCTCCCGAGGAGGACTTCTTTAGTGTTCATATACGGGTCGTTGGGGATTGGACTGCAGACCTTTTCAAGGCCTTTGGAGCAGAGGAAAAAGCTTTTAAGGAATTGTGGATGTTACCAAGGTTTGAATAACAAACAATAATTTTCAGAATGTTAATACTACATTTTACAATAAATGTTAACATTTTAACTTTAATTCTTTGTGTGTTCGTTAGGATACAGTATTAGATCATAATTCTGGACCCATAAATAAGCCTTTATGCTAAAAGAAATACCACAAATAAACACAATCACGAACTTAGTCCAAGAAATGTCAAGAAGACATCATGACTAATCCAAGATTTAATGTCCATATTAATATCCACACCCTTGTTGCCATAATATAAATCTCTAACCTGGATGCATATCCTCTGATGGCATCCGTCACCTACTATCCAAAATTCCAGATTTTCTCCACTTTATAAAAGTTATTGGCATTCAAATTCTGTATCCATGGCATCTTAATCCAAGCAAAAGGCTGATGCTTTGTTATTGCAACCCAGTAAGGCTCTGCTGACATTAATGGAGATATGTTGACCTACACCAGCTAAGTTTCTGGCTCTATATGTAAGAGATTCAAACCATGCAGCTCCTTCCAGGTGTAGTGGAGGCTTTTAGCAAAGAGCCCATCACCAGACCGTTTCAATTCAAGGGGAGTGTGTAGTGCCTGGAGCTAAAGAGACTATTTTCCCCCTGAAAAGTTGCTTTGGATGAGAGAGTTCTAGTAAAACTGAATAGCAAAAGGCACTTGTTTAACTACATTTATATAATTTAATGGGACTTGGATGCTAAAGAACATGCCCCTAAAAAGCTTATAAACACCACTGAGCTAGAGGTGTAATAGAAGGTGGAGGCAGAGAAGAAAATCCGGTCCAGTCTGTGCATTATATCAGTTAATAAGAATTAGAAATGAAAGCTGTGCCTTTGTTAAAGACAACCGGAACGAGAAGTATGCTATTTCAGCAGAACTGGGGCAAAAATTGTCCAAAGTGATTGACAGCCAGTATAAAGAATATGAAAAATATTATAAAATGTTGCTGGCCACAATGCAGGGTTGAAATTAACAGTACTGTCATAGATAAAGATTCTTCTTTTTAATCTTGTTAGGGTGCCTAATGCCATAATTCAGTTGCTTTCTGGCAATATATTAAAAAGAATATTTCAATAGTTAAGCTAGCAATAAAGCAAAAAAAAAATCCAAGCCTTTTCAGAGGTTTCAATATCTAAAGATAAACACCAAATTGGTGACTATATTAAAAAGAAACAGCAGAAACTGAGCAAAAGACAGAAAACATGTAGCAATTGAATGATATGGTAAGGTTCTAAAAATAAAGCATGTATATTTGGATTAATAAAAGAAGATGAAAATAAAATGTACGTTCAGTTTTACAGATAGCAAAGACAGTGATTTCTGGCCAATTTGAGAGATAAGACAACAGAATAGACTATTCCTGTGAAAATAATCAAGTTCCATATTATGCCTCTTCAGGATTTTGGCTCACTTAATTGCTGGTTTAGGACATTGTCCCCACATCCTACCTCAAAGTCAGGAGTACTACACAATCATGATGATCAGAAAATTTTTAAATTCTAAAAATAATGCAAGAACTCATTAATGTTACTTTTCCACAACTAACATTTTCCCTGTATCCCCTAAAAGTACAGGGCTTCTTTCAAATGAAATTGTGTAGATGAACACAAAGAACATGGACTACGCAAGCCACACAGCTACACACAGTCTATATCCCTGTTTTCTACTCCTCCTTTGGCAAATGCAAATGTAACATTTTTTTTCACTTTACTACCTTCCTACCTTCCTCCACCCTCTCTAGATCAAATGAATGGGTTGTGTAGCTCAGTTTCTCCACATTGTCCTCCCTACTTCTCTGGTTCTTTCTGTTTGGCTAAGCTTGTAGCAAGGCATCCAAACCAGCGATGCAATCTTTGTCATCTGAGGTTTTAGGAGCAGACTGACAACAGAAATCTCTGTAAGGAACTATTCAGAAACAATTGGTCCTGTCTTGCAGCACAGAAATAAATTAAAGAATCTCTTGAAATTTATTCCAGATCAATTTTTCACAGTCTACTAACAATAACGAGAATTGCTCCCAAGCACACATTGAACTAGATAGAAAGCTCACCTGTAAGTGGTTCTTAGACCCTAAGAACATAAAGACCCTAAATTAACCACATTTTGCAGGAAGTTTTGAGTGCTCAAAAAGTACAGGGCTTGGCAATAATCTGAATTGTAATACATATTAAAAGAAAATATTATTTTATCTTTAGGAAGAGGTTCTTCACCCAGAGAGTTGTGGAATATTGGAACAGGCTCCCCAGGGATGCAGTCATGGCACCAACTCTCACTGAATTCAAGAAGCTCTTGGACAATGCTCTTAGACACATGGTGTGACTTTGGGGTTGTCCTGTGCTTAAATATGAATTGGACTTGAGGATTCTTGTGGGTCCCTTCCAACTTGGGATATTCTGCGATCTGAAGGCATATTTCCAAGTTATCTCTGAGTAGTTGTTTGAATTTCTACTGCAGTTGCAGAGCATTTGCAATATCAAAATAAAAGTGATAAGTACAACTGAAAGTAAAAATGTTTGCTAGGACTTCAGTATATTTTCAGAAAGCAACAGTTTCAGATATGTATGTCCCTATATTTGTGTGTATCATTGCTTGGCAATCACTCTTTTTTTTACTATTAGAACATTTCATTCTTTCTATATTTGCTTATTTGTTTGTAGCATTTAAGCTGAATTTTAAATTTCATTCATGCTATAAAGAGCACAAACCAAGAAAAAAATCTGAAAGAAGGAAATAATTAATTTTTCCTCCAGACTGGGTATTAGTGAAACCAAGTCCCTGAGCACTTACATTGTTTAAAGACATAATCACTGGACAGAGCACTCCAAAGTACCATGTATATTTACATGCCATGTTGCTCGAGGAATGAATTTGATCATTTAATAATCTTTTTAGTCTCTAATTTTGACCAAAATTAATGCCTCAGCATCAGCAACATTGATTATAGGAGGCAGTAACATAAGCAAATGTTTCTCTTTACCCATTTTGCCATTATGTCAGATACTAAGTACTGCATTATTGCCAAAAATGTATTTCTGAAATACTGCTTTTTCAGAAAGACCTGAGAAAAAAATAATTTCCTTGTATACTATTACCTCTTTCTTGCCATCTTTTTTATTATTTTAACACATATCAAGAACTTTTCAAAATGATTAATATAGTCTGTTCCTTTTTGCTTTGATATATACAATATAGAAAATAAACCTCTAAAACAGGATGCTTTTTAGTAATTCATAATCAAATATGCAAATTCCACAGCTAAATTTGGACATGCAATTATATGACTAATCACATTTCAGAAAGCCAAAAAATTGCAATTGCATGCTTAAATAGATGGCCAGGCCCCAAAACCACGCTGGTCCTCTTGTTCTCTCAGTTCAAAAAACCCACTTGCTTTGCTATTAAATGGCAGACACTGAAAATTAAATGTGTTTGTATGGGTATTTATTTTTTTGTCAGGTTAGACACCTTTTCTCTTTTGTTTTAACAGAAGTTCAGTTTTGAAAATACATAGCCTAAATTTTAACCTTTGTGTCATTTTGTGTGTTGCTGACCTTGACTAAATGTCTTGTTGCTGTAGACTGGCCGTGGATGGACCATACGGCTCTGCAACCACAGACGTCTTCCACTACCGAGTCAGTGTGTGCATTGCAGCAGGAATCGGGGTCACACCATTTGCCTCAATTTTAAAATCCATTTGGTACAAATGTTGTAACTCTAACACAGTACTGAGACTGCAGAAGGTAGGTGAGAAAGCTTATTTCTCCATCATGAACTTCCACAAATGAGCTTTTCTCACCAGGTGAGAGAAGTAATTCAGAGCTAGAGACTCACTTGAGTGCTTTAAAAAAGCAAGCAGTCACTTGCTTTCCAGTTGTCTCAGGAGCTGTTGTGGGGTAGGGTCTCCCAAATTCACTGTCATTCCCTGAGGAAGAAGGTAGACCTAGCTGCAGTGTTTTTAGTAAAAGATGAAGAATCAGATTTCAACAGCAACTGGAGTTAAACATTGAATGTCTTTCATAGCTAGACAGATAGAGAGCTAGAAGATAAATTTGTCCTCTTTCCTATGAAAAACAAACCCTGCAAGGTCAGGTGGGAGAGAAGTGAAGGACAACACTTGCTCCCTGTTCATGTGCAACATTCATGAGGGCCGTTTGGCTGTGTGTTCTGGTCCATTCAGCAACCATGACCTCCTTTTCTCACCTTGTAATCAGGATATTAGCCAGCAGCAGAATGCATGTATCAGGATGCATATTACTGCCTCAAACCACTTTAATTATTTTGTTGAAAAAATTGTCTGTAAGTCTGTAAAGCATGGATGTCACCAATTAAGTTAACATACTCTTGATCTCCTAACCTGTTATCTGTCTTCTGCTGAGGATATGTGAGGCAACACTGGAAGAAGATAGGTGCAGAAGAGGTAACAGGTGAAGTCACTGCAGGGGGGTTGGACTAGATGACCTTTCAAGGTCCCTTCCAACCTAAAGCATTCTATGATTCTATGTTGAGGTAACAGAGAAAAAAGTAGGTATTTAACATTTTCTTCCCTTTTCATCATGGCAAGCGGTAGCTTGTGGAACTTACAGCTTCTTTAAACTCATTTTCCAGTGTAAAAGCTGAATCAGGAACTGTTCAACATTTCACATTTAAGGACAAATGTTGAAATTGCATTGGAGTGGACAGATCTCTGAAAGGAACTCAGTGCTGATTGCAGGACCAAGGGGCTGATCTTTTTAAATGAGAGAGTGTTAAAACTGGCATCTTAATGACAAGCTGCCATGAAAAAGCATCTGGGATTTTAGTAACTGAGGAGCTGAGGACAGGTTCAAATTGCCAGGGGGGTTCTTTGAGGCAGAAAAAGCATTGAGAAGGGAGGGAAATAAAAATGAAAATGTGTGCTAGATGTGAAAAGAAGTCCATTTGCAAATGCTACGATTGTACCAGAATTATTTTTTCCACTGGAAGAAGAGCTATATATATATATGTATATATTTACACCTTATATATGTATAGTATGAATATTCTATAGGTATACAAGTAAAATTGTTATCATTGTCATTGCTGTTGTTATCTTGAGGGAAAAAGAACAGAATTTAACTATGCACTGGAAGAATAGTATACCTCAGGGTATTCATCTATAGCTTAGGGAGAATCTTGGCTAAGTGTGCCTGTAAAGATAAATGTATGGTGTATTCTGCCACAGTTTTCTGCTATACAGTTCAGTTTTCCTGAATTCCTGTGAAATACAAAAGTATTGTGTTTTCTGTATGTTCTTTCTCTATGTCCTGGCTTGCTAACTGGTGCAGTGGGAATAGTGATGCTTATTTTTTTAC
Organism: Galbula dea; assembly: GCA_013399015.1. NCBI lineage: Eukaryota > Metazoa > Chordata > Aves > Piciformes > Galbulidae > Galbula > Galbula dea. Next base: position 623,245 of record VWZX01005120.1, on the reverse strand, counting down.
AGGTGTTATGAGGCTAAACTTCATTGGTGCTTGTAAAATATTTTGAAAACGTGGATGAAAGGTCCTGGGGAGGTTCACAGCATTACTTAAAAGTTTAGCATTCATCTTAGTGAGAACGAGTAATCTCAGGGTAGCTCAACATTATTTTTCCATTGGTTGAAAGCTTCCACTTGTGTTATAATTACAAATAATTTAATCTTCCTCAAAGTATTCAGCACTCTCTTTCTGCTATGATGAGTACCATAGAAATGTCTATTAAGGAAATAAATAAGAGGTTTTTCTTTTTTTAACAACTTCGTTTTGATTTGAGTGCAGCTATCATTACACTTATTGAACTAATATTTCTTAGTGTTGCCCACATACAGTTGAGATATAAATACTCATAGCTTCCATAATGTCTGCAGCTGTATAATTTTAAAAATGCAGCAAATCAAAAGGAGTAGACATTTATCTAATTGATTCTTCACAATTAAGTAGCCTTAGAGCCTTCATTTCTCTCTGATTTTTTGTGATGAAGGTCACTACTGCTAGTCGTAGAATCATAGGTTGGAAGAGACCTCTAAGATCATGAAGTCCAACAGCACCATGCCCACTAAACCATGTCATAAAGTGCCACGTCTATATGTTTTTTGAACATCTCTAGGGATGATGAATCCACCACTTCCCTGGGCAGCCTTTTCCAATGCCTACCAATTCTTTTAGTGAAGAAATTCTTCCTAATACCCAACCCAAACCTCCCCTGGTTCAACTTGAGGCCATTTCCTTTTGCCCTCTCTCTAGTTATCTAGGAGAAGAGACAGACACCAACCTTACTACAACCTCTTTTCAGATAACTGTAGAGGGCAAAAAGGTATCCCCTGAGCCTCCTCTTCTCCAGTCTAAACAACCCTAGTTCCGCCAGCCACTCCTCATAAGACTTTTGCTCTGGACCTTTTACCACCTCTGCTGCCCTTATTTGGACGTCCTCCAGCAACTCAATATCTTTCTTGTAGTGAGGGGCCCAAAACTGAACACAGTATTTGAGGTCTGGCCTCAATAGTGCCAAGTACAGAGGCACAATCACTTCCCTAGTCATGCTGGCAACACTATTTTGAAAAAAGCCAGGATGCTGCTGGTCGTCTTAGCCACCTGAGCACACTGCTGGCTCATGTTCAGTCAGCACCCCAAGGCTGTTCTCTGTCAGGCAGCTTTCCAACTACTCTGCCCCAAGTCCATAGCATTTGCATGCGGTTGTTTTGATTCAAGTGCAGAACCTGGCACTTGGCCTTGTTGAACCTCATGCAATTGGCCTCATCCCATCTATACAGCCTGTGCAGATACTTCTGCAGGTGCCTTCCTACCCTTGAGCTGATCAATACTTCCACCCAACTTGATGTCATCTGCACATTTACTGAATGTGCACACAATCCCCTCATCCAGATCATCAATAAAGATATTCAACAGGACTGGCTCCAAAACTGAGCCACGGATGGAAGGTTTCTACTGGCTTTAGCTACACATTAAATGACCTTTTTTTCATGTCAGTGGTCTCATTTTTCATATCAATTGATGCTGAAACCAAGAAAATTGTACTAATCAATCAGATTCTAATATTAGCAAAGATCCACTTTCTCTTTTACCTTATATTAGGACATGAGAAAAATCCTATTGAGTGTCACTAAAGATCCAGCTAGCACAATACCTTGTCTCTTACAGTGGCTCTTCATGGACACCTAGGGAAAAACATACCAGAAAATTATATGGTGATATGTCTAAAGTAGACACTTTTTTGCCCTTGAGCAACTTGAGTTTAGTATCCCTTAGAAGATTTTTCTTCCATGAATTTGTCTAATGACTTTTTGAACCTATGTAGACCTTACACAACCACAGCATCTTGTGGCAGTAGGTTCAGTTACATGCTGTAAAAAGAAAAAAAAAAAAGCAGCGACTTCCATTTGGTTTGAGACCAGCTGTCCCTTTCTGAGGTAACCTGCTTTGAGCTCTACCCAGCACTCAGTCTTCTCCACAAAACACGTTTTCTTGAAGACCTAAAAACCTGGGCTTTTTTAGATGACAGTTGTAACCATCTTCCTAATGTGTTTAAGAACAGTTTATGCCTCATGCTTCAAACTTAGGGGTACGAATTTGACCCTGTCTTGCACAGACAAGCAAGGCTGCGCGCTGTCACTCTAGCTCTACATCAGTGCTTAGTGCTGGCTGCCAACCTCTCATGCCTTGCATGCCTGGGCTGCAGGCATGGCTGCACCTTATCTGTAGTGGCCCACTGAGTCAATTAATAAAGCTGAAGAAGACTGATGTTTTTTGGTACAGTATTGACCACTGACACAGGTGTGGTATACTGAGGAGCAGGAAGGACTGAGGTTTGTAGGCAGATGCTCAGCTGCAGGTGTAAGAAGGTTTTTTAGGGACTAGTGTATGAGGGAGCAGCAAGAGTCAGGAATAAAAGTACCTCCCTGGGCATCCCCTGCTTCATCATCTTTTACACCCCTTTGGTGAAAAGCTGGCTTTGCTCAGAGCTGCAGCTCCACCTCTGTCTTCAGGGAGTGCGAAGATAGACATGGATGGTCATCAACAGATAATTAATGATGACCTTCCACATGATGGATGCTGATTTATAAAGTACGTTCTTCCACCTTACAGGAAACAGGTACTGGAGCTCTTGCTCTTGCCTGTTGTACAAAATGTGGGAAACTGATAAATATGCACACATTGCAAGGGAGTAGAGTATTACAGAAATACAAGCCACTACTCAAATCCCTGCATTACAGGTCTGATTAATAGCAATACTGCATCTAACTCAATTTGCAAAAAGAGCACTTGGAAAATTTAAGACAGTTTACTTGGGCAAGCCATCAAGCTGATGAATGTAGTCAGTGGGGGTAGGACGGGAGGCTAATGAAACATAAATCTAAAACAGATTTTTAAGGATCCTAAATAATTGTAGTCAGTTAATAGTATGAGGCCTAAAAAAAAAAAATAAAGGATTCAGAATAATTGTTTAATTATAAAAATGCACTGATGTTGGCTTTATTCTACAGTTTTAATAGGGATTCTTTTTATTATGCATTTATTGTATTTAAATTATACATGTAGTATGTTGTGCTATGCTATGGGCAGTCAGTGTAAAGAAAGGAAGGCTTCTTTGTAAACACCATTTATTTTAGCATACTATACTAGCAGTCCTCTTTGATCTAAGGGAAACAGAGACCTTTTACTGATTTTACTTACCATACTTCTTCACTACCTTTTTTCTTTCTAAGATTATATTCACAGCCACAAATACTTTTTAGAGTGATAGCCTTTCTTCGTTACAAAATGCTCTCCACCTCTAACATGAAAATTAGAGGCAGTGCAGTGGGTACCACTTCAGAGGAACCACGGCAGGGATTAGTTTAAGGAATTTCTACAGCTTCAGAAAGCTACATCCTTTCTCAAGAGGACTGTACCAGAGGCAGTTTGACCCAGTTCAAATGGGCTGGCTGTTACCATGACAGCTAAGTCTGCAATGAGCTAAAAACACTTCTTCAAGCTCCATAGCCTGATAAACTGGAAACCAGTTCCCCATTTCAAAGACCACATTGTCTCAACTCTTTGGGTAGCTTTTCTTCTTCCTTTCCTGAATGAGCTTGGCTCCCAGTCCTTCCCACATGCTCCCAGTTGCTACTCTGCACAATTCATTCAATATTCATTTAGAAGCACATTCCTCCTTCTCCACACACACGTACTAAATATGCATTTCCATAAAATGAACTCCTGAAAAGACTTGAGAAATAAGATGATCAGGTAGAGGTTGGGGTGAGAAATTTCTCACTACAAAACAACATCCACAGTGTGATACAGACACAAAGATACAGCTCATTTTTGAGGGGTTTTTTAAGGCTGATTTTTGAGGTTCTGAGGATGTGGAACAAGCAGGGACTTCAGGACTCAGATACAAAAAAATACATAAAGGTTAGGGCTATAAATCTCATCTAGTTTCAGTAGTCTAAAAATTTTGGTCCCAAAACCAAAATGCTATAAAGTCAGTGGGTTTTTTTTTTCTTTATAATCTATGCCAGTGTAGATGAACAGCAACTCTCCTGTAAAGCAGTGAGGTTATACATAAGGCAAACCATTGAAACAGAAGGGAGAATAGCAAACACTCAAGATGGTTGGTGCTAAAATTCCACATACAGTCTTATTCCTGGGCTGTAAAACTACCCTATTTAACCCTGAATACTTTACCTCTGTCTCCTGAGATCACACTTCATTTATATTTCTTACAGAAACCAAAGATGGTCTCTTATAGCACACTCTGATCTTGGAAACATCTCAAATTACTGTTAGTTTCTTTCACCAAATCTCCAATGAAGCATGGCATAACCACATCTTTTTCTCCCACCACCTTACCAGTAGTACATTAAATTGTCAGGAAGTCTCTTTATAGCTTTCTGTTTTCTTCTCTGATTTTTCACTTCAGAAGTGTCTATTATGTATCTTTATCTACAATTAGGCTACAATTTCCAAATCACCAGAGCTCACACAACGAACACCTGTTAACCTATAGCATAGGGTCTTGAGAAATAGGAATTCCTTGCTTCAGTGCTGAAGGAAACTGAAATTCCATTTTAAACATAAGGGAAAATAAATCCAAAATTTCAAAGAACAATTGTTATCTGCGAGCAATGCAGGGATAGGTGTTATAACCCAGTACTGACAGGAAGAGACAGGAAACTTGTACAGTGCTTATTTTCAGTAGTGCATTAATATATTCATTCAATGTTTAAGACGAACATCAAAATTTTAGAAGATAGAAGCTAGATCATCAAATGATGTGTAATTATGCTTAAATTTATAGTGGTGAAAAGTCACAGGCTGTGGTTAATGACTTGAACCAATCATTAGCAAGTTTTATTGAAAACTTGCTTCCTGTTAAATCTTTTTACTTTTATCTGACAGGTTTATTTTTACTGGATTTGTCGAGACCCATCAGCATTTCAGTGGTTTGCTGATCTTCTGTTCCATTTGGAAACAAAAATGGCTGAAAAAGGGAAAAATGATTTTCTAAGTTATCATATATTTCTTACTGGCTGGGATGAAAGTCAGGTAATAATGAAATTCTTACGAGTCTGAGTTAATGTGCCTTGCTTTTCCAGTGTGGTAACATATGGAACGGGAATAGCTGAATAAATGATAGATGAAGCAGAGAGACAAAGTACGGTAGATATAAAGACACCAAACTGTCTGTTTCCATCTCACATTTAGGAAATTCACATTTAGGAAAACAATTTCATGGAGAAATGAAGCCAGTGATCTTTCCAGTCCTGTATCTTGTCTTGGACAGTGCTGGTTACGAGATGTCTCAGAAAAGTGCAGAGAGCATTTGACCAGCTTCTGAAGGCATGCTTTGTCCATGCCTTTGGTTTTTAAATAGATTCTGGCATTTTTGTATGGAAACACAGAGGCCTGTATAAAGTGTTGGGTTTGTTTACTCTTATTATTTACTGTAATTTCTGTTGTTCACATATAAGTCCAGTGCACTTTTAAAACTATTGTGCTCAGAACATTTTGGCAACAAACTCTATGGTCTAATTTATGTTGTTTGAAAAGACATTTTCTCTAACTGACTTTAAATTTGCCATAATTTCATTCAATGGGATTTCATGGGATACCAACCTCAAGGCACTTAGACTGGATCGACATTATTCAACTATTCAACTTCTTTAGTCTTTACCTGGACCCAAATGAGATGATTTTCTCTCTTTATGTTTTTTTGGTTGTTGGAGTTTTTTTGCAATGGATCATTCAGTTCACACTGTGATCTGAGTCAGGCACCTGCCAGAAAAACTTTCACAGGAAAGTCTTTGCTTTACTGTTCTATTTCCTGCTGTTTCTGTTGAATGAAGGACTGTCTAGTAGACAGTAGACATGGAAAAAAAAGATTTCATAGAGCTTTTCCCTTCCTGCTTTTGCTGCTACAAAAAAAAAACCCTAAATTATTTCTTCCTGCTCTCCTTATGGTTTTTGTCATGTAATAAGATAAGTGCATACAGCTGTATTCAGAAATGTATACTCCAGTCATGAAGTACAGTAATAAAAAATACCACTCTCCACTAGCAATATCACAGAGCATTACCTAAAACTTGCTTTGAAAGAAGCTATTGAGGAACCTAACAAAACACAATGTTGCCCTCATCTCTCAACTGTCATCATCCCTCTTCCTCCTTGGGCAAACATCAGTCAGAAATTGGGTAGGGAGATGACTGTTCTTGTTGGGATTTTTTACTCCTGTGGCCTGCACTTTTCTAAACAGCCTCCTTCTTCTAGTCAAACCCCATCATCCAGTCTCCTGTCAGCACTGCCTCATTGCACTGTGCTGCTGGTTATGAGACATCGGAACATCCTTGAAGTTGTGCTGCCTCCCTGCCTACTCTTTCTCCTGGAGCCTCCCAGCATCCCATCTCTGAACTGCTGGAGAGGAATGCTATTCAGTGGCTGCTTCTACTCTGACCAAGCCCAAGGAAAAATGCTGGGTAACAGCTCCATTTTCTTTCAGACATTCACAAAGCTCCCTCATCTTACAGGTCTTATTCATCCTCAGTAAAATCCAGTTCAAAATTTGAGATTCAGCATCAGTAATATTTGGATGATGCTTTACTTACTTCTCCCTTAGCAAAAACAAAACAAAACAAAACATCATTCTTCCCATTTTCTCCTTGTCTCACCATATAGATAACCAGTACTCAGGTGAACATGAAAACAAGTAGGATGGACAATTTACACCCTCTAGCGCACACTCCACTACTGGCAGGTGTTTACTTCTCAGACACAACGTTCAATGCTTTGATCTCTTTGTAGATTCCATGTTGGCAACAGATGGTCAAACAGATATGGCACATGTCTGTCTCTGGTTGGACAAGAAATCATGTTTCAGCCTATTGCTCCTTGAAATGCCCCTGAGACTCCTAGGCAACTTTAATGCTGTGAGCTGTAGTAAAGGCTAACACCAAAAATCCTGGAAAGGTTCCACTAAATGTGAGCAGAAATAGCCCATCTGCTCAGTGGTACAATTTTGCTGTAAACAATTTAAAAAAATATCTGAGTTCCTCACCTCCCACTCCCATCAAACACTTTAAGTTCTTTCTCAGACTATTCCAAGTCCTTCATGACATTAGCCTAAATTAACAAGAACCACCTTTCAGAAACATGACCTCTTGTGACAACTGTGCTTGACCAGAATAATTGAGTTGTTATGCAACACAGAAAATATACAATATTCCCAGGAAATATATCTAAATTTCAGCAATCACTTCTGCAAGAGATGATAATGATACTTAGCTCATGCAACAGCCTGAACTAAATGCAAAGCCCATTTTTAAACTTAGCTTTGCTCTGGTAATTTCTTGTCAGTGATAGTGGTGACCATAGTCTGTAGTGAAAACAAGTGTATTACTCCTACACAACAGTGGCACAATTAGGAGAGATGGTGATTTTGGTTTTAAATCCATCTGGGAAGTACTCAGACAGCATGGTAATGGGCATAGCATAGGAGGTGAGAGATGGTAAACGCCTGTGAAAATCAGGATTTGTTTTCTTCGCACTGGGAGCTGTGCAGCTCAGTTTGTTCAGTGCTTTGCCTGAGCTGATCTGCTTTCTGCACCTGCCTCCACCTGAGGACAAGAGTCAAAACACTCAGGGTTTTACCTCTGCTGAGCTGGTACCTCCACTGTGTTTTCCATCAGCAGCAGAATGCTCTTGACTTACCTAAGGTGCAAGTGATTGCATTTATTTATTCTCAAACTCTGTTACAGTACAGTTTGCTCCATTTCCTAAACTCCAACTCAGCCTTAACTTCATGACTGTCACTTCAGGATCTGCAATGAAGGAAGTGTAGGGTGGAATATTCAGAGGCCGAGAAAAGGCTTAGGTATCTGAGACCTGCCTGTAAAAGTGACAGAGGAATTTAGGACCCAGGCAGTATAAACAAGTATTTAACCCCAACTAGCTTCAAACAATCCGTTTCAACAAACTGAAAAAACTTTGAAGTCTTGGGCCCTTTTGGAAGTGCTTTTTACAGTTCTAGTAATACTGTGAACTCCTGAGGACTCCTCCTCCTCTCCTCTCCTCTCCTCTCCTCTGTTTACTTTCCCTCATTAATACTTCCACCTTTCACAGTGAAGCAGTATTATTGCTTTCTCCTTGGAGTATGTGTTGTTGACTCTAAAATTATTTACCTTGTAAATTTGTCTTTAGGCTACTCACATAGCCCTACATTATGATGACAAGATGGATGTAATTACTGGTTTGAGACAGAAGACGTGCTATGGAAGGCCAAACTGGGACAACGAATTCAAGAAACTAGCTGAAAACCACCCTAGGTAAGGCAGGTTAGCTTCTAACCTTGTTAGGTAACTCTTCTCTCAGCATAAACAGTGGGAGAAAAGGAGGGCAAAACATTCTAAATGACCCTTTTAAAATAATTTCTTTTTTTTTGCTGTGTGGAAAGAAGATTTATGCTTAATGAAGCTTTTAATGAAGAAATCTCGGAAAGAGAATGCCAATAAAATCTAATTTTTGGACAAGAAAATCTAATATTTAGAAGTATTTCAATATCCTGGCCTTTGTCCAGATATAATTGAAACACACAATCCAATTACTGTTCTGCACAAAGGACAAAGTAGCATTAATTTCCCTTGAAGATGGTTATTAAAGAGATAAACTGTGATTTTTTTCTTATGATGTCAAGGATATGTTTGTTCCCCTAACATATTTGGCTACTCTTGCAATACTACGCTGCTCTGTTATTAGTTCATCTCTGCTGGCAAAGACAGTTCATTTGAACTTGGCAGATTTGCTAGTGGTCTGAGAAAAGCTTCTTTGTTCCCAAAAGCCTTTGAAGCAAGAATTTGAAATATTTTGTGTAGTAGAAAATTCCAGAATCTTTGTGACCCTTTATGATTTCCAAACATTTACCTGCTAACGTAAAATAAAGGCTTGCACTTGGGAGACAGAGATACAAAAAGAAAAAGATGAAAAAGACCCAAGAAAAAGCTGAAAGGGAGGTGATCAAAGGGAATATAGTAAGCTACAAGAGTACCATAAAATTGCAAAAATAACAGTAATAGAGAAACCACTTGATGGAGGTCAAAATAAATACAATCAGGAAATATGAAAGATTAAAAATAGAAAAAGGCCAAGAGTAGAAAATAAGATTTTTGAAAGATCTCTTCTAGGGATTCTACTGCATAAGCCGAGCTTTTAAAGTTATAGTTGAAACATTCATTTTTGTTACTTTTGTCAAGTACAACTGAGAAAAATCTGATTTTCTTATGCTCTGGAGGAAGATGGGCGTTAATTTTTTACACTGGATCCTGGGGTAGTTCATTAGAAAGCCAGTGCTAACACAATAGAAAAAATTGCTCCTGAACCTATATGCCCATGTTTACAGACAGTGTTGAATCTTTTAAAGAAACCCTTGCATTCCTCATGAGTAAACAGTACTCTACCTTTTCTTGCTCTGTGTTACAGAAGGTTCAAGAGGTAAAGAAATTAAAGAGTTTCTCCTGTGTGATGGAGCTATTATGAACTGCCTAAATTTTGGGCCACTGTACCTAGGTCCACAGTTTCCCTTCGCTGCAACAGTGTCTTCTAGTGGATTAGCAGGAATATACCACTCCAGGTTAAAACGAGGGCAACTGAGCACCACAGCAATATTGGCAGCTGCTTCTAGTGACTATGGCTAGGGCACCAAAATCATATCTACAGCCCCTCCTTTACAGGAGCAGACTCATGCTGTCACTTGTCACTTATACTGCATTTAGATAGACTGAGCTTTCCCCAGCAGCAATACACGTGTATATCTGTAAGTACATATGTATGTTTCACAGCAATATGTGCTGTGTACTTAGAAGTAAACCCTTTAAGGCACTTTGCAGGTTTCCAGCTCCCTGTAACATATGTGTGCACTTAGGAACACTATTGTTAGTTACATTGGTCATGTTTTTATTTTCTAAGAACTACCTATTTGCAAATTTTGTTATTAAATCAGCCATAAATGGCAAAAAATTGTTAGACATTGTTAAAATATTGTTAAAATTTGGGGGGAGGGAGAAAGGAGGAAAAGAAAAGAAAAAGAAGAAGGAAAACTAGAGGAAAAACATTGAAAATTTTCAGTTTGTTTCTCTGATCAAAAAAAGCTATGAAGATTAAACCCAAAGAACTGCCATTTAAAATAGTTTGTGACCTCCAATATTCCAATCCAAATAAATATTGCAAAATGCAATCACAGATTCACAGAATTACAGAATGTTAGGAGTTGGAAGGGACCTGTAAAGATCATCTAGTCCAAGTCCCCTGCCAGAGCAGGATTCCCTAGACCAGGTCACACAGAAAATAATAAACACTAAAGTATTAAAATAATTCTACTGCAATAATTTGTGACAGTAACACAATTTTTTCAAATGCATTTCTCAGAAAGCCATTTCAAAAGATGCAAAGCCAGGGGCAGCCAAAAGGAACAGTTTTACTCTGCTACTCTTACTTTTTGTTGTTACTGTCATTACAGCAACAGTATTGGAGTATTCTTCTGTGGACCCAAGACTCTCTCTAAGATCCTTCAGAAGACATGCAACTCATATTCATCAATTGATCCAAGAGGAGTTCAGTTTCACTATAACAATGAAAGTTTCTAGGTTGTACTCCCTAACTGTATAACACATATTACCAAATCATGTATTTTTTCCTCACCTTCTTCTGGGATCTACTCATTCTGCATCATCTGGGACAGATATTAACAGTTGTAAATTGAAGTAGATGCATTGACTTCAGTAGAAAAATGCCGTCCTATGTCAACTAAATATTTGGACCTCATCCTTAGGAGCTTCAGATTTTTCCACATGACTCAGAAGCCTGGGATCTCTGAAAGTCAGTCCTACTTCTAAAGACTTAGATGAAAAAGCCATTGAATATCTCTCCCTTTTTCATGTGCTTGGACATGAAGTTTCCCACCTCATTCAGCAGTGGAGCAACATTCTCCTAGTCTTCCTTTCCCTATTTATGCATGCATAGCAGTCTTTCTTGTTGCCCTTCACTTTTCTCACCAGATTCAACTCCCAATGGGCTTTGGCTTCCCTTAACCCCACCCCTGCACACTGGGTGTCTCTACATTTCTACTACATCGTCTGTTCCTTCAGCCTCTTGAACACCTCCTTTTGTGCTTGAGTTCTGTCAGGAGGGATTTCTTCATCCATACAGGCCTCCTACCACCTTTGCTTGACTTACTCCACAGGAAGAATGACCATTTTTCAACTTGGAGGAGGCAACTCTTGAAAATTATCCAGTTCTCCTGGACCCCTCTTCTCTCTAGAACCATATTGCAAGGAGGAACTATGTTTGCCAGCCATTTTGTCCTGTGCCAAGCTTACAGCCTCAAGAATGCTGTATGGGTGTAAAATGCCCCCATACTTATATTGTTGCTTAGCATTTTTAATGAAGTCTAATTCATATTTGCATCTCTTATTTTTAAACCTGCCTTGTAACTGACCCAGCCTTTCCTCATAGATCACAGACTGTTACTCAGATTAGTTAGAGTACACAGTAAACCATCTTTTCAGCTCTGCAAGCCTTCTCAGGCAGCTGCTGGAGTCCTGAAACACAACTGAGGTCAGCTGCAGAGCTTTTGGAACCTGAGTTTTGCCAAAATGAGGAGAGTAAATTGTCAGGCAACTGTGTTTCAAACAACCCATACAGGTCCCATGAACTGTCCTCTGGAGCCACATCTTCTAACACACTGGGACTAACACAGAGCTATGCATGCCACCTGCACAACCGCTGATGCTTCTCCAAGAGAGGACTGTCTCCAGACGGTTAGGTCAGTCAGCCTTGCAGTGCCTTGCAGCACCTTGCATATCAAAGCAATAAAACAATGGCTTTCTTGTGACCCAAATCTTTACTCATCTTCTTGTCATTCTCACTGGCACTAGAGCTGCCATGGCAGTAGGTCCTATCCTCTGTGTGTCTTTCCCTCACAGCTTTGTATTGATCACCTTGATATCCGAGGATGTCGTTGCCACCTTCCTAGACCTGATGCTGTCTTCCACCTTCAAATATTATTTGTACTTAGCTTTGTGACGTTAGCACTGTTAAACCATGGAGCACAGGATTATTCCAGAGTGAGGAAGAAACAAAATGAAAAAATATGAAAATGTCATAACATTCACATAAGCCAGAAAAGTGAGAAAAATTTTTCCTTATTCCACAGAACAGAAAGTTAAAGAAAAACTGTATTTGAGTGGGACAGAGGTGTAACAGAGTTCACTAGCATTACATAATGCATTCACCCAGCCACACAAAAATAATGGGGGGTAGAAAACATCTTGTGTATGTCAGCCCTCAAATAAGACATATATACAATATATAAGTATTCTTTACATATGTATACTTATACACACACAGATAAATGCCCACTAGAGGGGACTTAACTGTACAGACAAAAGAAACAGAATAATAAAAAACAAGTCATAGAAGACTCAAATATTATTTTACACCTCTTCTATTAGGGGATACAGTATGTGTGAACTGAGATTGTTCTACAAGATATAGTTGCATTATTATTAAGTTTAGGGCAATGTATCTTTGTTTTAAAATTTTTGAAGTTTTTTTAAATGCCTGCCTATGTTGAAATGATTAATGCAGTGCCTACTGTGTAGCAGTAGAGTGAGTGGAGAATTAGAGCCTCTGCCAGTTCACCTAGAGGCATTTATCTTTTTTTTTCTTTCCCTGGTGCCCGTGCTGAGCCTCAGGGTAAGCTGACACATTTTTTAATATAAATTAAGCTTCTTTTTTTATGTGTGTTGAAAATCTTGAAGGAAATGAGAAATGTGTGTAGGCACCAATACCAGCTGCCATTGCATGAAAGAAAGAGGTGACAATTTCCTGCAGATTCTGAATGATTGTTTTAATGGGGTTGGATCGGAGGTAACAAGCACAAAGATATTATGCTGCCAGAAAAACAGGATCTGTTCTCCCCCTAGCCTCATGCAACAAGATGTAACATTTAGCTTCTGGCTCAACATGGCATCTCTTCACTGCTTTGATTTATTCCCACTTTTGCAAATCACTGTGGTATGCTACAGGAGATGCATTTAGAGCCCTTGTTATAGTTCATTGAGTAGCACTGCTGTTATCACCACCAGAGGAGAATTTCACTTGTATCAGGACTGAGTGACCTAGAATAAAGGAAAAATAATAATAATAAAAAAAAAGAAGTGGGGAGGTTTGTTGGACTAGGATGAAATTGCATTTAGGTTGAATGAAAATCCCTTTATTACAAATACAATTTAAATCAAAATGAGAACTAGGAAGATTTGGCTTCCTGCCTTGTTTTGAATAACACTGAGCACACAGCAGCTATGATAATGTGAGTGTATATGTAATGACTCTATTATTATGTTTATATATGGAAACATCATTCACTGTCAGGGAAAATGAAAGATATCTTCATGGATTTGTCCATTCAGCGTCTTCAGCAGGAAGTGTTCAGCACTAACTAAAATATAGTTATAACAGCACAGTCTCACCACATCCTGTGACAGAAAACTAATCATAGACAAGGATCATAAATATACAGATTAATTACTTTGGCTCTTACAATAAAAGAAGTCCTATGATTGAAGTTGTGCTATGATCATTTAAGTTAAAGGGAAATACATGGGTTTATATGTTCTGGGTTTCCTGCCCTCCACATCCTCCCAAGTTACCCATGTAGTATAAATTATTTAGGTAAGTTTGCTCCTTAGCTTACCCTGAAAGATTAAACAGAAACCGCTACCCTTAACAGAAGTTCTGTCATATGATGTCGGTACCATATCAATACCATTACAGGGATTCTCCTGCTTCTTTCCTGCCTTTAGGTATAATTAAAACTTTAAGAGGAAATACTGTTAACTGCAAAAAATTACACACTTTTCATAGGTTTGAGTAGTCCTGATTAGCAGATTTTATAAGAACTGCCTTAGAGGCAGCTCAACTACTCTGGAAAAGTAATAAACTAAATGACATGGTAGGTTTAGAATCTCAACTGGTCAACAACTCCAGTGATTTTTATTTACTTTTTTTTTGGGGGAGGGGGAGGAAATCACCTGAATTTCTTTAAAAACAGAGGAAAGGAAAAGAAAAATGTGGCAGTGTTTCTACCTTGTTTGTCCTGTGAATACCAAAGCTCAAATGAAACATGCATAGCCAGTCAAGTAATGAGAAATGAAAACCTGTGACAATCAAAGCAACATACCAGAAGATGGACTGAAAGGTGCAGTACTATGCACAGCAGAGGCAAATGTCCGTAAGCCTTCAACTGTTCTGACATTTCTTAGGCAACCAAATACAAGGTGTGAAGTCACCTTGGTAACCACTTACCAGGTGGAGGGCACTCTATTAAGGACTGGCTGGCCTAAAACTTACCAGTGCTGGAAAACGGCTGAGCTGATGCTTTCTCACCTCAGTCAGGTTATCTGTTCTGCAGCAGCAAGTCTAACTCTTTGTGTGTGATCATTTAATTGCCTTGGAAATTCTGCATTTCTGTGGAACAGAATCAGGCGTCCATTTATTAAAGCTGCTGCCACAAAAGGAATAATTTTCCAGGAATGTCTACTTACATGTTACTGAACATGTTCAAATGAGAGTGGACTGATGATTTGCATTTTAACACTCTAACTAGTTAAGTGTATTTAGCAGGAGTCTTCTTGACCTTCAAAAAATCATATCTTACAGTTAAAAAAATCTCATTTACACAATGGTCTTAATATATGTGAGCGAATGTGTCAGTTGACATGGAAACAACTTTTTCTCTTTTCAAAAGCAAGAAAGGACGAAAAGGCTTAAAAGCCTTTAAAAATATATTAATATCCTTTCAGAATACATGGAAACAAACAGAAGTTTTATAGTATAATGAACCACTCAAACCAGCATATTTCAAAGGCTATCTGCTTCAAATATTTGCAATTATTATCTCTAAACAATAATGACTTCTAACATGGTAAGGCATTTGTATTCATTGAGGATAAAAGCCCTGAGCCTGCCAATACTTACACATGTGCTTTACTAACTTCAAACAATCTTTTTACTGTCCTAGAGGACTAAATATGGTTTCCTTTGAAGCTCATGCACAGAAGACTGATGTCAAGCTCAAGGTTGAGTCCTGAAGGCTGATCTGTATTATTCAGCTATTAAACTAGTGGACAGTCTTGATTCTTGACTAGAGATTGTTTCTCTGGTACAGCAATTCTGAATATAAAAGACAATTTACAGTCATGTACCTCAAGGTACATAGATAAGATTGCACTTATGCACTTCAATAAAAGACTTGGTTTTCAGTGATCTTACAGCTTCTGTTGAGCAAAACTGTGGGTTTGGGGAGAACATTTTTTTTTTTTTAGTTTGGTCAAATGATGAATACACAGCTCTGAAATTTTTATTCTGTGGATACATGTAAATAAGCAGGAGAGAGGGCAGATATGAGCCTGCTCTCTGAGACACAGCTCCTAGTCTTCAGCTTACTGTTGACCATTCCCCAGCATCTCTGCCTTGAACATTGAATTTCTTGTCCTGTGCAAAGTCCTGAGCCCTTGCTTGAGTCTGCAGTTCTCTGCACAAAAGCCACATCTTTCCTCCTGCTGCCCTCCAAGGTTGCAAAAACCCTCACAGAAATCATTACTGTCAAAAAACTGAACTAAGTGGGACTTTGTGAGCAAAGATAAGGAAGCATGCACAAGCCCAAATTAACACACAGGAGTTGTGGCATGGTTGCACACAGGAAATTTGCAGAAAGCTCTCTGTTTTAGATCATGCAGAAGCTGATGTCCACAATTCCCTCTTACTATAACAAGCACAATGTATTTATTCTCATGTTTCCAGAAATTGATCAAGGTTAAAGAAATGAAAGACAAATGCAACACATCACACTCATTAATCATACATTACTATACAATTACATTACATTTAGATAAAAATGTTTAGACTGAAGAATGCCCACCATTTGCTCGTTAATGTCAGTAAAATATCCATGCAATTTTCTGAGTTTGTGTGCTGCTAAGGAAATTCAGAAGGCTACACAGAATGCATACCAATGCAGAGTTAGCCATTTAAGATCACTCTTTTAGATTCCTTACCATGCTGGCAAGAGGAAGATAGTTAAGAGGCACAGTTGGACAACTTTGAATGTAATATCAAAGGTCTGATGATGAAACACACAAATGTATGCTATGATACTGGCCAACACAGAGCTTACTTCTAATATAAATTTTGTGGAGAACGGCTAGATTTGAATGAACTGGACCTTGTGTAATACAAGCATGCCTACATACAATTTCTCTGTCAGGAATGTACATCAACTATTATGGCATTAAATGGAAGCTGTGGTTGTCATTACAAAGATGTATCTATAGTAAGAGATATCAAGAATAACTGCAAAAGCTGGTCACCCTATGTCTATTCCAGCAAGTACACCATCCTTCTATGACATTGTGCATTTATAAACCAGCCAGAAACACTTAAAGAAATGGTCTGATGCTTAGATGTGCTGAGCTGAAGGAGCTTTTACAGCTTTTAGAAACTGAAAGAAGTTCAGTATTCTGCAGAACTAAAACCTTTGAAGTCCAGACAACAAAATTAACTAGAGTTTCACCAAAATTAGGACAGCAGAATTTGGCTGTTAGTCGATGTCAGTGCAGAATGATAGATTGCAAATATCGAACAGTGAACTTTAAAGAAAAAAAAAATTCATTTAAAATTGTCTGACTTGTTCATAATGAAATAGCCAGTGCTTTATTACATGCTGATTGTCTTCCTGCTATACATGTAGATAGCCATTAGTAATGAAGTCTGTAAGTGGGGAGACACCTTTTTGTGGATGGATGTAATTATATCCATATATATAATAGACATTATATTATTAGTGTTATAAGTCTCAGTCCATATCTTGAGAGCTTTGTTCAAGCAAGAAACCAAATGCCTCCATAAAGAAGTTTTTCCTAAATTAGAAAAGACATTTCTCACAAGGTTAGTGAAAAAACAGGGAATCTCATTGGCTTTGCTCTCCAGATAAATCTTTTCTTATACAGGGGTTGGAAATTAGTTGTTCTCTTTTCTGGGGGAGCCAAGTAGGACCAATCTCATGTCTAAGATTTGCATTTGCCACAATAACTAGTTGTAATGTGGTCCCCTAAAGAAATAAGACTTATGCAATTATGATACGTGTCAATCTGTTAGTTCCTTTTTCTGCCCCTCTACTCCTCAGTAAATTTTGCTGAATTTGTCAACAAATTTCAACCACAATATAAGGTAGATAATCATTCTAAAGTCTTATATAGCCTATATCACCAAAAAAGGTCTGAATACTCAAAAGCTTTAACAGCTAGGCAATGTCACAGAGCAGCCACTCAGACAAAACCTGTCTGAACACAGACAACTAGGAAGCTGTATATCTCAGAGCACAGGAGGCATGCCAAAGTCAGAGCATACTGCTGGACCTTGGAAATTAGTGACACTGAAGAAGAAATTGAGGCTTTATTAGACAAACATCTCATCACACACACAGAGTAAAATAATGCAGCAAAGGAGATAATTGTTCCTTTGTACATGGGAGGGATGAGACTAATACTAGTATATTGCAAATTGTTCTGTTGTACATATTAGGATGTTAGAAATTAGGGAAGAGAAAAGAGCCACGAAGGTATTCAAGGACTTCAGAAAATACCTTGCAATTAAAAGGCTCAATCAGCTTAGCATATAAAAAATTAGATTAAGAGATGACTCTATAATAGCATACAAGTATCTTCACGTGGAGAAAATCTAGGCACTAGCGGCTCTTTAATCTAGCACATTAAAGCATAACAAGAATCATTTAAAACAGGAAATAAGGCACTCACATTTAACAGAGGGGGTGATTACCTACTGGAAGGCCCCATCAGAAATGGTAAAACCTGTATCTCTTGCTGTCATCCAGTCATGCCTGGGTGCTACTCTGCTAGCCAGACAGAAGTTAGGCTCAGTTAAGTGGAAGTTGTTGGGGCAGCTTGGTAACTGGTTTCAAATTATTGGCTGCTACTACTTAAACATGGGAGGTAAAAGGTGTAGTGGCCCCTTTGGGGTTCAAAATTCTTTGAATGTATGTTCTCTCATAATAGCCTTGCCAGGTGGAAAATTTATTGCTTTTACTTTTAGGTAGGGAAATGAGACATAGAACTGCTAAGTGGCTCGCCTCAAGCTCTCAGAGGAATGCAGAACAAGGATTAAACCACTGTCTTTCAGGACCAAGACTTGACCTGCTACAGCAGTATTCCTCTCCTATAAACTGTAAGGTGTATATTTGACATGGCCCTTAAAAATATCTGTGAGCTTTCTGAATAACCATAAAACTGAACTGAATTATTTTCTTTTTAGTGGCAATGGTTAATATTGTTATTAAGCAGCATGGTTTGTAAAGCAAGTATTTTGATTCCCATGCCCAGCATGATACATGTTTGCTCACTCTTAGAATTACATGTATGATATATTTACACGAAAAGTAGGTCCTCTGCTATAGAATGATTTCTGTGATAAAGTAGGAAGTTTAAAACAAAACAAAAATATGTATCAGAAAATAAACAAGATTTGGGGTTTTCTACTAACCAATATTATCCAAATATCTGAATACAGATTTTGTTGCTAGACTCAAGCCTCATCCTACTCTGAGCACAAAGCACAGGAAAATGCTTGCTGCCTCACATAGTAACCAAATCCAGCTAAACACCACATAGCACAGCAATGCGCTGTCAAGAGAGCCAAGATTTCATTTTCATGTAGGACAGATCAGAGTATTTTCAAGTGCATAAAAGCTCCTCATTAAATATTTCATATAAAGAATATACAATAACAAATAATAAAGCCAGGTAAATAACATTCTGCTTCAGTTTCCTGGGATGCACTTATCGTCTTTATGACCATTTGAGGCTACACTGCATTTGTTTGCTTTCTGATTTCTGCCACCTTGCTGGTACTTAGAGAATTTCCTAAGATTGCAAAGGTGGACCCGGTTATTTCTTATGTCTATCCTCCATTAAGAGCTTAAAATAAATTCTAAGAGAACCAGATATTAAGTCTTCACCCTGACTCTTTATCACCTCTGTTATTGGCTCCATAGTAATCCAGACTAATGGTATTTGGTTATTGCCCTGCTTAAAGGTACATTAAAGCTGTGTCTGCAATAATACTATTTACAAGAGTAAATTCATTCCTTCTCATTCCATTCACTAATATTTTCTATTAAATTAATGCTAGGGGAGGAAGGATTTAGTACACTTTACCTCCTGCAGAAATAATCAGAAAACATTTATGAATGTTTGCAGTTGTGATGGGAGGAATAGAAGGCATTTTGTTACACTGATTTTATCCTCTTTCAACTGGTGTTAACTACTGTACAAAAATTCAAAGATCATTGGAGAAAATGGATCTATGAATTTCCAAAATTCCCTGACAATAAAATAATTTTAAGGCAGGAAAAGTAATTAATACCTTACTGTGCAAGTTCAACTCCACTATCTGCCAATACCACAAAGCACTGGGACATACTCTTAAGCAGAAGAATTGAAAACTACTCTAAAAGACAGTATCAATCTAGAAATTCAGTCACTGAGAGCTTGCTTCATGAACTGAAGCTAATTAATGCTCTCATATAGGGTTGAACCCGAACTATCAGAATGATAGCAGCTCCACATTAATTACTTTTTTAGCATGCTGCCATTTAAAATTCCACCCAGTCACTTTAAAAGCGTGGAGCACACAATTAAATTGTGCTACAAGAAGGGAAAAGATGAACAATTAAAGTGAAAATCTCCTAAAAACCAAAGATGATCTAAGATATTTAAATACAGAATGACTTTATATCGCAAAAAAGCTTTCTGCAAAAAGCATCCTTTAATGATATGACAGAATTACTCCTTGCACAGCTCTATTTGGGAGCTCTAGAAAAGGCACCTTTGTCAGGTCAGTCTTACCTAGCTGCTTCAGTAGATGAATTGAATATCTCAGTATCAAAGCACAATGACAACACTGACAGTGTGAGCTATGCAATTTTTTTAACCAGAATAATTTTTGCAGATCTCTGGAAGAACATGAAAATAAAAACCAAGGGTAGATTGAGCAGCTCTCTCTACCTTAGCAGTGGGAAACAGCAGAGAGCATTATTACACAGGGTTTGAATCTAGAATATTTGCAAGTTACTTTCAGATTTTGACTTTACCTGAGACGTTGTCCATGACAGTGCTTTCAAGCCCTACCAGTTTATTTGCATCCCTAGCTGCTCTTATTTGGACACTTTGCTTTCTGAAATAGAGAAGAATGAGATTTCAATGTGTTTTCCATGTTTTTAGGCTAGGAGAGGATGATCAGATGTATACGGCTATAAACCCACCTCTGCTAATGTCTCTAAATGATGTTACAGCTGCTAAAAATCATAACATTTACTTGTCTATGTTATCAACTAAATCAAAATTATATTTACAGCTGGATTTTTCATCAAATACACAGGATTATCAAAGGTAACATTTCAAGAGGAATTGAGTTAGGAGACTAAATCACATTGACTTTCAATACAATGCAGGCATCTATGTGACATAAATATGTGACATATATAGATTAGTATTTTCAATACTAACCTGTGTCAAAGTTATGAGGCCTTTTGCTGAGCTGAGAAATAGCACATTATAATGGGGAAGAAGTCAAGGGAAAGGGAGGGGCAGAGGCAGCATAACAGAGGACACAGCATTTTTAGGGATCATTGATCAGTAAAACACAGCTTTTCCGTTAACCAGGAATAGCTAGAAGGTTTCCTCATGCTGCTGTAAAGGGGGATTAGTGTCATTGTCTGTCTGGTGTTTGAATTTGTTGTGATTTATCCAAACTAAGTTAGCTCATGAGATTCAAACTAACATGGATTTGGCAATCCTCTGTCACAGCCAGAAGATATGAAGATAAGTCCCACAGTGGAGCAGGTGTGGACAATGAGGCAATGATCAGCGACAGAATGGGTGGTAGGGAAGCAGTAGCTGGAGGAAGCTGTAAAGCACATGAAGGCCTCCTAGAAACAATCTTTTTTCTAGCTATTGGACTGAGCTCAGATATGTTGCAGAGGGTAGCGCACACAAGGAGATGGAATGGTAATACAGCAGCACTCCTCTACAGATGTTTCAGATTGATCTGTGAGGGCCATAAGTGAGACCCTAGGTGTGTATGGACAGTCTTTGTGTGATCGGCATGGTGACTGTCACAGGGCATACAGCTGCCATCCCTGACTGTAATAATGTGAGTGAAGATGTCTACTGATGACGATTTAGGTAGGAAATGCTTTTTTTAGACTCATAACCAGAACAACATCTCTGCAACTCAGGAGTTTGTGCAGCTTACCCAGAAGTACGTTCCCCTGTTGAATCATGGATTTCACAATAGCTTTCTATCAGGCACAATACAAAGAAACATTTTGCTTCCTGCAATGCCTCTAGCTCTGATATAACATGCAGAAAACTGATGGGAATTTTGACTTGGGCTTTAGACAACTGAAAGAGCCAAAAGCCTAAAGTCTTGAGCTCTAAAGTTTGTCAGCTTCTCCTGAATTTCTAGGCTGGCTCCTCTCCTATTCCCCTCCTGAGCTGGGTCTGGTTTTGTCTATCCACAAACACTGGGAATCAAGGTAGATAACAGAAGTGATTAAGAAGAGGTGAACATTTTAGTAGGAAGAAGAGATCCTAAATTTAAAAAACAGGGACAAGAAGTAAAAACATGACCTGCTATATCCTGAGAGAAGTCTCACGCAGTTGGATTCTTTGCCAAGAACCTACATGCCATACAGTATTCTCAATAGCAACGTATTTTGGTGTTTAGTGTTACCAAAAAGCAGAAAACCCTTTGGGGAACCTGAAAATGGCATTTGTTTAGTAAGGAAATGTGTCCACGATAGTCTACTGCAATTTTGGAAAACAGGGAAGATGTGTTAAATTCAAGGTTGTGTTATCCAAACTAACCTTAACAATGCAAGTTTGTGTCTTGGTAGAGGACCTAGATGACTCCTCAGATAAAACCTATAATAGATCTCAAAGAGGAAGCTACATGACTGGTTAAAAAGCTGTCAGATGTGCTTATAACCAGGTCAGCTGCATACCTTTCTAACTGCATGGAATCAATGCCTAAGTGTAAAAGAACATTTTGAGAGGAGACAAGCAATAAATAGTTGTAGAAAATAGTTCATTTAAGCATCTTTTAAAAGTCTGGATTTTGTATCGATTTTAGAAGGGTACTAAAAAATTAAGCCATTGAATTTGACCCAGCCCAATGCTCTGAACTGATGAAATGCAAGAGACTTGGGGAATAGCCATTGGAAAAACAATCCTGAGTTAATGAATGGATATTGGCAAGCTATGTTATTCCTGAAAACCAAGAATTACATTAACTGCCTTTTTAGACCCTGTATCAGCTGTACCTGTTCCACATCCTGCTGCTAGAGCTACAGGGAATGGTTTGATAACTTATGGATGAGATACTTTGATATCATGGATATTCAGGAATATATCTTGATACACCACCTTGCAAACCAAGTTCTTGCATAGACAGCTCAAGTCTCTAAGGACTTTCTTTCCAACAGTGTCACATAATTGACTGCAGGTTTTAGTAGTATCTGGTAAGGTATTTAGATCCTGCTCAGCCTAGTTACTGTGAGTTTAATCAAAGGAGGCCTCCATTTCTTTCACATCAAATATAAGCCACTTATCTTCACCCCAAAGTGCCCCAACACCCTATTTTCGTTCTTCTTGTGATCTCTTGCTCACTAGTGTGACTCTGTAAATCAGTAAGCTACTTTACCAGGTGAAGACATATCTTGGATCCCTGCTGATTTTAATTCCTGTTTTAAGGCCTTTTATTTAACAAAGAAACAAAGTTTCCAAGGTACTTAGAGCAACAAACCTTCAGAGTCTTGGTTAGATCTCTTTCTTCAATGCTCAGCTGTCCTAAATCATAGTCAGATCCAAGCTTCCACATCCTTCTCATTTACAGCTTCAGTCCTAGTAGACTCCTCTTGCCCTTCAAATACTTTCCTAAATTCTTCCTGCTGTCAAGTAGATAGTCTTTTGTAACTGCTTTCTGATCTTGATCTTCTCACTACACTCTTAGCATGTGCTAGGAGGAGGGTGTAAAAGCTAAAGCATCCAGTGTTCTTCCTGAACATTCCTAGAAATACTTTTTCTGATCACTGTCAACAATATTACCCTTGTGCTCTCATCTACTCATATTATCATTATTATCTTGGACCCCTAACTGGACATCATTCCCAGACTTTGTCTTGAAGATATTTCTTGACAACGTCTGTAAAATACTTTTTACCCAAGTACTTAAAATTCTTACCCAATTTTCAACTCTTCATACCCTGCAAATTGAAACCACCCTCTCTCTGGTCCTCATAAATATTCCCTTGTCCCACTTGTCATATCCATCCTTCATCATATATCTATCTACCTCTTGCTTTGGACATATCTCTCCTCTCTTTACATCTTCCACTCTTTCACCTTTTATATTGTGATATATGCCACAAACCTTCATGTTCACTATACAAAGATTTCTGAGTCTGCTTTCTGGAAATCTACTCATTGTTGAAAGGCCAGTTGGTTCATGAGTTTATGAGAGCAGCCCATGTTTCCATGAAGCACCTTGATGTTTTTTCCTCTCTTCCCTCCCTGTAAACATCTGCAAAGTTCCCTTGTTGTATCCTTCAGATCCTTCATTTGTGATGCTATAGGAAAAATGCTGTCTTGCTGAGACCACAGCTTGCCATACTGATCAGTACTAACTCAGTGCCTCCTTATTCTCTTCAGTATCCACTTTTCCTTATTCTTTTGGACACACATGGTAAGGTTTCCCTGACAGAATTCCTATCTTCTGCTGTGTTATTACAATTTCTGATATGCTGGAGTTCTGTTGGGGGCCTCTGGGTGTAACTACAATAACAATAATAAAAAAATTCTAAGTTTTGAATACTGTTTATGTAATACACAGGGATAAACAGGCACATTAATTAGTAGTATGAGCAGAGCTGTGGCTCCAAATCAACTTCAAATAACAGTTTTGCAAGTGAAGAACCAGAAAGAAAACAGTTTATCCCTCATATACCTCCTTTTTCAAATCACAGTATGACAGAATATACCTGGAAGTAAGCAGATCACTGTTTTATTTTCAAAGATAATAGACTATTTTGGTTTAAAACCAAACCAAACTAACAATATTTGGAAGAATTAACAAGTTTTCCCACCTGTTAGAAATCAGCATAGTCAACAAAACTTTACCAGAACTGTAGCAATTTACTCTAGGTAAAGCCTCAGCACACTATGTTTAGAAAAACCTCACACTGTTGATTAGAGGAGCAATTTCTTCCTGATGATTTTTCTTTTCAGTTTAGCACTTCCTTTATTCAGGACAAAGAAATCATTCCAGTTAGCTTTACT
Source organism: Galbula dea (assembly GCA_013399015.1). Taxonomy (NCBI): domain Eukaryota; kingdom Metazoa; phylum Chordata; class Aves; order Piciformes; family Galbulidae; genus Galbula; species Galbula dea. The sequence continues at coordinate 598,748 of VWZX01005120.1, read as the reverse complement.
CTCCTGTACTCATCCATAAAGTAGTGGTGGTTGTTTGCCACCTCAGAAATGCATGGTCAGAATGTTACAATAGCTACAGCACCCTAATGATATAAACATATCAAGGTTCAAACAGAGGCACTCTGTTCTATTGTTCCATCTGCATTAGATGCAAAAAGCTGACTTAAAATTTAACAGTTAATGAAATGAGTTCTTTCTAAAACTAGGGTTTTGAATTAGTCTTCTTACCTTTTTCTTAGCAAAATACAAATTCTGACCTAGACTAGTTGGGTGCTCAAAAAAAGCAGGGCAACTATGATTAACAACCTACTCTTTCATGTGGTATATTCAGCAAATCTGATCCTCCAGGTTTTGCAGCTTGGATTTTGCTTGCTAAATTTTTCTTTCTTGTTTACTGTAAGCATCTATCATTGACCTTCTGCTTTTTATTTCTGCTAGCTGGACTATACAGCAGCCTGACTCAAAATAAGGACATACGGTAGAGTTGGTAAACTTCTTACTCTTTGCTAGACTGAGTAGTTCACTTGCCGTGGAACAAGAGTGTCACCCAGTGGCCAGAGAGCTTGGTCCAGTACTCGTGCCCTGAAGTTTCAGCCTTGTGCATTTTATAAATCCCCTTCCAGCGTTCTGAAGACAGAAATCCTTCCATGCTCAAGCTCACAGACCCCGCTCTCACCTGTATACTTGAGACAAATGCTAGAGAACTGAAGCTGAAAGCTTTCCTCTCTGTACTCTTTTTGAATATCGCTTCTGAGAGCATAAATAACTCACCACAGGTATTTAGGCATTTACAAAGGGTGCCACTTATTTCTGAGGGATCAGGCAGCAACTGACTTGCCTGACATAAGCACAGATGGAGGAGTTCAAGGACCTCATCTAACTCTAACTCATTGATTAGCAAGTCCAGATGAGGTAAACATACTTTTTTAAACCACCCCACAGAAAATGCAGCAGCAGGAAAGGAAAATGCAGAACCTGCCCTGTAATCTCCTCTCAAGGGGAACACATCGGCTCTGGGCTGCTCCCAGTCTATGGCTGGGTTTTACAAAACCATAAATTAAGATTGTTGCAAAGGAGGCATTGACGGTGACATACTGTGGTGACAAACACTTTTACCTGTGAGATGGTACACACCCCATGTTCTTCTCACAGGTTCACTTTAGTTTGTGTTCATTTTTTCATGACACCAAATCAGAGTATTAAAGGCTGGTTTCCAGCCGATGTGGGATGCTGTACTTGTAATGAAATTCTTTGTGGGACCTGTTGCAATTAGTGAGAAAGCTTTTACTCTCAATGTTTTTCTTTAATTTAGGGATACTTAATGCTTAAAACTGGAAATTTTGAAACTCTGCCAGAAAGCCTAATTAAGATGCAAACAGCTATTACCCTCATGGGAACATTCTTCATGTTGGAGATGGACTCTCCAAGATGGAGATTTGGGTGCTGGGTGAACAAAACCAAGCTCAATAAAACACTAATGTTTCACAGTGCTGTAAAATTCCCAATGACAAATGGGTGATAATGGTGCACTGGTTTGCAGTGCTGAGTCCCAGTTTTTGGTTTTGGGTCCTACATGCAGTGTGAAAATCCCATTTCTAGAGAGGTGAACAGATGACCTATGTAAAAGCAATTTGGATTCTCTTAATTCCTGGCATTCCTAAAATTTTACCCCAAACTTTCACAGAATCACAGAATATTAGGAGTTGGAAGGGACCTCGAAAGATCATCTAGTCCAACCCCCCTGCCACAGCAGGATTCCCTAGAGCAGGTCACACAGAAGTGCATCCAGATGGGTTTTGAATATCTCCAGAGAAGGAGACTCCACAGCCTCTCTGGGAGTCTGTGCCAGTGCTCTGGCACCTGAACTGTGAAAAAATTTCTACGTGTATTCACACAGAATCTCCTGTGCTTCAGCTTACAGCCATTGCCCCTTGTCCTGTCACTGGGCTTCACTGAGAAGAGCCTGACTCCATCCTCCCGACACACACCCTTCACATATTTAAAAGCATAGATGAGGTCACCCTTTAGCCTCCTCTTCTCCAAGCTAAAGAGACCCAGCTCCCTCAGCCTTTCCTCATTTCTGCACTAACTGATTTTTGCACTAATCGATATAACTTCTGAATGCCTTAGCATGCAGAAAGTATTATCAAGTGGAAACAGGAACTGTCAACTGAAAATAAACTTTCTAGTGTCAATGGCTACAGCTAGAGTTTGACAATGTGACCCAAGTAGATTAAATAGCTCACAACTCAAAAGGCACATCAGAAGAATTAAGCATTAAAAGAAATTCTGATGTTTTAAAATAAATAGAGTGATTTTTAGACATCTGCTGTGGCAATACTGAAAGCCATGGATCTTTGTACTTCCTGAGTTATGTTAGGGAAGAACTCTGCAGTCTGGACAGATATTTCTGCCAGATTTTCAGTTAATTGGAAGTCTTTGTTCCTTGAGTGTTCAGTTTTTGCTACATATCATTATTGAAGTAGTAACAAGGAAAATACAGTTCTTAATCACACTGCGGTCTGATGAATCCAAAGTGGTAGACTGGCAAAAGTAGGAAGATTTTCCCCATAACTGGATTGCTCTGCTCTAGGGGATGAAATGTATGTACTACTGTTCTGGTTTATTTCACACTGAATGTAACCATTGCACTGGGCAGAACATTTAGTTCAAAAAAGGTATTCTAAAATGCATTGCTTTCACCATCAAAGAGCAAGAAATGATGTTACAGATCCTCTACAGAGTTAATACTGAAGATATTTCACGACAGCTTTGCACTTTTTTACCACCTGTGCCTTATAAAATTACTGTGACTATGCAAATGTACATCTCTCTGCTGTATCTCACCTAAACTTGCTGATTTGTTTTCTTCAGCATTTTACCTGGTCACAGAAGCTTTCCTGAGGGAGGGCAGTAACTGTGTTGTTTGTACAGCACCTGGTGCAGTGGGCTCCTAAAATCTATTTAGGATCTTTATGAGGTAGTGCAATAGAAATAATGAACATTTTATTTTAAGAAACAATAGAAAACAGTGGTTTTGAGAGCAAACTGAAGAATAGAGGCTTTGTGGCATGAAAACACTCCAAGCAGGGTGGAAAATAGAAGTTTTTTGTATCTAATCTATTTTGGGTGTTCCATTTCCTTATCATTTTCCAATGCAATCTAGGCTTTCAAAACTAGTCATCTTATTTACATCTTATTTACACCAAGTTGATGTAAAATAATTGTCAAATAGATTTCTCTGTCTCAGAATTTGAATGGAGTGTGGCATTTCAAGACAATAGTGTTGTATGCAACACTGTTTTCTACAACACGATGCCATATTTCTTCCAATTTTAAGTATAAAAATCAACATTACATTATTTTCTCATAAAGCACTTTTGGAACTGGGCACAGTAGAAAGAACAATTTGAAAACCACATTTTCACCAAAAGGTGGGGCATACATTTTATATTTCATTTACAATGACTTTAAAGTCAAATGCTTTATACCACATAAACTCAAAACTACAGTGTTTCAGATATGATTAGGACCATGACATTTTATTCCAACATTCCATTATATATGTAAACAATAAACCCTAGACCAACTCCTTTTCTTACTGACATCAATTGCAAAGTTCCTCATGTTTTTAATGACTGCATAATCAGATCCATCTTCATTTTTCTCTAAACATGGCCCCTTTGCATTATATTCACTTTCCTGTTGATTTCACTAATGTTCACACACGTATTATTTATCTCACATACAGAGGTTTCAACAGTGATAAACTTTATTGATCTCAGACACAAGTGAACCCACACATGTGAAGAGATATTGATGCAGATATTGTGTATCAACCTTCTTCCACTTAATTCTTCCCAAAACACCACTAAAATTACAGCATCTGCCGTTCCTATTTAACTAGAGCAGACTATTGATGGCAGAATCTATATCTAATGTACAAAGCTATTTTGAATTACACCATTTATTTATCAAGAGCGAGGAATTACATTTTGCAGATCTTTTAATGTCTTCATTTTCTTGCCTCTACCTAACAATGTTCTTGATTCTCTGTGGCTTTTTAATAACAGTTTAGCTTTCTGAAAACATTTTCTTAGCATTCACTTGCACTGTCATAATAATAATCAATCACAGAATTATAAAGGAAAAACAGAAAAAAGTATCTGAAAATTTAACAATTATTCAAAAATGCTGTGGAGAAGGGAACTTCCTTAATGCACTGTGACAAAAGATATTACAGAAATACTCTACCAAAATGGCTTTCTGATGCTATGAGTGAATTTCAGGATGAGCAAATCAGGACAATGTTTTAAGAATGCATGCATAGATATAAGTATACATGCACACACTTATGAACATATTCACTCATATATTAGTAGTATATTGTAGCTAAAATTCTGTTGCAATATACAATTGTTCAGTTTGCATTATTTAGTTACTCCTAAGAACACTATTATTAAATCATTTCTTCAATGTTAATTTCCCAGTCAGATCAAGATGTGTTTTGTATGGCTCCAGTTAGGATCAAAATAGATAGATGGAAACACAGAGGCATTCATATTTCAAAAGGAATGAAGAGAACTACAGGTTCTGATCACACCCTAATCTCAATAAACAGAAATGAGCTGAGACAGACATCTGTGCAGTATTCAGACTAGCTGACAAAATGGCCTAGCAATTGGCTCACTGAAATTAAAAAAAAAAAACAAACAGAAACCCAAAAAATCTACTTCCACTGAAAATATAGCAGTCCAAATCAAATCCAGAATTATCTGTAAATCTGTGAACCTGCATCCAGCATGCACTTGCAGCCCAGAGGGCCAATTGTGTCCTGGGCTACATAAAGAGGGTCGTGGCCAGCAGGTCAAGGGAGGTGATTCTCCCCCTTTACTCCACTCTCGTGAGACCCCACTGAAGTACTGCATCCAGTTCTGGAGCCCCTATTACAAGAAAGATATGGAAGTGCTGGAACATGTCCAGAGAAGGGCCACAGGAATGATCAGAGGACTGCATCACCTATGAGGACAGGCTGAGAGAGTTGGGGCTATTCACTCTGGAGAAGGCTCTGAGGAGACCTTATCATGGCCTTCCAGTATCTGAAGGGGACCTACAAGAAAGCTGGTGAGGGACTTTTTAGGATGTCAGGTAGTGATTGGACTAGGGGGAATGGGTACAAACTAGAGTAAAGTAGATTTAGATTGGACATTAGGAGGAAGTTCTTCACTGTTAGGGTAGTGAGACACTGGAACAGGTTGCCCAGAGAGATTGTGGAAGTCCCATCCATGGAAGTTTTTAAGGCCAGGCCGGATGGGGCTCTTGGGCAACCTGATCTATTGGGATCTATCGGTTGGAACTAGATGATCTTTAAGGTCCCTTCCAACTCGGACAATTCTGTGATTCTATGATTAATGTATTTGGCCAATCAACAGTCTTCAGGTTCTTTCATGGAATACTTGTTCCCTACTTGTACTTCTATACTAAGTATTATTTGTATCCAAAAATAGATGAACTACACTTTTAACCCAAAATGATGAACTACAGTTTTAAGCTAAAATGACGAACTATACTTCTAACCCAAGATGACGACTGCCAAGAGGTTGGGGTTTTTTTATTGTCAGGCATCACCTTTGCTGTGATAATACACACGCAGCGCCAGTGCCATTTCACACCCACCCCGGCCAGCACAGCCTACAGTTCCCATGGGGCCTTGCTCTGCGGCCTGGACAGCAGGAACCCTTCCTGGGAGCCACGGGAGCCGCAAGCAAGGAAGAGCTTTGTGAACAGTTTATTTTGCGTGCGCGGAAAGGCCACTGAGTCCGTCCGGAACTGGCAAAGGTGCTCCAGTAACCCACTGAACGGTAACAGAGCTCACTAGAGCCAGACAGAACACCAACGCTAGCCACGCCACCACACCGCCCCTAGATCGGAACACGTCCCACGGCAGGACACCGTCCCGAACCACCCATAGTGCCCAGCCAGGAAACCGCCCCTAGATCAGACCACGAACCCGGCAGAACACCGCCCCCAGCCAGAGCACTGCCCCTAGATCATAACACGACTCCCGACAGAACACCTCCCCCAGGCAAGACACCGCCCCCAGCCTCTATTGCTCATGCGCATAGAGCCAGACGGCGCTGTCCCGTTGTCCACAATGCGCATGCGTGGCCCTCCCTCCCCGGGACACAGCCAATTAAAAGCGCTGACCAGACACATGCGCTTTAAAGGAGTCGACGGGGCACTTCCTTTTCCGGGTTAGCTCTCACGCCACACAGTAAGGACTGGGGCGCCGCTCGGCCGCTGTTTGGAGCAGCGAGATGGGCGTAAGCGGCTGCGTGACGCCTCCGCTTGGGTCCGGCCCGGCCCGGCCCTTGTGGCGGCTTCTTGCTCCGTTGCTTCCCTCGGCTTTGTGCGCTCCCACTGTCCCAGGCACGCTGACGGATTTTGCGCCTGCGCAACCGCTCTCGTGTCACCCTTACTGTCATGTGTGCTGCTGCGCTGGTCCTGGGGCAGAGGGGGATGTGAGAGGCCAAGGGGTGGGGCACGTGGCGGGGCCTAAGCGTTCTCCGTTTTGCTGCCCAATTTGGAGGTCGTCACGGGGTGGGGAGCCGCGCCCGGGATGGGTCTCGGACCCGTGTAGATGGGGTGCCTCTGCTGCCACTGTGGGGTTGGTGGGGCCGACTCGGCCGTCGTGATGAGAGGAGTGGCGCGGAGCCGATCGTGGTCCGCTTGGTGTGAGCGCGGCGGGTAAGGCCGCTCCTGTAGCAGGGCCCTTGTGCTGCCTGTCAGCAGATGTCAAATACCGTGTCCGCGCTGGGCGCTCACCTCAGCGTCCAGCCCGCTGGTCTCGTCACTCCGCGGCTTTTCCCCCATCAGCCACTGTCATGAGGCCACCAAGACCTAAAGCCCTGAAGGAGGGCTCACCTTCTGTCCCCCAGTCCATTGCTGTCCTTCAGGAAGCAGTGGCGTTGTGTGGCATGTCCTGCTACCAGACAGTGAGTGCTCGGTAGTGCAGCCTGTTGGCCCCGGGGTCTGTACTGGGGCTATTGGGTGCGAGCAGAGAGAGGAGAAACGTTTTCTCCTGTCTTGCTGAAAGTAAAAAGTCGTTTTTGGGTTTTTTTTAATTAGCTAGTACCGTTGCTTACACTTGGGGTTCCTATCTTTACCTCTGCTTTGAAAAGCAAGAGAGTCAGTAAAAGAAAAAAAATATTTTTTTAATTCTTCTTCAGGATCATTTTAATGAAATACATTCTGTCTTTATGTAATGTTGTGAATTCAAACAGATTATCCTTAATGGTTCTTTTCTAAAAAATGAAAGCCAGACATTGAACAATTACAAGAGGGTTTTCATTTACCATATGCTTTGGTAAAGCTACAAAATAAAACTTGCCCAGATCCCCCCCTACTTAGCAGTATCTCCTGCTTAAAGAACTTAATTTCCTTTTATGACAAGGTTACCAACCTAGCTGACCAGCTGACGTAATCTTTTTGGATTTCATTAAAGCTTTTAATAGTATCTCCCACAGTATCCTTCTGGACAAAATGGCTAGCATACAGCTAGAAAAGTACATCATGCTATGGGTGAACCACTGGCTGATGGGTCAGACTCAAAGGGTTCAGCAAGCACTTATCTCTTCTCCCTGGTGACCAGTAGTAGGGCGTGAATGAACGGCACGAAGCTGTGCCAGGTGAGATGTAGATTAGATATAAGGAAAAGATGCTTCACCCAGGGGGTGGTGTAGCATGGGAGTAGGCTTCCCAAGAAAGCAGGCAGAGCGCAAAGTCTGACAGAATTCAAGACGCATCTGGACAGTGCTTGTGATGGTGTGATTTTTGGGGTTGTTGTGCCTAGGCAGGAGCTCAACTTGATGATCCTTGTGGGTCCCTTCAAACTCCAGGCCCATCAATGATTCTATGAATACATGCTGAGCATAAGCACTGCATACAGTAGTCAAAGCACTGATGTTTAAACTTCAGCCCCTTAAAATGATTTGTAAGTCATGCCTAGGTTTATAAACTTAGTAACGTTTTTAATGTAAGTATAATACAATTTACTGTGTATCTTGTCAATATCCCTTTAGGAGGAAGGAACAAGAGTTCTCTCATGGCTGCTTCAGGAAAGGCAGCAGCTTTCCGTTTGCCTCCCCTGCCAACTGTTGGAGAGATTATTAAACTCTTTCGCCTTAAAGCACAAAAACAGCTTTCTCAGAACTTTCTACTGGATTTGCGATTGACAGGTTAAATATTTTATTCTTTATATTTTTAGCTACTATAAAACATGTCTCCCTGTTTTCTTCAGAATCCAGGTTCTAGCAAGTAAGATGATGTTTGCATGATGTCAATCTGTCAAACTAATGGCAGCTCATTGGTAAACCTTTGAAGACTTCTTTTAAAGGTAGTTTGTTGTGGACAAATAGATTTTACTTTCAGTTCCTAGAAAATGTGTTTCTCTGTGAATTATAATTTTTAGGTGGAAGCCATATTCCTGTCTAAAATATGGGATATTGATTAAAATACAAAAATCCAAGACACAGTAGTAGTTACTACTACTAAGTACATAGTAGTACCACTAAGGTACTTTTATAGTTTATAAGTTTTGATTAAAAAATAACTTTTTTTTTTCAGATTATTATGTATCATAGAAACTACTGTAACTCATTGTGCAGTTTAATTTACTGTACACTGTGATTAGGAAGATAATTTGTCTTAGTTTTTCAGAAATGCTCTAGCTTTTTTCTGAGCCAGTTGCATTGTTCTGAATAATTCAGTTTTCTCTAGCTTCATGTCAGCAATGGGTGGCAAAGCTGGCACTCTTCTGTCAGTGGTGAGTTTCTTTACTGTCTTAGCGGTGTTGGCTGGATTTTGCAGCAATAAATGCAGTGCAACTTCATGTAGCTGATGATTGATTACATTTGAAGATTCAGGTTGATAAAGATCTAAGATATGAACTTGAAACTCAGTTCCACTTCCTAAACAACTGAACTCTTACCCTCGATCAAAAATGTCTGTATGCATTTAGAAAAACCTTAACATGTCTTCAGATATTTGTTATTTTTATTGCATACTTAAGAAGTCATGGAGTGAGCAGCATAATTTCTCTCAGAGTCTCTCTCATGCTTCCTAAGGATCCCTTTGTTTCATTAGCTACATTTTTAATCCTTATTTTAATCCTTAATCTGTTTTCTTTCTTGGTTTAATACCTTCCAGTGTATCCTTCCACTTAAATACAGGTGTTCTTTCCTCACCTTTCAACTGCCTCACTTTATATAACTAGCAGTTGTCTGTCTTCCAACTCTTACCTTTCTTCACGTTCTCCCTCATAAAATTGCACTGTAGACATTGTAATCTTAGTAGAGCTTCACTGTATCTTTTTTACTTCTTAAATTTCCTTGAAACAAGTACTGTAGTGAGATACCTTTATAGGTATGGAGTGAGGCTCTAGGGTGTTGAACCACAAGTGCTTACTTGCAGGAGAACAGTACTGCTGGTATACAGATGAGAAGTAATACTCTTATTTTTTTGATTTTGTAATAAGCAACAATGTATATCAAAGATATTTAACTGAAAATAATAGTTGAGTGTATCTTGGAGTATGAAAAAAATCTGAATTCTGTGCAGTCTAGCACGTGTGTGATCTTTTAACTGGGATGTGTCACTGTTTGTATCTGTTCTGAGATAAGCATGCTTGTAGTTTAACAATAAACAATGAGTTTATCTTAGTGAGCTGGGTCTTCTGGAGAATAAAGAATACGTTCTTTGTGTCTTGCAGACAAGATAGTGAAACAAGCTGGGGACCTAAAAAATGCCCATGTTTGTGAAGTGGGCCCTGGGCCAGGAGGAATTACCAGATCCATTCTCAGTGCTGGTGTTGAACAGCTCCTTTTAATTGAAAAAGATGCTCGATTTATTCCAGGATTGCAGGTACCAACTGCAAAACAGTTTGTATAAATGTATCCACAGCATTGGATAAGAATGTTTTAAAAACATGGAAAGGTTCCAAGTGTCTTGTTGAGATCTCAGCACTGAAAATAGGTTTGCTTCTTTGCCCTAAGTCAGAGCTATCATTTGGTTGCAGGTGAAAATACACAGTATAGGAGTTAGTTGCATTCAGGTGCATTGCAGATGCAATAGTACCTTGAAGGCTGAACATAAGGTTCTTTGGTCTTATTTTTCATTTTAATTCTAATAATTATGCTTTAAAATTTATAACATAGTGAAAGCATATCTCCAGTTAAACATCCAGACACAGAAAAATAAAGCAAGAATTTGTTTAAAAAAAACCCCAACTCTTAAACTTTTATAGGTTTCTTCTAGGGTTGATATAAGTTCACAAGTCATTGGGACACTTTTCAAGTGCCATCTACTTGTGTTCTCTTAAGTTTCTATATTTGTGGAATTTGGCTGTATAAGTTGAGCAAGAAAAACAGAGTTCAAATTCTTTTCAGATTTGACTGTTTTCTTGTGCCTCTACAATCTCAGATCTTAGCAATTCAAAGGGCTGTCCTTATGTTGCACTCTGTATTCAGTAGTAAATCAGCAGCAAAAATAAACAGGAAGTTCACTTGAGTACTGCTCCCATCTCTTTGTAGGACAAAAACAGTGTAAGATATGAATGAAACTGCTCATATCCTTAAACCTGAATATGCATGTAGCTGTGTTTCTGTAGAGTTAGCCATTGATGAGTTACAGTGTGTCATATTTACTGAGTATGAAGACTTCATGTTTTCACTTTTTTTGAGTGGAGGCAAATCTGCGCTTTTGTTTTAGATTTTAAGAACTGATTTGGGATTGGAGACAATTTGAGATTAGGTGATGTTTGCTTTAGTTAACAGTTTTAATAGACAGGTTTTTTTAATCTTCCAAAATTGTAGCCACAGCAACAGATTTCTCTGAATAAAAGTATACTTTTCAGAGTCTAGAATTAGCTTTTGGTATTTCATTATTATTCAAGTGAATTAACATTGGTCATTATGTTTAATTAGCAGCCTCCTCACAGCAGAAATAATTGCCTGAATAAGGTTATTGAATATAATGGTGCTATAACTCATTAAGAGTGTATGTGAATGAAAAAGAAATATGTTACATCTGTTAGTGTTACATTTGGTATTGTGTTTTCCCTCCAAGATAATACAAAACAGAATGAATGTTTCCTTTGTGATAATGTACATTGAAATACCTCTTTTTTCCAATTTCCTGTTAAAAGCTCCATCAAAACAAAATGCTTATAAGAGAGCTGAGATTTGAGTAACATAAAATGTGAGAGACTAAGCTAACAATTGGTGGCTATCACTTAACAATGTCTCTTTAGATACTTACAAAATCACTGAAGTAAACTGTACAGCATTTTTCATTAACTTTTTTCAGGCTGTGGTTTCTATCACAAAACTGAAGTTGGGATCCTCTTTAGAGCAAAGCTGAAACACAGTGAAGAGCATACATGTACAGAGTAAAAGTTCACACAAGCTGTCAGTTTTGTCTCATTCTTAAAGAATCACAACCTCCTTATGCCATGTTAGGCTAGTTAACAGTTGTTAGGCTAGAAAGATTTGTGAGGAGAAAAAGGGTGCTTCCAGCCAGAGGATGGATTGAATATCGAATTCTTCTAGGAAAGCCATGTCTTTTTTTTAAACTATGCCCTTTGTTTTCTTCATGCCTATTTGGTTGTGTGTGAAGAATGAAGGAGTCTGTATGATGGAGAATTGCTTGGCTTGCATGCTTTGTGCACAAGAGCTCCTGGAAGTGTTTTAACTGCACACACTGGAGAAAGTTTCAGTGGATTTCTGAGTCTTTATTTTGAATTAGAAGTACACAACTGTGATTGTCTGCTTACAAATTGAATGCAGTTCTCATTTATGTTAAGTGTAATACTCAAAAAACCCCAAACTCCTATTGACATGGAAACCATTATTAAAAAGAAATAATAGAATATATGTTAATCCATTGCTGTGTAGGGAGCTGTCTCCTTCATATGCTATTTTCTACCTCTGTTGATCTCGCATCATCTAACATTCTGTTAAAACTTTTAGAACAGCCTCAGGGAAAGATTTGACAAATCATGGCAGGTTAGTGAATTTGCATGGCTTATAATTGCTAGTGTAATGCTAAAAAATCCATTGAGTGATTTGGAGTTGAGGTTAGATTTATTTTTTCTATTTGGAAATAATTGCACTTAAAACATATAGAACAGTGGGGTTTTAATTAGGCTTTTTTTTTTCAGTACTTTACACAAAATGTAGCTGTTTTGGTGGTTAAAAAAAAGCAAACATTCTGTGAACAGTATGAGAAAGCAGCACTTTCATTTCTCTCAGAAACCTGTGAAAACCCTTGAGCATACAAACATGAATCTGATTGAAGATGGAGCTACCAGTGGTGGTGAGCAGTTTATTTCTGCAGTTAGGCTGCTATCACTTAAGTTTGTGAATCTGGATTTCTCTGGAAAAGCAAAATTGTCTTTTAAGCCATTTTTCATTGTTCTGGCTTAGGAACAATAAACACCCTCAAATATTATCTTTGTAAATGTTGACTTTGCTTTTAAGGTGTGGTGTTTGTGCATAGTTTTCCTACTGTGAGATTAAAGATTAATACAGTGCTAAAAATTAATTTTGATTGTGTAAACTGACACCAGAAATGAAAGAATTGGTCATCAAACCACAGCTGATTCTGAGTTTGCATCTCAGCCCTTCTTAAATACTGCAGGTACACTGCAGAAGTGGAATAGAGAAGTTTACAACAGAGTGGACTTTGTAATGTCTGAAAAGATACAAATTTTGAGATTCTTCTCTACTCCTAGGTACTCGTTCCCTCATATTTGAGTACTCCTTGGTTTTTAATTCTGTGAGTTCACATTACTACAGGGAGTAATAAGAGAATGTTTTCCTCCTTTTTTAGGTAAAAGAAAAATGACTTGTGTGTTTCTGCAGCCTTGTATCACATGTGGCTAAAATTGGATAATGGACCCTACAGCTGTGAGGGTGGCAGAATAAACAACATGAGCCCTGTTTCTGTAGGGAATGGATCTGAAACTTTTCAGATCCTGCTGCTTGCATTATTGCTTAAATTAGGTGGGGTTCTATTAGTGGCTCAGGGTTTGTCAGTTGTCCTTGTTGAAGAGACTTAGCAGTCTTTTCAGTTTTCAGCTGTGAATAGTGTTTACAGAATCACACATTAAACTTTTTTTTATAGTGTTTGCTTTTTGAAAGTAAATACTAATAGTGTGCTCAATTTTAGCTGCTATTGTTCTTTTATGTGTATTGAAGATAAATACATAGCAATGGTTTCATTCCTGCTGTGGCTGAAACGGGAAATCAGTTTGGTTAATACTATCATTTATGCTTGCCAACAGATGTTATCCGAAGCTGCTCCAGGAAAAGTGAGCATTGTTCATGGAGATATCCTGACATACAAGATGGAGAAGGCTTTTCCAAAGCACTTAAAAAAGAACTGGGAGGATGGTTAGTATTTGGATTGGTTTTATTGCATTTTTAATGCTTTCCAGTTAGTCTTAAGTGTGGTAATATACTCGGAGTTCACTCAGTACAGGTGTTACTCTTTTGTAGTACATTTTGAAGGTAAGAGCTAAATTTGTTCCTTGCTGGAAGGAAGCAGAGGACCAACTTCCTCTTCTAAGACAAAACAGTAACATTTGTGTGACATTCACCTTAGTAAACAATGAGGACCTTTGTATTTATTAACTTTGGAGTGTCTTGGCTGTACAGTAATGATTCTTGGGAAGTATAAAAGCAAATCAAGCGTTATACTTCCTGTTTTTGAAGAAGCCAGAAGCCACCTCTGCTCTTGTTCTACTGAAAAAATTTCTGTAACTTGCTTTGAAACCTTTTAGGAAATTTGTACCCAAAAATTTAGTTTTATTATTGCTTTGGCAAGAGTAGAATCTGCACAGATATCTGAGATGTATTGGTTGGTGGTTTTCTTTGTTTTGTTTTTGGTTTGTTTGTGTTCGGTGGGGTTTTTTTTAAATCTGAGGTTCTCAAAGGACTTGATTTTTACCTCCCTTTTCAAGCAGTTAATGTTATCAGATGAATCACAGGTGGCCTCTCAGTCCCCTTTTCCAAATGTCTTAATTTAAGACAGAGTCACTGTCTGCAGTTCCTGAAGAGCAGTAAACTGCTTTCTGACTTAAGACATAAAAGACCACATCACATGATGTTGAGAAATTACATGCTATATTTGCCTCATTTTGAAAAGTAAGTACTAAGTGCTTCACAAAAGAAAACTATAGCAAATGCATGTGTGAAGGTGTAGTGCAATTTTTTAAAAATTACCCTTCTTGAACACAGATAAAAGTTGTCTTTAGAGCTAACTAATTAGAGGTAAGATATTCTTTTACTGTATTATTGTCATATGAATCTCTTGAAAGGCTGGTGGGTTTCAGAAGAATGCTTAGCCATTGTTGATGTATGTGTTCTATCACAAATATACTGGAAATATCACAGCTTAAGAAGTGCATAAATTAAGTGTGCCAGGAAACAGTGTAAATTTCATGTTCCCCTCTCTTACTCATGTTATTAAACATAATGAGAGCTCTCTCTGGTTTGAGCTAGGTCATTGTTTTAGGAATTAGGGAGACTGAGTTCCTCAGAGGATCCTGTTGGACAGAAGGATGTGTGTGGCCACTTTGTAACGAATAGTGATAGTTTAAAATAATGGAAACACTGTTGTAACTTTGTTGCTGTTACAGTTTCACTATTTTGGGCTAGCTCAGCTGCAATCTACTATCAGCTGAAAGCTCCTGTTTTACTCAAATGTAAATGAGAACCAAACTTACCCATTTTTTTCTAACTGATTACTGAGAACAGGAGCACAGTTTTGTCAGTTAGGACCAGTATGGATGGAAAGTCATCATTTTGGCATGGCATGATTAAAGAACAAAGTCTAGGTTGATATGTACATATCTTTCCTACATGTTCTTTCATGGCAAAGTCTCGTCCAAAACTTCTTGACAGCTGCTTTTCTTCTATCACTTGTTACCAGAGCCACCAGATATACATATCATTGGGAATCTGCCCTTCAGTGTTTCAACTCCTCTCATCGTGAAATGGCTTAAAAATGTTTCCCAGAAGAATGGCCCTTTTGCTTATGGCAGGACACAGATGACATTGACTTTTCAGAAGGAAGTTGCTGAGGTAAGATGATAGCATTTTCCCAAAAATTTTACAGATGCTAAATTGAACCAAAACTTGTTTACATGCAGTCTTTTGTTTAATAGTACAAAACAAATCTTAGTTGACTTAAAGAGAGGAAAGAGTTGGTTCATGTTTTAGTTTGTATGGTTGTGAATTAAGAATTTTAATGTCAAATTAATCATCTGCCCAGATCCTTTCACTGCACAGAAATATTAGTTCTTTAAGAATTTCTTATGGAGAGAGATATTTTCTGAGGTATTTAATCTGTTCTTTTTGGAAGTCTGATTTCTACAACATTAATAGATGCCACAGCACTCTTGTTTCTAAATAACTTTCTCCTCTCACAGTCATTTATGCAGCATTTCAATCTAATTACTCAAGTGTTCAGAAATTTCTGTTTTAATGTGTGCAACCTAAATGTTGTGATGTTTTAGCTTTCATCTAAATATTTCTAATAGGAAAATTTTGCTGTGTTTTTTGGTTGGTTTGGTTTTGGGGGGCGGTTATGCAAGTTAGTAAGAATTGTACATGCAAGTGGCATGTCTGCTGTCATTTTCTGGGGTCGTGGAAAACCAGATTGTGCTGCCATTACTCTAGCCTTCAGAGAAGATACAACAAAAGTACTGAAGTATTTCCAGTAGGTGGCTGTAGAGAACATCAGGAGCAAACACCTGGTATGAAATGATGTAGGTTTCTTAATTCCATTCTGAACTCACGTGGTTTCAGGCTTCAAAAAATCCAGATCTGTTTCCCATAAGGACTTCATACTGTTTGAGAGTAGACCTTGTTGCAGGACGTGGCTAATTGACCATGACATAAAATGCAAAGTGACGAGGAGCAAGATGCAAAGTTTTGTGACGACGGCAAAAAAAATTGGCTGAGCACTGGGAGCATAAATGCACTTTGTACTTTTTATAGCTGTAACCAGCTACATACAGCATTGGTGACATGCAGATTATAGTGCTTCTGCACCAAGCATAGCTCAATGAGATGCAAAATACCATGCACCCTTAAGTTCCTTGTACTTAGAATGCTGAGAATTTAGAAACACTAGGAGATGGAGTATCTTGTTCAAGGTCATGGAATGAATTGGTGTTGAGTTTACATTCTAGGATCTCTTGAATCTTCTTCTTATACATGTTTAAACACAGATCTTCCACTGAAGGCAAAATTGTTCATGCTTTCTGGTTTGCATTTCCATAATTGATTTGACATCATGAAAAACTCATCTGAGAGAGGCTTTTTATTTTATGATTAGAAAAAAGGACAATCAAAATGTGTGTCTTTTTTCTGGCCCTCTGAAGCTGCTTGAAGTTAGCCATTGTAATTTGGTGTATACAGGTATATTCACTACCAAGCAATGAGAGAACAGTGGATTGCAAATAATAAATAAGTTGCCAGTGATGTTTTGTGCATCTGTGGATTTATATTCTTGAAAGGAAAATGTCTTGTACTCAGAAGTTTGATGTCCTGTCTGGATACTTCTAAGCAAAGAGCCTAAACACGTAAGAAAGGCTCAGGGTGCTTGCCATAAGCTTAGCAGAATGGTAAGATGCTGTCATTGAATGGAGCCATATGCTTTATAATCAGTTAGGAATTTTGATGATAACAGTAAGAGAATAAACCAACATGCTATGTTATTTGTGGTCAAGCTCATTTTTCCTAGTATAATGTGGAAAACACCTTTGCCTCTCTTGCTGACTATAGTTTTCCGCTTTTCTATTTCCTTGTAGCACAGCTACTTTGGCATGAGTTGTGTCAGTCTTACTGGCTGTAGTACAGTCAGTACTACAGACCACTCTGTTTTGATATGATTTGATTAATTGGATTAAAACTGTTGATGAGAACTGGTGGTTGTTATAACTGAAGGTCTATTAAGTAAGATAAGGCCAGACATTCACAGCAGTAAAATGTCACTTTTAAGTGTCAAACAGATCATTTTGTCTCTCTGTAGTTTAAATACATATATTTATTACTTACTGTTCACCTTGCCCAAATTCCTCAATGCTTCACCTCAAATCTGCTACCTGGGCTGGCTACTTCCTGACCCACTTCCATTAAAATGAGTCATTTTTCAATTTACATGGAAGATCTTTGTCAGTCTCTAATTTTGAGTTTGCCTCAACTGCTCTGCCAATATAATCTGCAGGCTGGGAGGTGGGGTGCTAAACTGTTAAATATGTATGACAGGCATGTTAGAAGAGCAGAATACTTAATCATTTTGTATCTGATGTTGCTGTCTATTTAGAACACTAAGCTAAAAGGTGCTAATGAAGTGGAAAATAATTCAGATTTTTGAGCAGCAAACAGAAGAAAATTACCATTATGTTTTCATAACTGATACAGGTTAAACATAAATACTTCTGTTCTAAAAAAGTTGTTTTGCAGCAATCAACTTGTGTACTAAAATGTGTCTAACATTCCTTTATATGATTAGCTTTGCCAGTCTAATTCTTGAGGTAAGTTAATTCCTGTGACAGATTTTGCAGATTGATTGATAATGGTTTTAGTATGCATTTATGAAAAGCACAATTTTATGGTATAACATAGTGAAGAAAAGAAATAGTTGTTCTGAGGTAGTTGTGGAGAGTGGTTGATGTTGAGCAGCATTAGAAAAGATGTCAAGTACCACCTTGATTGTATTCCATCTTAGGTTTCAGAATCTGTTTTGCTTCATGCCTTGCTAAAATTGTAATAACAGACACAAAAATGTTACCTAGTTAGCTGAACTCTATTATGGCTTAGTTAGTGCAGTTTCAGTTGCATATTTTAAAGGTAGGAACAAAGAAAGTTTTGGGAACTGAGAGGAAAATCCCTACCAGATAGATCAGAAGCACAGGGACAAACTTCTTAACAAGGCCTGTTGTCATAAGACAAGGGGCAATGGCTTTAAACTAAAAGAAGGGTAGATACAAGGAAGAAGTTTTTACTGTAAGGTTGGTGAAACACTTAAACAGGTTGCCCAGGGAGGTGGTAGATGCTCCATGCCTGGAGACATCCAAGGCCAGGTTGGACAGGGCTGTGAGCAACCTGATTTAGTTACAGATGTCCATGTTTACTGCAGGGGAGGTTGGATTAGATGATCATTAAAGGTCCTTTCCAACCTGAACTGCTCTATGATTCTGTTCTCAGTATTTTTGTGTTCGTTGAGCAGTGCCATACACAGGTATGTTCCTGCTGATGTGGTTGAAGTGGTTTAAGATGTTTCTGCCAGAGGTGGCTGTTAGGGGACTATGTTTCATTTCCACTGCAGAAGTTAAGGAAGTGCATGTATCTGACTGCATTGTTATGCTCTGTAGGCTTTTTTTAACACCCCCCCCTCCCAGAGAGTAATAATGATGGCAGGTAGTTGTTGGTTTCCTCTGAAACAATAATGAAAATAGTTTTAAATGTTTGTGATGTAGGCAAAAAGAATCACTGAGCTTTCTTTCTGAAAAGTCATTGAAAAGTATTTTATTGCTCTCTGGTGATATTTAAACTGCCTTTCAGGAGAAGTTGTTTAAAAAAAATAATCTTAAAACTTTATCAATAGGTTTGATTTTATTTTTACAGGGATAATTTTAATAAGCATGGCAGCAGTTCATGAGTAAGCTTTTCATCTGCAGCTACGTGACACACAGATGTTGCCAGATGCAGATATGTTTTCATCTTTTCTTATTAATGTAGTAGTAAATAAGAACAGGAATCCTCAAAGTTCTATTCTGCATAGTTAGTGAAATGCCTTTTACTATTTGAGACTTAGTTTACTAGATACTTTTTATGTTTAAATCTTGTTTTTGCTTTTATTAGGAAAATCAGAACTACTAAATTGAGCTTTAAGTATTAAATCTTCTTACTGTTATTCTAGATTGATGTAAAGTAGATCCAGCTTCCTTGCATATATTGTAAGTGTAGAACAGTTAATAGTGAAAAGATTTTGGGTTCTATCTGAGGGTTTTCTGAGTTTAAGGGAGCTTTGTTTCTCTTGAAGGAGAAAAAGAAAATAGTAATATTTGATACAGAAACAGTGGAAGGAAAGGATGTGAGATTACTGTCAGCTGGTGTTATGTTTGTTTTGAATCCTGCAGTCAGAACAGTTCTAGTTTTATCTTGTGCCCATACAAAACACTTTTGGCATTCATTAAGTTCTGCAGAAGTTCAAGGAGCTCCTTTCCATATGCTTTTGCTTGCAGGACTGAGGTAAATTAGCATGATATCTTAGTGAAATGCTGCTACGCTGGGAAAGAGAATTCTAGATGAACTGGGCATAAACTTTGATATGAATTCTTAATAATTGGAGTTTTTTAATTTGTCTTTTCCTTTGATTATACTGAACATCAAGCTTTAACATAATTGGCCACTTGGTCAATTCAGTTTCAGTGACCTACATGTTCTGGTTCTTTCATAGAGGCTTACAGCTAATGCAGGAGGTAAGCAACGTAGCAGACTGTCCATCATGTCTCAGCATCTCTGCACTGTTGAAAACTGTTTTGTAATTCCTGGTCAAGCCTTTGTTCCAAAGCCAGAGGTAAGTTTTGGTGTATTTCTTTGGGGTCTTTTGTTAATTTGTCAGTTGAGTAATATGTTTAACTTTCTGCAAGGAACACAGTTGGGTGCTCTAGTTCAGCATCTCCCTACACAAAGTACAGTGTTGTGTTATTCCTGTAAATGAAGTATACTTGCTTCAAAGGAGGTGCTTTTATTTTTGGTTCATCAGAACTTGACTTTGACCTTGAAGCCTGTCTTCAAGATGAGTATACTTCTTTGGGTGTTTCTGGAGAAGGAGATTAGGATTTAATGACAGGATAGTCTGCTAGGATTGCAGCTTCTTTAGAAAGCCTGGTATTTTACAGTTTGCATTTATGAACAGATTGGGAATTGTGCCTAGAAAATGTGATGGTTCTTTTGAAAGACTCTGATGAATAAAAGCTTTACATTTGCCATCTTTGTCAAAGATCTATAGTTTTACCATGTCTTTAATTCTTACATTTCACCCTACTCATCTTTAGCATATTTAACTCCCTCCTGTTTGCTATAGCACTCTGTCATCTGCATCCCACTGCCTGTTTAAATAAGTAACAATCTTTTCTCCCTCCAATCTCCTCTGGAGTGAGCAGTGAGCAGTTTCTTTACTGTCCTTTTATCTACTGCCACTATATTAATTAATACATTCTTTTCCAAGATGCAGTTTAATTTATCTTCTTTTCTTCTTTATTTGTAAAAATGTATTACCTGGCACTAAGTGGGGTCTGCTTCCCCTGAATACATGTGGAAGTCTACTGTTCTGTTTCAGAAATAACTTGCAGCTTCTGAAAGTTTCTCTTAAACTGCTTGCTTCAGCTCATTAATACATCTCCCTTCCTTCTTAGTCTTTTTACTATTCCGGCTTATCTGTTGAGAACCTTTGGAAGGTCATTCTGTCTCTTTTACCACAAATAGGTTTCTATCTGGGCATATTCTGATGATGACTTAAAATTCTGTTAGTATATTGTGAGCAAGTAAGTGTTCAAACATTTAGAATTATTAGTTGTGACAGCTGTCTGATGTGAAGAAAAGTGACCATGCTTAAGATATATTGGTTTTGCCTTGTATTACTGGTTTGAGGTTTTTTCTCCTGTCTCCTAGCTGAATGAAAACTAATTCTGGGATGCCATCTCACTCTTAAATATATGAAGTAATATTTAGTAAGGCCAAAATTCCAGTTTGGTGGTGGTGGTTTCTCAGTGGTGGATACAATTTGAGGGCACAGTAGATCTGGTGTAGTCAAAAGTCTTGTGCAGACTGTGTCAGAATTGGGAAGCTATAATGGATATTCCCATTTTCCTGTACTGAAAAGGCTATAATTGACTTGAGAGAGAGGTAACTCAGAGTTGTGACAAATGTCTTATTATAAGCAAATCCTACAGTCTCTTGGTGCTCTGAATAAAAAAGGCAGTTCTGCTAAATACAAGCATATTTTTGTTTAATATATTTCTTTGAGTTAAAACAGATATTGTTTATATTGCAAAAGCAGAAAGTACAAGGTTTTGAGACAGAACTGGCACCTGTTTTCACTTATTTCCTTCAAACTCCTGTTGTAGATTGGAAAGCTCTTGCAGCATATTGTGAATGAAGAGGCTTGGTGCTTAATTTTTGTTTCATAGGTATATAAAGAAATTCTGGTATTTCTGTATAAAATTTTAGGAAGAAAAATGTGCTGTTGTCCTGGTTTTGGTTAGAACAGAACTGATTATGTAACAAGTTAATGCTTCATTTTGCTCAATAGTGTGCAATTACTCCTGTAAAAACACTTTTAGTTCTTACTTTACAAATGTTAGTTTTAATTGACCTGGATACAACGTTCATGTCAAGCTTAGTGTCATGTCAAGCCCCTGACTAATGGCGGAGGTGCATATTTTTGAGAATGAGTTGTTCATCTCAGTTGCTCAATGAATGAAAAATTATTTCAACAATACTATGAATGTTGAGACATAAGACTCTTGTTTTAGGGAATGGGGATGCATGGCATTGTGTCTAAGCAAAGCAAGTTTGGATTTTTGGTCATAGATAAGCCTCTGCAATACCAAATAACCACTGATACTAGCATTAGGTGTACTACAAAACAAGCTCCTTGGTGAAATTCAAACTGGCACATAACAGTAGTAATACAAACAAGACGTAATTCCATTCCATGTATATTAAAGACTCTTGACCTATTAAGTGCATAAAACATTTCACTATCTCAAAAGCTGTAACAGAAGATCTTACTTTTTCCAACAAATAATACATATAATGTTAAGGCCACTTCATAGTTTTAGTGAATTTCAGGCTAATAGTAGGGGAAATTGAAGTTATACATAAATATGCAAAAAAAAAAAAGTAGTTGGTTTTGGTGAGAGAATTATCATATTTCTAAAGTTAAAGGCATGGATCATGCCCCTTTTTGTTCCCTTACCTATGCTAGCAAATTCACATCAATTCAGTTCTCACCTAGGGAAGCATTTAGATAGAACATCATCTGCCAATGACCAATACAAAACAAAATCTGAAAGGAAAGGTTAAAGGATCTAAAGTCAAAATAAGGGAGTTAAGAAATTTAAGTAAATAAGCTGTCTCTTTATCACCATTTTACAGTAATTGAATAAATGGGAGTGGGCCTGAAACAGACTCTACAGGAATAATTAAAAGGACTTACAAAGTTATTTTACAAGGTAAAAAATATAGAAGAAAACAAATGGTAGCTGTATTATTTGAGCTATTGAAAGCTACTGTGAGCAGGTGTAGGACAGAATACTTCCAGGTTTTTCTTGAACATAAGTAATTTAGTTTGTATCATATGTGTTAGTTTGCAGGTGTTTTCATAGTCATGGTTACATTTCTCTTGTCCTATTGCTCCTCAAAGCAAACATTCGTTGTGTAGTGATAGATTAGTAGCAATTGGTGAATGCCAAGTAGAGGCTTCATGAACAATAATAAATGAGACCTACAGCAGGTGGCAGTTGGGGGTGGCAGAGAACCATTTTTGGCAAGATCTGAATGCTACTCCTGATTCTTCAGCCTGATATGCAGAATATACAATGCAGCTAAAGTTTGGGGCTGCGGTGATTTTTTTCTGTGGTGGTTTTTTTTCTGTTTGGTTTAATTTAGTTTGTGTGTGGTTTGTGGTGGTGGTGTTTTGTTTTGTGGTGTGTTTTTGGTTGTGTGGGGTGGTTTTTTTGTTCTTGATTTTTGTTTTAAAGAAATCTAGTAACTGAGGCAAATCAGAACTGAAAATGAAAGGCAGATGTGCCTGCTATTTAAAAACCACTGAACTGAGTTTCTTGGACAATTGCTGGGTTTGTTTGGATTTTTTTTTTGCTCTACATCATAATTAAAGATAAAAATGTAAATTTCTCTATAAAACAAGCTCTCGATAGCCTGGTTTGCTAAATAGCAGTTAGTTTTTAAGCATCTTCACTGTAACAAGCCATCAGTATGTTAATTGTACTGTCAGTTGTGGTTTAAAACAGTTCTTTTTTTCCTCTCCAATAAATGTTATTTGGAAAGTAAAAAAGAATAGTTTTAAATCAGCAAAAAACCTACTCTTGTAGCAGACTTAAGCATTGTTTCCTAATTAGCTTTTTTGGATGCTGCTATAAACAAAATACCTTGTTTAAATATAGCTGTTTAAATATAAGGAAAATCAAGTGCTATATGATACATTCCTTGAAATAATCAAACTACACTTAGCACAAAAAACAGCCTCAATGGATAGAAATAACTGTATTTACACATAGTCCTTCAGGTTGTAACCTGCATTGCTCTCTTGCTCTGTGGATGGGAAATGGTGCTGCTTTGAAGGGTAAATCCATGCTCCTTGCTGCTTTTTAAAACAGGAGGTGCAGAAGATAACACCTGCAATAAGCAGAAACCCTGCTGAAATGAATCCTGTATAAACTGCTCCTCCTGGTTCGTGTTTACTGCTTTCTGGGATGGTCTGGTCCAGAAAACTTGCAATAATTTCTCTCGTGTACCAGGATGTTGGTACTAATCCAAAGATTCCTGCAAGAATGAAGCAGACTCCTCCAGCAAAGCAAGCGTGACCTTTGCTGGCAGCGTCCCCTCCCAACTTTGTGCATTTCATTCCAACTGTAGTGATGCAGATCCCAAAGGCTGACAGGATACAAGACAGTACCATGGTGGTCCGTGCAGCCTGGATGTAGATGGGGAGAGAGAGAACCGAGTATTTCAGGGTACAGCTAAACATCCCAGTGCTGTACCATGTGCAGTCCATCCAAAGTCCTTGCATCTGCGTTATAGCTGTTATGATATTTGAACCAACATCTGCATTTACCTTCCAGTTTGGTAGCAAGGTGGCTGTGATATCTCCAAAAACACCAAACAGAGCCAGCATAAAAGCAAAGAACTGCAGACTTGCTGATGCCATGATGATTATCTGCTGTCACCTGTTGTCTGTCCTTTTCTCTCCTGTAAATGAGTGTAACTGGTTGGTAGGTTCGTAGCCAAGGCTGTAGCCTTCTGTGTAATAGGGAGGAAGGGGAGGAGGGGAGGAGAAGTGTGAGGGGGGAAAGAAAAAGAAATCAACAAACAGAATCACAGAAAAAGCTTACATTTAAAATTAGAGCTATCTGGACATGACCCTGCAGAAGACTAGCAGCAGAGCAGCTGTACACGAGGTACTTGAGCATAAATGATGGCAAATGGACAGTGCTTTAGAATTGTTTGTAAGAAGGAGCTGCTGCCCTTTCATACGTGGCGACAGCCCATTGAGTAAAGCATGTGGTACAGGAGTTCATTTTGGTAATAGTATACAAACTGCAGGCTGACTAGACAAATACACATTGTAAATGGAATGTAAGAAACCTGCAGATTAGAAGCCGTTGTGGAAAAACTGGGGTAGAAAAGATACAGTACTCTGCAAGTACCTTCTTTAAGTGTTGATGGCTGTAGTCAGCTCCTGTTGACTATGTTATAACAATGAATATTGATATTAACTTTTACTTAAGGTATGGTTATTTCAGTTATTTAAATATTTTCTGTTCTTTTGTTTAATAACTGCTAGGAAGTTTCATATTTTTGAAGAAGATTGGATTTATTTTTTGCAGTATTTTCATAATTAAGTCGTGTATGACTTTACTAAATCAATATTTTATTTTCTCAGTCCCTGACTTAGAGCAGCAGTATTGAGCAAGTCATGAGTGCATATGATCTGCTAAAATAATATGATCTCATAAAATAAAACACTGTTTTTAACCCAGATATAAAGCAACTCAGTTGTACAAGTGCTTTTTCCTTAATCAGTCACTTACCTGTCTGAAATAATTTGCAAATTTGCCATGAAGTACCAATTTTAAAAATTCATTAAAAACCTCCCTGCTATTCTTGCATAAAAAGTCAAATTTCATTTGACAGATGAGAACATTTTAGGCAGTTTGATAACTGCAGCTGGGAAAACAGAACTGTTGCTGTTGCATCAACTGGACTGTTGGGATAGCAGATGAAGAACAGTGGTTTGAAACCTCTGTGGTGAGGATTAGAAATGGTGTCTTGCCTTTTGAGTGGGGCTGTATAATTGGCAGGCTTTTTTTTTTTTCTCAGAGGGATAGAGAAGGGGCAGTCCTCAGTCTGGATTATGCTTTCCAAGACATTCTAATTATGAACAATAATATTAAAATTGGCCTTTAGCACTAGAACTTTTTTGAAAACCTATAATAATAGGGGATCAAGTTGAAATAAACAGAACATAAAATACCTGTAGCATTGCATTCTTATTTCAGTTCATTATACAGAAGATAACAAGGTCTTGCATACTGATCAAATATATATTTTATGTATGTATTTTCTCAGTCTTTAGTAGCATTACCCAAGTATCCTCTAATTTATATATTGTACTTAATTTAGGTAGTTGTTCAAGGATATGCTAACTCCGTCCAGCATATATATATATTAAAATTACTGATATTAAGGTGAGACTATTAACAGCTACTCATTTTTAAAATCTTATTTCAAAGCCCTGCCTAGTTCCAAATCCCTTCAGTTTGTTCAGACTGAAGAGCTGCTGAGGGGAAAGATGCCTTAACTTCGTTTTACAGAAGGAACTGCCATGTCTGGATAGCTCAAAATGCATTCAAAAGCATCTTCCGGAACAGCTAATTAGATCTTGAGTTAGCCTTTTTCATTGCTTCCCTTTTTAAAACTTCGGCATATAGAAACATGCACACAGAAATGCAAGGCACTGCAAATGATGCTCATGCATTACATTTAACAGGATGAACCAAATTAAAGGTGTGAGAAATTCAAGTACAAGCACTGCAAGTGGAATAAAAAAATACAGTTATGTTTCTTTCCTGTTTATGTTGTACTTACTGCTGGATGTGAGGTCTGAGATGCTTTCTTCCTTGTAGATGTCCTGGAAAAACACAGTTTCTCTTGAATGGAGCTATCTGTTTGCATAGAAAACTGCATTGGCATGTATTAACAACATTTCTTGGAATGTTGGCTTTTCTCTGTTCTCTACAGCAAGTGCATTACTGCTGTTTGTTCGCTGTCTTAGTTCCATCTACCCGAGAATAAAGGAGTACTTTGTTTAATGAGTTTTGTTTGACAAACACTCAGTAAGAGAAAGCAAAGAGATTATGGAGAAAAACACACGAAGGCCCTTAGTCCTAAATACATAATGATATCCAGGTTCTGGGATGAAAGCTGTGAACAATGATTAAAAGGATAAAGCCTTGAGAATCCAGAAACTCTGTAGACTAAGGGATTTGGGGGAAGGGGGAGGGTGGGCAAGGAGAGAGGGTATGATTCACGTAAGTTGAACTGAGAGCTGGAGCCAGAGGGCTCTGTTGTTAGATTTTGGTTTGTGGGTTTGGCTTTTTTTTTTTTTTGTTCATTACAGATAATCTTTTTAAGAGTTTACATTTCCTAGGAAAGAACTGTGCAATTTATTTTAATTTGTAAATGGAACAGTAGGACATTTCTATTCAGTTGCAGGTTTTGCTTATCTATTGTTGCTAGCCTTAGTCTTCTGTAGGTCATCCTGTAACTTGTTACCTATGTATGAGTGTGTAAAAAAGAATGAAGGACTAAAGCTAGTAGTAAGGCTTATAGTAACTGCAGCACATTGGAGAAGTGGCCTCCACAAGTTTTTGTGTGAAACCAAGAAATGAGGAGAAA
Source organism: Galbula dea (assembly GCA_013399015.1). Lineage (NCBI taxonomy): Eukaryota > Metazoa > Chordata > Aves > Piciformes > Galbulidae > Galbula > Galbula dea. Next base: position 571,971 of record VWZX01005120.1, on the reverse strand, counting down.
AGTCTTGCTGATTGCAGCAGTGCTATACCCCTAGGTTCTGCACCTGACTTTTGGGTTCCTCTGATCCAGTTCGTGAGCCTAGTGTGAATGGAGTCGAGTTATTACAAAGCTGTTCTTACACAGGAACTGGGGTGTTACTGTAGTGCAGTGGCACAGTTGTTTTCTGCAGGAAGTGAACCACAGTGAAACCCTCACATCAGAAGAAGATTGCTATGAGAGACACATAACTTGTGTTAGACCTAACATTTGTCTGTAGTAGACAGTTTAAAATGCTGTTACTGAACACTTGGCTGGTGAAAGTGCTGGCTTATAACTATCTTAGTAGGATCTCAAACAGTCTGTTTCAATCAAGTTGTGATATGTTCTGCTTACATTTCAGTTCCCTGTGAGTAAATTACAGCTTGAAAAAGGGTATGTGGGTTTGATTTTAATATAGCCCTGTTGCAAGATACAAGTATTGCCCATCATGAGACCTTTATTGTCAACGATTAGTGAAAATTGTCTCATTTAAGCTTATTCTGATTTAGAATGTTGATTTCATCAGCAAGGCAGCAGACTTCTCTAAATTAAATTGTGCTGTGTCATGTGTTCCATCTACCCTACCAGAACATAAACCTTCATTGTGCAGATACACTAAACCAGCAAGGGGTGAATAATTGCTGTACTCTTGACAGTTCAGGATATAGCAGTTGAATAATTTTCATATTCATTATATTGTAAGAATTGGGTATTATTTTGTAAATATATCTAGCATACTTGGTGGGGTGAAAAAAAGTGTTGCTAATAAAATTATCAGCGAATTAACTTGAGTATTGTAAGTGCTCTTGTGTTCTCTATTGGCTTTCATAATTCTGTTCTCTATTTTATGCATATTAAAAAGGTTAAGGGAAAATAGAATGTATAATTTTAAAGGAGTAGCCAATAACAAGGGAAAAGCTTTCCCCTGCATCTGTTGCTATAGTAACCAGGCAGCTTTCCTGGGGTCCAAATGAAACAGCATCTATAATGGAACAAATGCTGATGAGAAGTGCAGTGTTTTGTTTTGGAAGCAGAAATTATTGCCTACTGGCCTTGAGATTGCAAATTGAGCTGTTTTTCTCTTAAACTGTACACTGCATCTAGATTGTACTCTTTTCCCTCAGAAATTTTTGTTAAAGGTGCAGCTCCAGCTCCCTAAGAGCCCTCATGTCTCACTTATAAGCAGTTCTGCAAAACTGAAGCCACTAGGACATCTGAAATGGGCTCCGGTGGCTTTCTTATCCCTGATTTTGTGGGGTAAATGCCTTGTTTTATTACTTGACAAAAATGTAGGTAAATATATACATATGTAAGTAAGCCTGTAGTATTTCTCTACAAGGTGCTGGTTGGTCATGTGATGTATGTCTTTGCCCTGTTCAAAAAGATAAACTTTTCTGATACTCAGTGTGAACCCAATTTTTGCTGCATTCCTGTGGTCTTCCTGACAGGTAGCAGCAACCTGTGGCAAAGGTAGGAGCTATAAACACTTGAGAAATTCAGAAACTACTTTAAAAAATAAATGTATGTATGCTTCCCTGCAGATTCCATTTGTTTGTTTGTCACCTCCTTTTTACAAATATTCTTGTGACTTCACATTTCAGTAATTTTATTTTTTCTGTCTTATTCTTAGCTCTAGCTTTCAGAAAAGGTGGAAAAGAGAAGAAATAACAGAATGCTATATGTAACATATAGTTAAGATCAGCAGTGGATACTTACTGTGTGTTTTTGGTTTTTTTATCAGCACAGTTATTTGGTATTTCCTTTCCTTTCTCTAGACAGTATTTTCACTCAGCTTTTTAAGTTCTGTCTTTGTTCCTGCTGAATTCAAATGTAGTACCTGTGCTGTTGAAGCAGTTGTATTGGGTAGCTACACGTGACTGCTGAGCTGTTCCCACTGAAAGTACAGCATGGACGGATGGCACCTTTATGCCAGAGTAGTGTGTTCTCTTCAGGGGTTGCTAGGGATTAATTGATTTTTTTTTTTCCTTTTTAAAAAAAACCTCAAGCAGAACAGTTTTTGTGAAAGCAGTAGGAAAAAACCCCTCTTTTTCTGAAATACTCTTGATGTGCATTTTCTCAAACAATTGGTACGCTGAGTGTGCTTAGAACAGAAGCTGTTCTTTGGCATCTTCTATTTCAGTCAGCACATCTTCAGTTTAATGTCCCACAGAATCTGTTCTGTGGATGCCAATATTGACTTTCAGACCTCTTAAAAAGATGATTGTCCATCGTATTAGTCAACTTTTTAAATAAAATAATGAGTATTTTTAAGAGTCTGGCACTGAAAATTTTGCAGTCATCCAGTACCAGTACAAATTGTGTACTTTTTGTACAAATTTTCAGTATGCTCCTCTGCAAAAATTTCTCATTTTTATTGTTGTTACTCTCTAGCTTGGAAGATTAACTCCTTTAGTTGATGTTGTGCGGAACTGGATTTTTAGCCCAGTCTATATTTTTTAATGCAGAAGTTTGAATTCAGGGCAGTTCTGTATAATACTGTAGCTCCGTAGTTGCATGGCATATTGTGTGGGTTTTATATGTATGTGTGTGTGTGTATATATGTACATTGAAGGGAGGATATTATTTCATTCTGTTTTCAGACACAGGGTAAGTGACCATTCTATGAACCAAGCTGTTTCAGAACTATAAAAGAATAAAAGAAGCTTGGAGGGAAAAAACCCAAATCTTTGTAGAGTCATTCAAATATCATTTTGGATGAACTGTGATACACAATGTAAATACGGAGTTGTATGGTCACTTAAACTGAATGCAAACTTATTCCTACCTATCATTCCTTCAAATGGACTAGAATTTTAAAATCTTAATATGTTGAAAAGTAATTCCTTGGCTTACACTTTAGAAAAGCCCTAGAGCAACAGAAAACATACAGGGAATGGGTTTGATTTCTAATTATAATACCAATTTTCTCCAGCTGCCCTTCAGCCTGTATATAGAATACTGTCTAATTTGTGTGTCATGTCAGAATTGTCTTGTGGAAGGATCTGAAGAAGGAAGTGCTAATTACTTTACAGATTACATGGAAGTTGTTCTAGATGGAGGAGGTGCCATTGGGGAAAAAAAGAACTAACTACTAATGGCATATGAACTAATTGGAAATATGTAGATAACTGAGACTAAAATTCTAAAGGGCCTTGAAAGTTAAGCTAAATCTTTGTATTCCAATTCTGTGCCATTAGTCACTGCATAGTTATGTTACCTGTCACAATAATGTCTTCCTATATTCTGCCTGTTTCCTGATGTCCTGATGTTGTTAACTTAGAAATAATGCATCTCAGAGGAATATACCAATTCAAATTTCTCTTTCTTTTCCATATAGGTGGATGTGGCTGTGGTGCATTTCACTCCATTGGTGCAACCAAAGATAGAGCAGCCATTTGAGCTTGTAGAAAAAGTGGTTCAAAGCGTTTTCCAGTTTAGAAGAAAATACTGCTTCCGTGGCATTGAGTAAGGATCTTTAATGGAAAATTCTCAGATAATGTTTCTGTAAATGTGTCAGTTACTAAATCAGTGGAGAAACACTTGTTAACTATGCATTTGATTTTATTCCTCCCATTTAAAGTTGTCCTCATAGTTCATCAGATCTTTCCATTTCAGAAGGGTTTCTGGAGACAAAGGTATGAGATTAACTTCTTTTGCTGTAATTATGAAACAATTACTGTGCATTTTTGTGTAGTGCAGTTGAAGTTGTTAATATTGCTAGGATAAATTGGTGAGCTTTTCAGTAGTTTTTCTGTCTCACAAACAAACAAACAAAAAAACCCAACCACAAAAATTACAGCATTTGTCGGTTGAGTTAAAAAATGAAAGTATCAAAATTCAAACTAAAAGATGGTGGTGAGAGGAGGGAGAATGTCATCTGTGGGGAAAGTCTGCTTATTTGGGGATGATGTCAAAAGGTCAAATTCTTGTTTCTGTGCTTGTCCCCTTATGATTCTTTAAAAATCCCCATGTCTTACTGAGGGAGTTCACTGAGTGCTGTAACTGATGTGGGCAACCTGCTGTCTGTTTACCAAGGATCCTGTTAAAACTCTGCCATAGCCATGTGTCTGACTTGGTGTGGGAGAACCCTAGCATTCAGGATTGTGGAACACGTGATGTTGCTGCTGTTAGGACTAGAGGCATGCTGCTGCAGCTTGGGCTAGCTGAATGTCTCTGGGCATGGTTTTGGTCCTGATGCAGTCTAGAGTCACGGGGGATGCCACTATACTGATCTACAAGTAGTATATGTCACTGTTTTAAAGGAGAACATAGAATTTTGCCTCCACCTTTGGGTTGTTTTTTTGTTTGAGGCAGTGAATGCCATTGATGTCTGGGATGCAGACATGGGATCTAAAATTAGTACAGACTTGCCTGTGTTAAAATTTGAGTATGCATTTGGAGATGCTTAGAAAAGGAGGTGTATGAACTCTAGATTTGTATTTAATTTTCAAGGTGGTAATGTGGGGTTTTCTATGAAAAATGGTTTCAGTTGGCAGTGTAAGCAGAAGGCATGTGCAATCAGCATATCTACATTACCTAGAATATTTTTGCCAAAGTTAAAAAAAAAACAAAACAAAACACAACTCTTGTGTAATCTCAAATTGCTAATAACTGCTTGACATTCTTTTGAGGCAAGGAGAGGGAATCTGAACTTTTGAACGTCACGTATCCCCCTAGCAGCTTATCATACTTAGGCCCCACTGTGCAGCTAGGAAACACAATCCTCTTATTCTTTAGCCAACCTCATAAAAAGTAGCAATTAAGTTCCTTATAAGCAATCTATCACATATATTGTATAAAAACAAGGTAGTTAGATTTGTATGTAAATTCTGGGATCTCAGAGAGACATGGCATATAAGACTAAGCTATCAAGTCCATGAAGAAGAAGAATAGTGTAGTGTGAGTTGTTCATGGATATATTTAAGATGGTTCATAGTCTGTATATAAAAGGGTGCCAAAACATTCTAGGCTCCAGCTGTGTCTTTTAACTATCAAATGAAAGGAGAGAACAACTTAAGGAGGGATATCAAAATAAGGATTGATTAATTTTTAAACTTGCTGACCTAGATGGTGAACTAATGGGGACATTTTTGACTAAGGCCTGGAGTAGCACATACTCTAAACCAGGTTATTCCCAGAAGTTCCATCCTTCTCTTGTCATTTTAAACCCTCCTTAACTTAGTATTCTCTCTGCCCACCACAAGTCAACTATCACTGACTTATACAAAGCCTTTTGACTAGCTTGTCCAGCCAGCCTGCAAAGCACAGCTGGAGATGTGGGGGTGTTGCTATATTAGATTCATGGCATTTTTAGGTCCTATGACAGAGGCAGATCTTTTGAAAATTCAGGCGTGCACATCTACCATGTGCAAATTTTCTGCCTTCCTGCATTTTTGTGAGATATTAAAAAATAACTGCTACTAAAACTATTCATTAAAATTTGGTGACTCTGTAAGTGAGAGGTGGTAATGCATCTGGCCCCTGAGTAAATGAACTGATATGACTATCTCTTAATAGAGACAGAGCTGAAAACAGAATCTAGGACTCCTGGCACATTCTCCAAGTTCTAACTATTAAAAAGTGGATGATAATTAAATACTCCTTTCCTCCTTTTTAGCTTTTTTTGGTGTTGTTAGAATTACAGTATTAATGACAAGTGATAACAGTATCTTTGCCATTAGAATGAAACAGCCTGAAAGTAAGTCATATGGCTTGGATCCGATTTGTTTTGCGCAGCTTGACCTGTTGTTGCTCTCTAAATATGAGGCTAATTCTAAGAAGGCCCTGTGACTGTATCCATACCCAAAGCTCTCTTTAATGTTAGCAAACATGAACATACATGTGTTTGATGTACAATGTATGTATCTGCTTTCCCATGGTGTCACAACTTGCATTTGCAGAAAAAGAGCTCTTGGAGGTCTCCATTTGCTTAGATAATGGGCTACGTTAAGTGTGCCAGAGCTAAAATAATGACATGCTTAGTAGTAAACCTATTTTAAGGAAATTTTCCAGAGGCTCTTCTTACTCCTAAGGGAAACTAAATTGTTTGGATTTGTCATCTTCTCACACCTTGTAGGACCTTGTTTCCTGAAAATGGCCGTTTGAAAAGAACAGAGCAGCTGATGATGACAGCAAATGTTGATCCAACTCTGCGTCCTGTCCAGCTCTCCATGTCACAATTTAGAAACCTGTGCAATACATACAGGAAAATGTGTGATGAAGACCCAGGCCTTTTTGTGTACAACTATAGAGAAGAACTAAGGCAAAAGATGAATTCCAGGAACTTACTTGAAAGTACTGGTCAGCCAGAACAGACTGAAGAGGAAAATCAGCTCTAACAGCTGTAATTGCAGCAGACTTTTTTTTTTTTATTAGCTTTAACTCCTTGATCTAGAGGTTTTGATGCAGTAAAAGGAGGCTTATATATTCCTACATCTCTGCAGGTATGGAAAACCTACTTTTGAGAAAGTGGTGGAGAGAGAGGGCTTTCCTATTTCAAGTTATTTATTCCATTCAGCTGTGGAGAAAAGTGAAAAGAGTCCAGCTACACAAGGTTTATTTTTAACTTCAGGAGGGGAATGGTAGAAGACATACCAAGGACAAGGTATGTTGTGAGACACGTAATTAAGTTGGGATACTTCTAAAATAATTGAGTTTTGTATGAAAAAGTGCATTATTGAAATGTAAGGAAAAATACTTTCCATGCTTCAGCATGTAAGATGACAGTGTTTGGGGTTTTGTACTTTTTTTTTGTTAATCCTGGAACATCCTACTGTGCAAAGTAATAGAAAAAAACAAAAGCTCTTGTAGAAATATACTGAAGTGACTGGCTTAAAGGAAGATAAATGCACAGGTCACCTGAAGGTCTGCCAGTACTCTTCTCATTTACGCAAAAGTAAAGAATTTGGGATTTAAAGCTCCAGCTGGAGAAAGGCAACATGGTAAGAAGCAGAACTTGTCTTTTACTGTACAAGCTGGTAAAGAAAATAAAAAATACAGTCAAATAAAAGATTACAGGCCAAGCTTTGTTTTTTGTATTTACACATATGTATAAAGTATAAACAGCATCTTGAAACTTACAAAAAAAGAAATTTCAGCACTGTTGTGCACTAAAACACATTAAAATAACTTAATTCTGCTTTAAATAAAGTAAAAATGAAAACCAAAGAAATAAAATGCCCAAGGTATTGAAAAATTCACTTTGCAATGCTAAATTCCATCCCCCCTGCCACTCATCAGCACTTTTTCCACATTACTTAAAATACTAATGAGGCCATTCTTCCCTTCCCCTCCCCAAGAACTACATCATCTTAACTTCTTGAAAAGGATGAACTAATGAACAGAACTTGGCCAACTTAATCTAAATTTGATCCACAATAAATTAAAATAACTTAAGAAGCCTTTACAGCTGTTTTTGTGGAAAAAAAAAAAAGTATTAGTGCACAAAATCAGATAATAGTTTTCCTGCACCTTCCATGAATTTGCTAGTTTCAAAGCAAAATAAGTTTGTTGAACTTGATGTGGACTTCAAATGAATGTTTTAATTACAGTGCTTAGGAAGCTAGGATTTCACATGCCTCTCCACAGCTTCATAAAAACAGTCCTCATTGACTACAGATGTTAAACTCTGGACACTAAATTCTCTCTCTAAGATAGAGTTCAGATCCAGGTTTGCAGCATCAGAGTGACTGTCAAGGGACTGATGACGTTCTTGCATTGCCATTAAAGTTCCTCTGTTACGCTTTGTGCTGTTTACTTTTCTCTTCACTGGGCAGAAATGGCCACGCACCAGCTTTGGGTGCTCTGCTGTCTCAAAGCCATCTCCTTCCTCATTTTCAGCAGCCTTATCCCGTTCAGAGTCAGTACTAGGTTCCTCTGAAATCTTCAGCTGCTGGAACTGGATTTCAATGTCTTTTGTAGGGCTGCCCTTCTTTAGGCTCCGATAGTCATCGTCATCGTCATCATCACTGAGAATATCAGATTCTTTGACAAGAACATTAGAAAAGTCAGATGCACAGCTCTGTCCGTGTTTATCAGGAGACGAATTTTTGGGCTCCTGGATGGTCTCGGTGGTATGGCAGCTGCTGCTCTGAGTACTGCTGCTCAGGCTGCACTCATCAGAATCTGGGAAGGTGCCTTTCCCCAGGTCACCGTTCCACTCGCTACTGGATGAGTTCTTCAGTACCTTCAGGGACCTCGTGGAAGCTGTGCAGGGGAAAAAGGCAGTGTTTTTTCAGCAAAACATCACCTGGTTATACTGTCTGTCTCAATAGCTCACTTAGAAATCACAGTGTACATTGCATTCTGATACAAACAGTGCAGTCCAGTGTCAGAGTTTTAATTCTACCTCCTGCAGGGCTATAAGCTTGCCTTCATGCATAATCTATACACAATCACCCAAAAACTGTAGTAATGATTTACACACATTTTTCAAGAAAGCAAGACTGATTCAGGAACCTCAAGCATTAGAGGGCTAGAATGTAGGGGGGAGTTGAACTGTCCCCGTTCCTGTGGTGGTAAAGGGATTTTACAGACAATGCATCAGATGGAGAATTTGAAATACTAGTAGTTACTTATTTAAGTTAAATGTCTGATGTCTGTATTTAATTGGGGTATCTGCTGGGATGCAGATGTAGTGCACTGAAAGAAGCGAGACCCCTGCCTTTTGCTCCTTGTTTTTGCTTTAAATGTTACTAGGGCTGAGTTACTCAAGAGAACCCAGAGGAAAGAACACTAATACTGCATGCCAAAGGGAGTCTTGTTTCTTCTGAGCAAAATTAATTTAGGCCTTATTAAGTCTTCCCTTAAGAGAGCTAATGACACATCACAGTGTGAGGGATGGCAAGCTTACTTATCTTTTCTAGCCCTTGCCATGCACTGAGTTGTTGAGAAACTCTTACCACCTCCCTAGCCTGAAAAAGAAATGGGATCTGTGGGTCTGGCACGTGACGTTACAGTCACGGTAATAATTGCAAACCTTCTGCAGCACTGGAGTCCATTTTTCACTTTGAGAATGTGTTTCTTACCCAGTTTGGCTGTGGCAGGTACCCGGTTCTTGAGTGGGACGAGGCGATCTTTAGCTGTTTTCTCCAGTGGTAGCTCACATTTTATGTGACGTCTGAAATTCTCTCGCAGAATAGAACGGATCACCTTCACGATGTTAGTCTTGTTTTCACAGTCACTGCAAGGTTAGAAAACAGATAACTTCATTTTCCCCTCTGAAGCAAGACACTACTGAGATAAAATCTGCCTCCCTCCCTTCTGCTGATGTGCTTTAGTGCAGTAGGATTTTTTCAATAGCATGCTTTACTAATATCTTTGTGTTAGGCATTTCACACACTTTGTGTTTTCAGGTCTTGGTTACTTCCCCTTAGTAAAAAAGCTAAAAGGTAACTTCTCTACCAAGGGATTACCCCTTAAGTGGCCTTTATCTGAAAGTAATTTCTGCTAACCAACTAAGAGTCTAATAAAATAAATTACTTTGCCCATATTGTTCTGGAACTTATTGTTTGTCTGTGCTGATGTCAGACATTGGACCATTGCACCAAATTCACTTCCATTTCAAATTGTTACACTTTATGCAGTTAAATGCTGGCATAGTGCCTGGATTCAAAGAGTGAGAGCTGCATTCTTTTTAATTCCATTAATGTGATTTGTCAAATACAACCTCCATGTGAAGCTTACCTGCTGCACAACTGAAAAATTGTTTCTGGCCTGCCTTCTAGTTCTGACTTTGTGTGAATCAGTTCCCAGATACAGCTGTTCTCTGTTCCTGTGCATGGAAGAAAAAGTTATTTTTGTATATACTTCACAAAACCTTTGGCTTTAGAAGGACCAGTGTAGAGCTCCTCCACTCCTGAAGGCAGAGTTAACATAGCCATGGGTGGATCCACAGAAGATCTCACCTGAGACAGTACCCAAAGGAAAGTCCCCTCAACATTCCTATTGCAGAAACCTAGTGTTGCCTTCTGGTAACTTATCTCTTGAAGAGTGTCTTTCCCCCATTCTTACTGCATCACACTGCTTTCCAGCCTTAAAAGGCTGCCTCCCAGGTGTGCAAAGGATTTATTTGCTCTAAAAACCTAGTGACACTTTACACAAAACAGAGAACTGGATAGGATCATAAAGATCAACTCAAAGGGAAAATAAAACCACAGCCTTCTACTCCCACAAATTACACTGTCAATTTTCCCACTTTTGGTAAAACACAAGGGTCAGTCAGTAAACACAGCATAAGGGTTTCACCAGGACATCAACCCTGGTAAATGACCTTTCATTTCGTGGTATCTTTTCATTGGGAATTTCCATTCTGTCATTCCTTCACATGATGTTGTATTTTCCTGAACTCACAGAATCAGCCAACATACCAAATAAAGTAATGTCAAGCCTGTAACCTCTTGAGTGTAGAGACAACAGCAGATAGCATTTTCTTTACGCCTGCCTGTTTCCAGAGGCTCCAGAAGGACAGGTGGAAGAAGCAGTATTGCACAACCCAGAAAAGCTTTCAGTCCTAAAGTATTCAGTGCAAGGGCATTACCTGCTGTGTTCCCCAGTCGAACCTGAAGAGCAGATAAAGGAATCAACCAACGAAATTTAAATGGATCCAAGTCACCATGATTATGTGTGGCACGAGCATTAGTGGGCTGCAAAAAGAAAAGGATATTTCTAAGAGGTTAAAAATGGGGGGGAGGAGAAGTTGTTTTACTCTTAAAAGACCTGCCTCTGAAGAGAAACTAAATTCATTAGATCTTTTCTTTCAGTACCCTAATATGTGCTTGTAAATCTAGCTGAAATGGTGATAGACACTATCTTTAAAATTTTTAATTGCTTCAACTTTTTTTTAATTGGATAAGAATAATACTTAGTATACAAGTACAAGTAGGGAACAAGTATTCCATGAAAGAACCTGCAGACTGTTGATTGGCCAAATACATTAATCATAGAATCACAGAATTGTCAGAGTTGGAAGGGACCTTAAAGATCATCTAGTTCCAACCCCCCTGCCATGGGCAGGGACATCTCCCACTAAATCAGGTTGCTCAGAGCCCCATCCAGCCTGGCCTTTAAAAGCTTCCATGGATGGGACTTCCACAACCTCTCTGGGCAACCTGTTCCAGTGTCTCACTACCCAAACAGTGAAGAACTTCCTCCTAATGTCCAATCTAAATCTACCTTCCTCTAGTTTGTACCCACTTCCCCTGGTTCTGTCACTATCTGGCCTCCTAAAAAGTCCCTCACCAGCTTTCTTGTAGGCTCCCTTCAGATACTGGAAGGTCACAATAAGGTCTTGGCGCATTCTCTCCTCCAGAGTGAATAACCCCAGCTCTCTCAGCCTGTCCTCATGTAGCTGCTGATGCTGCCTACTTGGAGTCCCTCCATCTGTTACGATAGGCATGGTGCAGTACTTCACCACTGGTACTCAGCATATACAACTTGCTACTTGAATTCAGCATTCCCTTTTTGTAAATGGGAACAGAATAGGTTATGTTTATAATGTCCCTTTTCCTCAACTTCCAGGGGGATCACGGATCTATAAATGGAAGCCTTCAACTTACACACTACGTTAAGGCAGACTATGCTAAATGCCATCTAGAATAATGGCAATATTTCATATTCCACCTGGTGGAACTAACATGTGGTTCAGACAGAGAAGATGCAGCTGCTTACTAAATAACAAAAAAATACTTCTACAGAGATACTGAGCACTTGTTTCCACTGTGACTGCCAGAATTCCAGCCTAGAGAGGGAAAGAGGCATTTCACTGCAGTCACTCCCCCTTCAACACTGATATGGTCCACCTCCCACTGCAATAGGGTCCTGTGCATAAACACCCACTACCTCCACTCATACCAGGCTTACCATTTTTTTTTTCAGTTTGTAGTTCTCCTTATACACCAGTATTACAGCCCTCTTAAAAACTAAAAAAGAAAGAAAAAACAAAACTATTAATTACAGGTATAATATTCAATGAAAATCTTATCTTGGAGAAACTGATCATTGTAGTCATGGGAATATGAGGACAAGCACACTGATGGAAAAGCACCTGCATTAAGATGACAGCTGGGTTTTTCATACACTTGTTCATGCAATAGTAGTATTTTTTCTTCAGATTTTGTTCTGATCATTTAGGAGGATTAAGCCATTCTGCAAATTTATTCTGAAAATACCAGCAGTCCTGCATCCCAGACTGGACTCTAGGGCAGTATTGCACTATCCCTGCTAATGCATGCATGTTTCCATCCAGTGGAAAAGGAGGGAGGGGTGATGGTATGCAGCTGAGTCTCATCCCTACGTGAAACCAGGATGCGGCCATAGCAAACACAGCATTAACCCCAGAGCTTGGCAGTGTCTTCACTTGCACATATTAGGTGCATTTTCTAAGCTGCCTGCACAGGGTTTGAGGTGAAAATAAAATTCAGTTTTCCAAGTGGCAGACAAACTTTCTAAGCCAAGCATCAGGCCAGAGTCCTTTCCTTCATACTTGCACTGCTGGGAAGCATCCGGTATATGTGGATCACTGAGAAGCTCACCCAAGGAACCTGGCAGGTAGTTTCTGTTTGTTCTCTGCTAGAAGCATCTCCTTCCCTAACCTGTCTTGCTCCCCAGGGAAGGAGTATACAACAGCTTTGAGAAAAAAGTAACTTGTCTCTTATCAATCTGGAGTTGTTCTGTAGATGTTTTTATCCAATGACATTTTAAAGAAGTGGACAAGTGCCTAAGATACTTCACTGCAAGATTTAATTACTTAGGTAACTGTTAAATGATTAATCATATATATATTGTGGATGAGGTGAACTGTTACTTCTTAATTTTAAAAAGGACTTACGCTGACTGTATTGTTTTGGTAACTAATAAATAAAACTCTTATTTGTATGCTCTCATTTCCACATCCCTGTTTCAGGTTGAAATATGCTGGATGGGGATTTCAATGCCATATCTGTAAAGCAGAAGTTAGCCTGAATTCACATAATAGAATAAATCATAATTTTCCTACTAGCGTCCTTTGAATGCTTGTTTTAGCAGATTGCTCTGAAGATAATATTGCCTCTTGAAAATCACTGATTTCCGTAGTTTACATATAGGCAGGAAAGCAGATGAGGTTGGCTCACAGATCAAACAGCAACAGCAAACAAACGAATGAAAAAAGACTTCTCTCATATTAGGAAATACAACTATATATTTTTTAGGTGTGTCTACTCTAGCTATCACATGTCTACAGGGAAAGGAGATGGTGGCTTTTATCTTGTGAGAACATTCAATGTGGTAATCTTTAGATTTAAGAGGAGAGAGTCATTAGGGAAGACACTTACCAAACACTCTAAGTTCAAGGTCTTTTCTTGCTTTGCCCAGCGATGGAAAAGGATTCAACCAGGAAACTGCAGAGTGCATCAGAAGTTCTCCCATTGAGAGCTCTGTCACCTGTATTAAATTGTAACAGTATATAATATAAACAAATAGTACAAATATAAACATCAGTGCTTCAATCCATCCACGTATGTGAGTAAAATGTTAATGAGTACACATCAATAACTCTAAGTATCTATGTTTTCTGTGCTTACGTACAGAGAGAAGCAGAGAGACGTGCACTGCAGCAGGAGAAGTGTGAGCAGTCCCCTTTTTAATATAGGTAACAACTACAGAATTAGGGAAGCTACAGAATTAGGGAAGACATTCTTACTATTAATAAGCTAGAAGACTATTAAGTTGATCTGATGATCTGTCACAGCCATTTGTGAACTGGCTGATTTATTAGCTGTAACTTTAATTTCTATAGAGTAATTAGTACTAATGACACTGCCAATGGCAGAATTAATGGAGGTCTTGTACTTTGAGGCTGCTTTCTTCTGTGGGACACAATGTAACACGTGAAGAATCTCCCAGGCTGTCAAGTTTTGTTTCCTCCTAAGTGATGAGAAACCAGGTAGCCAAGGGGGGCGATTTGGCTTTTACTAGGAAGAACAAGACAACTGAGCTGGCATCTTTCATATCTGACCTCAGCCTTTACAGAGTTCATCTGCTTACTAATCATATGATGTAAAATGGCTAAGTTGAGGCCTTGCTGCCCCAGTTCTGGGAGAAGCATGCACACTGTTTGTTTAACTAATGGTTTTTGCTCTGACAAATACCTTTGGATGCCTCAGCACTGGAAGCATAGAGAATGAGAATAACAGACCTTAATGTGAACTCCCTTCAGTTGCCATTTCCATTTATATGGGTGAAAAAATTTCTAAGAACTCAGTAGCATAAAATCTGAATGCCATGGGGCATGGATAATCTCCATAATTTAAGAGGAAGGTTTTTTCTACTGAGAGCTGTCTACTTCTGCTTGCAATTCTTGACAGTCCAGAAAGCTGCTCCAGCAACTGTCTGAAAGTTTTACTGTAGCCTACTGACAAAAAGAAACTTGACAGGCAGATACAAAATGGAAATCAAAATATTAAAAGGAAATGGAGGAAGCCTAGCACAAATAAGTTCCCAAAATTACCTCAGGAAGAGATAGACACACAAGCAAGCAGGATAATGCTTCAGGAGTGAATAGAAGGTGGTGTTCCTTCTCTTACCTCCTTCTCTGTTCCACTTTGATCTGCAACCAGTTGGTCAAATACAGTGCCATAATCTTCATATATCTTCTGCATCTCATTGATGTGACTTGCTACTTTTTCCATTGCCTTCAGTGCTTCTATAAGGTTTAAAAATGTCATCAACAGCTATGTAATTCAGTTGTATTTTCTAAACATGACTTTTGCTTTTTTATTGAATTCTACTTGAGGCAGGCAGCACGATGCAGTGTGGACAAGGTTTGGTGAACAGAATTCTAGCTCTGTATCAGTGCTTTCTCATAGCAACAGTAGAGGGAATGCTTCTTGATCCAAGCATGTAATAAAGGCTCATCTGGTGTCTTAAGTGCCTGAAAAGGCTGCAAGAAGCATTCCAGTGATAAACCCCTAGACATATGAGTATTTGTAGCAACATGATAATAACCACAGTTAAGTTTTGCATCTTGTATATAAAGGGCCACTAGGATCTCTAGGGTAATTTATACCCATCCTAGATGAAGTCATCTGATGAGCTTTAGGAGCAACAAATTGCATTTGGCTCAACACAGAATAGACAAAAAAATACAGTGGATTGTATCCATTAAATTAACTGCTGGTGGCCAGGTTTTGTTTAATTTTTTTCCCAAGCAAGAATAACACTACATTTCATTAGACAGTTTCATCAGTTAATTCACAGAGGAGCTGGAGAAGGTCGCTTCATTTCTCCAGTACTGCTAGCTCTTAACGGTGCTGCCTTTTCCTGACCTCCAAGTAAGTCACCTTCAGCTTCGTTGTAAAGGCAAGTTAGTAGCAGTCTCGTGACTTTTTGCTAACAATGTGGTTTGCCTGAATCTATTTTGTTAAAATGACAATCAATCCATAAAATAAATCTGTAGGCTTTCATCCATCAGATGCTGACAGATCTGAACTGGAATTTGCCAGGGTGAAGTCCCAAGCATCTGAACCTAGAAAAGCAATCAACTCTAATATATGTCAGGCAGACAAGTCTGTCTGTGTGGGAAGATTGCAAAGCTTTGACAGACATCTCTTCTGTGCAAGCAAGAGTCACAGTCAAGCCTCAAACAATTAAAATTTCCTTCTGTGGCACTCAAACTTTGACAAGTTTCAAGAACTGAATAATAACCACAAGATGGAGCTTTGGTCAGTGTTTCCCAAGTGGGGGAAAAAAAAGCAACGCTATGACCTGATGTGCTCCTGTGCAAGAACTAAGGACAAAGACCCCAGTCCTATTTGCCATGGCAAACCTTGGACACATTTACTTCACAAAGGGACTTGGACATACCTAGAAAGACTTTTTGCTAAAAGCACTGAAAAGCTAGTTACTATTTTTAAGAAGAGGGAGGGAATTCTCTCTAGGTTTTGACAAGTTCTGAGCTACTACCAAAAGAGCTACCTGCATCCTCAGAAAGAGCTGGAAATGAAACTTAACTCATTCCTGCAGAAAAAAGAATGAAGTTACCTGTCAAATGATAGTGCTCCTCACTCTCGTTGTCTGTCAGAGACACCAGCTCTTTTAGAAGCAGAGGATATTTCAGCACTCTCTGAACAGGCTTTATGAGATATGACTCCAGTGTAGAAGAGTGTTGCTTTGTAGGATTGCGAGCATCCAGAAAGGCCTTAAAAGCACTATCTGTTCTGGCTAGATGTAAATAAAGGAGTTGGTCAGTTGAACATGGAAGTCATAGAAGCTACAATAATCTGAAAGCACAGAATTGCAACTTGCATCCAGCACCAAAATTCTGAGTCTTTTCAACAGGTGGTTTACAACATAGTTTACACTGTTCATTTCATAATAAATTCTTGCATTAAATAATATACACAAGGGTTAGGAGAGCAACATGGATCAAGTTGAGATTATTCCTCAATGTAATTTTTCAACTGCATTACAGTGGATGGCAGAGGAAGTAAATCCTAACTCTTTTTGGAGTACGAGCTGGATTTGCAGACAGCACAAACTTGTGGAAGAAGCTTCTGTAGCTGTTCAGGCTACTGCCTGAAGGAATCTTTCCCTTCAGTTCTATACCACAGAACTGCAGATCTTCTCTATTCCTACTGAAAGATACCCAATTAGTCCTTGCTTTGTACAGATATTCTCTGCAAGTCAGTGAGGTTTGTTATGGTAGTTCACTGCAGTTTAAAATCATGTAAATGAATTACAAGAATGAAGTCAATAAATTACCTCTCTCAAGAACTTTCTGAACTTTGATGTGGTTTGCACAAAAGCCACTGTACAGTTTAAAGTGATCAGCATAATACAGAAAGGAGCCTCCAAGGGAAAACAGCAATTTCTGAAAGCAATATAATCAAAATATTAATTCATTACTAGAATCCTAAATAAATATTCAGGCACATAAGACACTGACTCAATGATGTGACCATCTGCTATGTTTCTATACATATCCTACATAGAGATACATGAATATACTAGTGGTAGTAACTCCATGTTGTCTTTGTATTTCTCTGAGTGTAGAGCTCAACCTATTTAGGCAAAGCCTGCAATTTTCTCCTTTCTGCCTGAGCAGGTAACACCACTGCAGATATTTTGTCTTACTGGATCTTTCAAGGAGTATAGGAGCAAAAATCAACAGATATGTAATAGGATATGTTGCACTGGGGAAAAACATGAGTAATAGGCAGCAAGGCATAAAAGTGCTGAAGCCAGAAGGGACACTGTAAAGAAACACAGATGATTGCTTTCCAAATGGTTTCCTTCTTTCAGGTGGGTGGTAATTTACAGGGCACCATTCTTGGATGAAGCAGAGGATGGAAAGATGTAGGAAGGACTGATTCATGGGTGAGATGTTTATAGAAAAATGCTTCCCAAAGCAAAGAAAGAGTAGTAGTGGGAAGTGGGGGGTTGCAAGGAGGAGGAGAAGGAAGAGGGGGAGAGTAGCCTTCTCCCATATTTTTAACTAATGTTTGCTCCATAAAAGGCAGCAAGTGTCTGGGAGAACTGCTAGCAGTCTTGCCCAATCCTAAGACAGTTATTCCATTGCCAGGGAACCTCCTTTCCCCCTGTACTCAGCACTGGTGAGGCCACACCTCAAATACTGTGTTCAGTTTTGGGGCCCTCACTACAAGAAAGATATTTTGGTGCTGGACCATGGCCAAAGAGTTCTTAAAGGCAGATTTTCACAAACATTTGCAGGCACACTACAGAATATCAAATGATGCAACACTTACCCGGAACTGGGATGGTGTTTCCAGTGTATTAAAATCTGAGGAGGAAGATATTCCATCTTCCAGGGTCTCCAGAAACACCTTCTGGAAATCCAGCATTTCTGGCAGACTGCCGAACAAGGACTCCATCTGTGAGAAACAGACATTACTCCAGGCACCAAACAGTGGTCTTGTAAAAGCAGACTGGTAGGGAGATGTGACAAACAAAGAGGTTCTAAAGGCCAATTAACATCTTTGTTAATACTCTTCAAACGAGTTTTGTAAAAAATCCTTACAAAAAAAGGCAACTTCTTAGCAGTTAAGCCAGAAGAACAATTACCCTTTAAAAAACAAAGTGACACATACACCAGACAGAAAAGCACTGACTGGTGTAATTCCTATCGTTATCTTTGTTGCTTGCTTTTTCTGTCATGCTCTCAGCAGTGAAAAACTTAAATCCCAAAGTCTTAAATCATAAAAGAATGTAAAACAACATCCTTCAGTTATTCCCTTACCTCATCCTGGGTAAGGAAGGTTTCGTTTTGAAGGGGCTCCAGGTACAGCTCAAAGAGGCAGCTCAAATCCTGCAAATAAGACAATTGATTCACTTTATATGTAACAGTTTGAAATTGTTCTGTATGCAATAGCTGTGGGATAGGGGTAATTTTTGGGAATTAACTAGAGATACAATTCTGTAACAAAATCATCTGTTTGCTGTTAGCACTAAAGTGATGCTAAATTAGATGCCAATTTATTTCAGTGTAATGCTTTTGTTTCATCCTGAAGGCTTTACACCTTGATTACAACAAAGAGCACAAGGAGAAGATGCTACAAGTGATTTGCTGTCTGAAGAGTCCATGTATATGAACAGCACCAAACATTTTAATCATGTATGTTAGATAAACCATATAAATAGCCACTCATTTAAACATCAGTAGTAATATTCAGAAGGACATAACATTTTAAAATCCTGTTAAAGTGTTCAGTTATGTTGTCAGGGTGGATGTGATCAAGGGCTTTTTCAGTCACTTCTTAAAAGAATTGGTGCCACTTTTGAAGACTTATTATCACACTTCAAAGCATGACAGCAGGGCTGGAGCCCTCTTCAGGGCTCTCTGACCCTGAGATGAGAAATGGCAGAAATTCTTATGGAGAAAGAATAATGAGTATCTCCCTGAAAATGCCATAATGAGTACATGCAACCTGCCAGGACCACCCACAAATCACAGTCAGCCTCAAAACCAAGGCTGTAGCTAACCAGATTTGGGGGCTTTTCTTGTTTGTGGCTTGGGTTTTTTGGGGGGGAGGAAGGTTGTTGTTGTTGTTGGGATTTTTGGGTTTAGTTTGGTTTGTTTTGTTTTACCTTGACATAAGACTTCTCAGTGTCCATAAGTTCTTGGATGACTTTCCTCAATCTCTCTGCATCAGAAAGGTGTCGAGCCAGTGGCCGTGGAGGTGGATCCTGGTTGTCTTTCTGACCTTCCATACTGCTTGCGGGGGCTTC
Organism: Galbula dea; assembly: GCA_013399015.1. Classification (NCBI taxonomy): domain Eukaryota; kingdom Metazoa; phylum Chordata; class Aves; order Piciformes; family Galbulidae; genus Galbula; species Galbula dea. The sequence goes on along the minus strand of VWZX01005120.1, from coordinate 552,732 downwards.
TTGGAAGTTTCGGCACAATGCGCTGATCTGTTCTGCACTCTGTGAAATGAGCAGAGAGAGATAAATGCCAATGTTTTAGAGTCCAAGTTGTACTACAATCTAGTTTTAAACTCCTCAAATTTTGTTCTTCTTCCAAATTCAGTGGCCATAGCATGCCACTGATTTTTGTCCAATATATATCCTGGTAGCTTTGAACACCTTAAATTTATAGCAGGTCCAGATCACAGCAGTAAAATGAAACAAAAAATTGCTAGTGATTTTTTCAGTGCAAATTATTTTCCATCTTCAGATACAAGCTTATGGGATGCAAAAGATGAGAGAGAACTCAAGGTATACCATACACTTTGATTCTTGTGATACAAGGATCACACTGTTTTCCATTTGTCTTATTTTGCAACACTCACTGCATCAAAAGAGAAAGAATTACTAGATAAAGAGCTTCTAAACACCCAGACTATCTGCTTTATTTGTCATCTGTTACCTATACTGTGCTGTGTGTTTATTTTCATATGATGAGACATGGAGCTAAGGGTTCAGATTCTAATGTCCTGGGTTGTCAAAAGATGTTTAGATGCTTTCTCTCCAAGGAGACAACCACATATCAAGACTTTTTGTTTCTAAAAACAGCAAAAAGAAGGCTAAGTCTTTGAGATTCTTTAGAAGAATGATAAAGATTAAAAAAAAAAAACCTCAGAAAATTTTCAAGCAAGGTAGGAACTGGAGATGGAACAACAACAGTTAATTTTTGAGGTAAAGATGGAGAAGAGAGAGATTCTTCCAACACTGAGATGATTTCTTGCATGACCATCACTAATATCCAAGAGCAACTACTGCAGGCAACAATCTTTAACACTTAATTTCAAAATTATTCCACTGGTCTCTTTCTTATACAACATTTTCTTGAAAGCTAGAATATTGCTACCATTGCCCAGTTCCACCTTAATAGCTGTCAGTATCCATGCCCTTTATATATGAAACAATTCTTCTTTAGTGCAACTGTCTTTCAGACACTTTCTGAAATACTGGATGGTTGCATACACTAAGCCATACATTATCTTCTATTTAGTGAATGCATTCAAATGAGGACATGAATGCTGCCTTAGTTCAAGTGGAAGTCTTGTTTCAGTGACCTTCTTCCAGTGAAGAAATCAGGAAACAAGTACATTTCAGAACTGTCTTAATCTGTACTAACTTATTCCACATGCTGTTTCAAGTGGTCCTTTTTGAGTCTCCTGATTCACCACCGAGTATCTGTGTAGCTAGGTTCACCACCATACTAGCCCATCAAATGAGAAAATACAAAAGTTATTCTGAAAGTGAGGTGAGCTGTAACAAAGCCTTCTGTAAGGTGGAGGCTAAATGCACTAGCAAAATGAAGTTGTCTTCCTCACTAATATATGCAACCATCTTCACAATCTGGTATAATGACAAACTGCAGGACTATGAAATTTAGATATATTTTGCATTGTCAACATTTATTAGGACCTTACAAAAAGCAATGCAAATTGAATGGTGTTTGCTGGAATTACAAGTATAACCTGATGGAATAAATTTAAAAATCACAGTTGCTTTGTGCCACTAAAATTAATTAGTATGTTGGAAATAAATCACAAGTTGATTTAGGAGATGAGAGAGGGGTGTATTTTAGAGCAACTTATAAACAGCAGAATGTCAAAGTACTTGAGCTTTGTTTTCTTTGTTTCTGATGTCAGAAAGTTTTGTATTTGTATCACAATGACTCAGATTTTATGTTCTCTACAGCTCAAGATGTGAGTGGGCAGCTTGATTTACATCAACTTGGTGCCTGATCAAGGACAGTAGATCATGGATATGAGACAGCCTACTGAAAGCAAATCATAAACATCATTATCAGGCACAGTTTTATAGGGAAGAGTTAGAATTCCTCTATTCCTCCTCAACCACCTTTACACATAGGGCAGGCAGACTATGGAGAACATGGTATGTTCTACATCCTCTTCAGTTTTGGGGCCTGAAATGCATCTGCCACCAAGACTCACTGGATAACAAAGTGTATGGAAATAGACAATACTACCCAACATAAATAGTATTTGAGCACTCAAGCAACATAATTTTGGTGTCACAAATTGTTCCACATATCCAGCCTAAGCCCAAGTCACAAGATTACCTCTCAGCCATACTGCCAAAGAGTAGCTATTTTTATAAACATTAGTGTGTTCTTAAACATGTAAGCACTCTGTGTGTGTAAGTCTGGGATTAAAAATATTGCCCTTGTCCTTCTGTGCTGTTTGTAGGCTCTGGTCTTTCCTCACAGCTTTTCTGCCCTCTGTCCTCGCCTTTATAGGAGGCTTTGAGACTTTGCCAAATCCAGACTGGATTCTTACTCTCTGTGTCCACTGCAGTATTTATGTTTTAGGTCAAAGCAAGCATGAAATGCATCTTCATCACAGGACAGAAGAATTTCACATTCACTCCTACACATTTTACAGATCTACATAGAAGTTTCTGGCAGTGAAACCACAAAGTGTACATTAAGTTCTGGACCAAGAGTCCAGTATTTGTGAGAAACTTCATAATAAATAAATAGGAATAAAATACATTATTGCTTTACATTTCTTCCCAAAAATCCCTGACCACCCATGTTGGGATCTCCATCGTTTATCCACACTGCTCTGGATGCTACTTTATGCCTTCCACACTATACAATGTCCTGCTCTTTATTATTCTTGTTGTTTAAACCAGACCTTTTTCTAGAAGGACTCTAGTAACAACCCTTAAGAACATCTCTTAACTATCTTTAATGTATGGGTAGGAGAGGCTCAACCTCTGCCCTGTTACTCTTTGCAGCTGGGATTTCAAAGCCACCTGGGTATTCTGGATGTCAACGCAGAGTTTGACTGTCTAGTGCCCTTAAACCAAGAAGTCTCAAGAGGAGCCCCAAGCTAACACTTCATACACCCTTTGTAACCTTGAATTTGCGATGACATTGCAATGGCTAACATAGGCAGATTTGACTCTCAGATCCATCTGGTAAACTCCTTAAGCACTTATTTTACTTCAGGTTCTTCCACTTGCACAAGATCAAGACTGTACTTAGCAAATGGTGAAAAAAAGAATATTTATTTTCTCACCATTTGGAGCTCAAGAGAATAAAGAGTTGGTGAAAAGAAAAGCCCCAGTGACTGACTGTGGAGAAGGCTGCAGGGTAGCTGGATGCAGAGAAAAGCTGAGGCAAGCATACAGTGGAAGAAACAAGCCTTCTCCAAAATCCATCACTTGAGCTTATGTATGCCACTTTCAGCAACATATATAGGAGACTGCAAGCAGCTTCAGCTTATCTTTGTCACTGAACAGCAGACAGATGAGTTTAAAAATAAAAAAAATTCAGACTAACAGTGCTAGATTTGAATGGCAGATTTTGGTGCTTATGAAAGTTTCACAGAAAAAAACCAAATACTTGCACTACTTCCAGGGGGGATGAAGTTAAGCAGCACTGTACTGTTTTATTGGCTATTTTCCCTGATTTTCCAACAAAGCTTTGTAAACCCTTCTACAGACCTAGCAGCATCCTGCCCCACACTCCCTTGGACTATAAGAAAACTGCAGGGTGTGTGGAAGCAGACTTGAGAAACTTTTTTTTATCCCTGCATGTGTGCAACTCATATTTAGGTCCCACATCCTTTTGCAGGGAGTATTTGCTGTGAATGCAGACTGCTTACAGTCACCTTAGAAGGGAAAGTTCTATGTGGTATGTCATTTCACATATTTATCACCTTGATCCATAGCAGACAACCACCACAGTGGTGCTCAGCTTGTCAGATGGAGATGAAGCACACCCCATTTTTAACAATTTTTAATAATACTCCTGATAAGAAATATTAGAGATTATTCCCCTAAAGTGAATAAAATGATACTCTTACAAAGAACCTCTTACAGACTTTTTTTTTTCTTCTTGCAGACAAGCTTATAATCATTTGAGGCTGTTCTATCCCCAACAGAGTTAAAAATCTCCATAAAATTAATCGGTGAGAAAGCAGAAGACAAGAATCAGCAGTGGTTAATCATTAGCACAACAATTTCATGGCTACCCTATGACTTTCTACTGAACTATACTGATTGAGCACAAATGCTGCACAAGGTCAATCGTTGTTAAGGTGTCTCTGCTCATTATTTTATCCTCATTTATAGCTCTCATGTACTGGTCAGGGCTTGTTTGAAAAGGACAGAAAGGAATATTTTGCATAGGCTTGGGGAACTCTACAGCCTAAGAAAGGCTCCCTGGAGGGGTTAAAACCATTGACAAGTTCTCAGGTTTCTGTACTCTTGTGCAGGACACTGAGTATATCTATAGGGTGATCATGAATCCTTTGAATTCCTTATCTGAAGAGGAAGCACACTCAGAAAACATCCTGCAGAAGCAGAATAGTCTTGTACCCTCTAAAAAACAGCTATCAGCTCAGCTCTGCCTGATGTATGTATTTCCAGGAAGAGTGAATGCATCAGTCAGCAGAAGAAATACAATTATATGGGATTTTGATAAATCAACAACTGGCCTGAGACCTCTCTACATCTCTCACTCTATGAAAAAGGAAAGCTTTTGCAGATGTCCAGCACTTTTTCTTTGTGTTAGAAAATGCTTTTCTCCAGAAGGCAGCCCTAACAGCTGTCAGTTTTTTTGGGGTCCATCCATCTACGGACTTCTCTGTTGTCCTCAGACTAGGAAGTACTTTGTAACCAAGCAATACAGAAGTCAAGAAAGTTGCAGGCCTTGAAGTCCACTGAAAAAGGTTCCCTTATGTTATACACCAATACACTACATGCACTCCTCTAAACTGTTCATTAAGACTGAAAAATGTCAGTAGAGTTTTACTGAAAAATGCCTTCTGGGATTTTCACCACAGGTATTTGGGCAAGACTGCTGCTCAGCTTCAGGCAACAGAAGTTAAAACAAAGCAGTAGCCTCAGTCATCACTCATCCTCTGGTCCTTCTTTTTTTTCCCAATGTCAAGGCCACTCAAGAGCATGAAGTTGTTCCTGACTGCTACAATTTTAGGGGTCTGTTTTCTTTAGAAACATCATCACATTTGGAAAGGACCTTCAAGATCATCAAGTCCAACCAACAGCCCTACACTACAGTTATCCCTAAGCCATCCTCCTAAGTGCCACATCTTGTCTTTCGCATATATTTTAATTAAAATGTTTAAAACATTGCTAAAGGAAAGATTTTTTTTTTTAGAAGTGTCCACTCAGATCCTCTGTAGCAATAAGACAAGCATACTTAGAGTTATGGTTTAAGGAGGGAGAAGCAACCCCTCTATGCCACATTATGAAATCTGCCCTGCCAGACCAGACAACAGGAATTAACAATGAACTTCTGTCTTTGAGTCAGAATCTCCCGACTTCAGGGGGATTTACATTAGCAAAGTCAGCCTGCTCTAGTAACACAAGTAGGTGTCACCAATTTCATTTAGAAAACACAAGTGCAGTAAGGGGAGGTGTTGACGACCTAAAGAGCACAGGTCAAGGCCTGAAAGAAGGCTGAACATACAGCTCTGTAAAACAGGCAAGATGCAATCTGCTTGATGTGGTGCCTGAGGTATTAATATGAACTGCATGGTGGCAAATCTTCCCTCTTACTTGCCACACAGAGAGATACCCATCTTTCTCCTTGGGTATAGAGGAAGAACTGCTGGTGACTTTAGGTACTTGACTGAAATGCTAGTTAAAAATCAAGTCATGCAGCAGAGAACTGGGCCTAAGAGCCTGCATCGACCAGGAGCTGAGGTGCAGCAGCTCCCACCAAGTTCATAGATGCTGTGCTCAGCTTCTCTAAAAAAATCAGCCTTCAAAAGTCATCTGACCCAATGCATACCGAAGTCAAAGGCAAAATAGAAGTCACTTCCCTCGTGGGATGTTAAATCCTGACAATACAAAATATAAAGATGAGAGCATCAGAAAAACAGAGAGAGGAACACTGACAGCCCAGGGCTCAAAAAGGAGACTCTTGCCGGGTAATATTAAAGCACGCAATGCAAATTCTCCCAAACCCTGGTCTTCCGAAAAATTTTTCATTCTTTCCTTCCCCATGTCCTTATCCTGATGTTGTCAATTTTTAATGCAGAAAGCTCATGTATTTTTCCTACCACCCATATAATAGCTTTAGAGTCTTCTTATATTCCCCCAGAAGCACCTTGATTGTAGCTCTTAATTTTTCCTCCCTCTTCCCACAATCCTAAATTATTTGTAAAAAAACAGAGAAATAGTTAAAGCATTCATATTGCAGTTCCTTCCAAATTTCCTGAAGAATCTTGTTAAAACCATCCTCCTCCTTGTCAAAATCTGGATTGTGACTTAGTCCTTTCTCTGACAGATGCATGAAATAACTGTTTTGAGTCCAGCAGCAAATAGCACAGGCAACCAACCCAGCCCTTCCCTTCCCCCCAAACTTCAAAAAGCCCAAACCTTTTCTCATGCAGCATACTAGTAAAAACTCACCCACCAGAAGCCATTATTTGATTATGAACACTGAGATACTCACTATTCATCAAGCACAGATAGCCTGGCATGCCAGTGCAGCCCCATACCTCAGCCTCACGAAGGAGCACCCCCCCCAGCTTAGCCCACGCGGCTGCAGAACTCACCACAGAAAAGACCCTGTGCAGGGAGCCGCACGCTGCTGCTGCCTGCTGCTGGGTTTTGCGAGCCAACGCTAAACTCTTAGCTCTGGCTTTACTCCTCCTGAAGGCGGGCATTGCAGCTTGGGAACACAAACTTGGCCAAAGGAAAAGGCCCCTCGGAAGTGAAGCCGCGGACGTCGCGATCCCCCGCGAACACACCTTCTTGCTGAGCTCAGCTGCACAAGTTTCTCTTTTGTGCCGTTTAACAAAAATCCGAGATGCTGTCAACATCCCAGTGTAACAGGGTCTCAGCAAGCGTAGCAAAGCAGAAAAAGACCTACTGTGTCTGTCTTTATTACTACAGATGCAGGGAAAACATGCCAGATGAGAAGTTTGGGTTTTTTCTAAATAGCTTGATGTAGTGAATGCAGGACAAAGTGCAGTTATGGCAAGGGGAGATGGGTTTTATCTCCCCAGAAATGTACCTGCCTCTGTGCCTGTGGAATTTACTGCATAAACAAAACATCAGGTGCTTTGAGAAAATTAGCCAAATACCTAAAAATATCTAGAGGGTGCTGACTGCCCTGAAGGTCAGCATGAATTTTCAGTGGTACTGATGCTCTATGTCAAGGGTATATGCCTCTAAATAGTGTGGCATACAAATGACCTTATAGTGATAAAATGGAGAACAAATAGGCAGCTCTTTCTGGATGATTTCTTTATATAATTGTCTTGTCCTTTATTTGAACTTTGTAGTTGTAATTACATCAATAAAAACTGTGCTGAGTAATAAACTCCGGCTTGAAAATAAGTCCCCATGTTGCTATATTTACATAAAACAAATCAGGCCTACAGATAGATTGTTCTTAAAACAATGTAACATTATATAAAACATTATGGGACATGACACCACTAAGCTGAAGAGTTATAAGACTGACAAGCAATTCATTAATAAAAGGAGAACTATACCAGTTATACAATAAAATACAGTAACTCCCATGTTCCCTCTATTGCAGCACTGTTATAGTACAAAGAAGTAGAGCTATAAGGCTTAATTCAACACTGCCTATTGCTCTCTAGCAAACCTTTTTCTTGAACCCAAATGAGACACCAAGTCTGAGTATCTATGTTGTTGGTTACAAGTGCACTGCTTCAGAGCTTTCAAGGACATTCACTTTCACACAAGCAGGACAATAACACAGCCTTCTCTTTTAATTCCTGCAATTAAACTTACATCCATCACTTTCCAAATCATTAGTGCAACTTGACAGCTCAGCATTTGCCAAACCACACAGCTCAGTTGCTGAGCAGCCCCCTATCAGAGGAACAACAATGCTGAAGCCCTGAAACAACATGCTACAGATAAGGCCCACAGAATGCATCACGGTAGTAGGAACCTCTTGTTTAGCTGATGGACCATGCCTTGTCTTTCGTTTGGAGACAGATAACAGATCCAGAGGGTGAGAAAACCACATAACAGAAGACTGAGGGAATGGTCTCAAAGGCATGAGAGAGGTTTAACCTGCTCCCAAAAGTTTCATTTTTCAGAGGACGCATAGCCTGGTTTAAAAATCCGATTATATGGACTACTGTGTAGCATCTACAAGGCTACTTTTCTCATCCACCGTTAACATGGTTGCCTCTGCAGTAGTCCACAGACCCTAGGGATCCACAGAGCAAAATAAAAAATCACTAGTCTATTGAAATTAAAGGCTTATAGTACCTCATAAGGCAGTTTAAAATGACACAGGTCAGGTCACCAGATACACATTTATTAGAAGAATATCTATATTTTCCAGAAAGGTAATGTTTCTTCATTTTCTATCATCTAGTCATGACAATTTCAAGCTCTGCTTCTGTAATAGATATGTGTTAAAACACAGCTCATCCACTGGGACCAGAAAAAAAAAAAAAAAAGGTTGCTAAAATTCAGGTTCAAGCAAAGAAAAATAATGACAGGTCTCTGTAATTCCATATTCAGAAGTTATTCTTCCCCCGATTCGTTAATTAAGCCATATGCTAGCTAAAAGATGTTACCAATTAACAGCTTGTAAAAAATGTGTATTCATTAGGAGAGAAAAAAAAAACAACAAAAAAAACCCCCCCAACAAACCCCAAACACCAACCAAAAAAAACCAAATTATGTTTTAGTAATGCTTCCAAATCCTATTGAGGGACTTGGATAAATCAAAAAAAGTGAAAAGACAAATTAAAACAAAACAGATGAATGAAAGTATTTTCTTTATAGTCTTTCTTCTCTTGAAGCACACAACAATCACTCAGGCCCCTTTAAAGAACATGCCTCCTATATAAAATTTACATGCAAAATAATCAATCACCTTTAAATACTTTTAAGATGACTGGGAAAATGACATAGGCTTGTTGTTTTTGCCTGTGTGCTTTGAGTAACACACATTCCCTTTACCGACATCTGGTTTTCATCTTTCCAATTTTGTGGCACTAGACTTCAGTGTTACCACAACAGTAATATCTTCTGTAACACAGGCTTCCCTCTATTGTCCCCATGTGCCTAGGTGCACTTAACTGTATTGAGTTCATTTCCCATGCTCTTAATGCATGACGGTAAAAGGCTAATTTTGCTGTCTGTATATACTTTGAATGAAAGTCAACAGTGGCTTGCCTCCAGGACAATTCTGAGCACTTGTGGTCTACTTCATAACATCAGTCTGGACCACTGGTGAAGGAGAACCATAATTTATATACATAATATATATTTTTCAGGTATAAGAGTGTGTATATATATATGTATGTATACATACACACATATGTATATATAAAATATACAGTATGTACACACATAGCCTGAACTAACTGGAGCTTTGTGACATTAGTGGTTTCAGAGCATTATAAGCTCAGGCTTAATTCAGCTAGTCTCCAGACCTCTACATTGATTTAGAGAGACTCCAGTTTTTACTTTTTATAAACGTGGGTGAAAAAAATTTCTACATAGTTTTCTGTAACACTTATTATACTAATAACATGTTTTTTAAATGCCTTTAAAATGCATTGTCAAGTCCAGTCTTAAAAAAAATTAGTTAACATTCCAAATGTTTAACATGAATTGTTGTTTAATTTTTAATTTGAAGCATCTTAAATACTGTTTGCAACATTCTCATCCAAAGTGTTTTGTGCTGAATATAAAAACTTTTCTCAAGTGCTGAATTAGAAACTATGGCAACCACTGAGACATTATCTTTGCAGTTGCATTCATTTTTCACAATGCACTGCACCTTCTTTGGAGATAGAGAGGGTGATTCTTATCTCTTCTTGTTAGTAACAGGCATACTGCATTTCAAGCATTAAAAGATGCAGTAACTCCCCTGTAAAGACAAACACAGAACCTCTGAACTCCACATTAACCTCTCCCCTGGTTTTGATGAGGTTTTGTTTAGGCACTACAGAAGGATTCTGCTGCCTCAGAAGGAAATAAAAACCATCTGAGTGAAGGTCTGCCTGCCCACAGTATGCTAACAAATAGAGACATAGGCGTACAGTGCTATGGACAAGAGGTGACAAAACTTGCAATCTGCTGGAACTTCCCTGTGCATCTGACTCAACTGACTGCTCACTTTTTAAAATTCTGCTCCCTCTTCCTTCCTTTCAGGTTCTTCTTTGTTATCTTTGATTTTGCAGAATCTGCTACAGGTAGCAGATGTTTTCAGTTTTGGCATTTCAGGTCTACTTTTGTCCTTAACATGTTCCTGACAGCACAAAATAGGAATCAAATCTCACTGAAGTGTGTGATGGAACCCAGAATGCACTCTTTGTCTGAAAACATGTATTGCAATTTTGTGTGACTTTGAAGTGACTTTGTGTTCTACAAGTAACTGCTGGGCACATCAGATACCTCAGCATGTGCTAAAACTGCTTAAATGCTTCTGCATTGCAAGGAAAAAAAAAAAGTATGTTATTGTTAGCACAGTCACTGAACAGTATCTCAGTCTTAAAAAACCCCACCAAATAATCTACAGCTGGCAGAGAGGTTACCGAGTTCCCTGGGTCTGTCAGAAGTGTGATTAGATATCTCTGCCTTTCATTGCAAAGCGAAATGCTGCCATCATATCCTGCACTGTAGGTGACTAGGGTTGCCTTTGAAGGCCCAGGGCAGTGGACTCCGAGCTTCCTGCCCTTCAGCAGTGAAGTCACAAGCATCTCCAGAGACACTGCTAACCGTATCCTGTTGCAGTGGATAAGAACTGTTGTCATATGCTTCTCTTTTCACCTGCAGGTAATCCCTTGTGGATTTTTCCCAGAAGACTACAAAGAAAAATGTCACCTCCCACTGTCTCTTTTCATTTGTAAGCACCAACAGAATTTCTTCTCCTGATCAAAACCATCCACACATTTTACACTGATAATTGTTACAGTGCTTTTGAGAGAATGTTTCCTTCAGTCAGAGAAAAGACAAAAAACACCACCTATCCCCCAAACCCCAGCAACGCAATGTAATAGCACAAAACAAAGCAACACAAGTCCACACTTCTGCACACAAGACCTGCACGGTCTCCCTTTGGTCTCCTTTCTTGCTGTTCTTGTGCCTCCCTACCAATAACTACACATGCAGGTTTCCATCTACATCTTGATCTAATCTAGTCAGAGGTTCACGCTGGATATAGCACCATTCACACTTTAAACTTTATGGTTTCAAGGCTCCTCACCACATTAACCAAAACAGGCAACTGTTGTATTTGAATTTTGGGGCATCCATAGAGTGGCTCTGCTGCATTCAGACAATTGCAGAATCAATCCAGCAAAGTGAAATCCAGGACTGGGCTCATTACATCAAGGCTTCTGTAACCTACAGTCCATCAGTTTTGGTGCCTTCTCTGAGGAATGGAATAAAATCACAGAATCACAGAATCATTACGGTTGGAAAGGACCCTCAAATACTGAAACCTAAATTAATTAGCTAAACTCTTGCAGACTACTAACAGGCTACAATTTCACTCATATCAATGGTACTGTTCTCAAAAGGAACATGATGACAGCAGGAGACTGGCCACAGCTCCACACTGCCAGAGCCAGCAACTCTGGTTGGGCTCACCACAGGCTGGGCTGTCTGCAAGGGAAGTACAATAATTAGCAGAGTTCCCCACAGGCTTCTGTTGTGCTTTCGATGCAGAACTGTCCCCTCCAGGCACAATCGAATCAAGGAAAACCACTGCTCAGGAACTTGCTATTTTCCCATGTTAGCTCTTAGACTCCCTAAATGCATCTCACATCTGGAAGGAAATGACACTTGGATTGCAAAGGAGTATACAGGATTTTGAGAGTATTACGTTGTTAATCCCAAGGATGTTAATTGCAGACTACTCCCCAAGCTTTTGGATCTCATCAACTGGTAAAGAGAAGTTCTCATGATTAAAATAAAAGAAAGATCCTTAATGTCCTATGGATGTTGAGTTAACCTTCAGGCAGGCAGCTCTCCTGCAATTAATGACATGCTGTGCAAGTGGGGACTACCTGGGCAATGCAAAATAGAGCTAATGAGAAGCTATCACCATGAACATCATTTAACTTGAATTGCCTCTATGCAAGAAATAGGTTTGGGGACATACAGGCATACCAGTACCTTTTTCTTCCCCTTATTTTACTTTTCCCAGAGGGACCTCTCTTGATCTTCTGACTCTTTCTGCTCGGCATTCTTTCAATATATCTCAACAACTGGTGTTTACTTCAGTAGTAATAACATTTGCCTTCCAAGACTTTTGAATTTTACAGTCTCTGCTTAAAATTATTCCACACACACTTTATCTTTTTTAAAATTTTTGGATTTTAGATTTCCCACAGTTTTATTTCAATGTTAATGTTTCTTTGGGGATGTTTTAGGGATAGGGAGTCAATAACTGACTAGCAAGAAAGTATGTCACTTATACCAAATGGAGAGAAATCTGTCAAACACGTTAACATACACACATACACTGCCACACCATCCTAAATGTAATCAAAACACAACTTGTCAGTTCGTACATTTTATGCACCTTATCATTGAAAATCTTCCTTCTAATTCAGTATTTCGCTAAATCACACAGAATGCTTAAGGTTGGCAGGGGCCACCAGAGAGAAATACTGCAGTAGATCATCTAGTCCAAACTCCCTGCTCTAGCAGGGTCACCTAGAGCACATTACGCAGGATTGTGTCCAGATGATTTTTTAATATCTTCAGGGATGGAGACTCTAGAACCTCTCTGCTTAATCTGTTCACCCTCACAGTAAATAATTTCTTCCTCATGTTTTGGTGGAAATCTTTAACTTGCTCACCAAAAAGCTGTACTAGGAAGCTAGTTAACTTTGGTGGGAAACAATAAACATTTCTTGACATTCACCCACTGAAAGACAATCATCCACTGCTTATATACACATATTTAGACTGATGATCCCTATCTCATCTCTGAGAGTGAATGTCATCACCAGATCAATATAATTACATGAATCACCACACCTGAATACACAGGATTACATTTACTGACAGCACCAATAGAGGGCTGTTGGGTGTGTTTTGAATATTGGTGCACTCAATTATCCCAATGCACATACACTATTATAGAGATCACATGCTTGTATGATGTTTTCTAGGTAACAAACCAGAGAAATACATTACTCTTAGCATCCACTCACTTTCTTCTGGAAGATAAAATATCATTCATAAACACTGAAAAATTCTATTAATTTTCCTGTAGGATTGGACTGTATGAGTAATGATTACTAACTGCTTTCACCTCTACTATTTCATGGCAGCTGTCGCAGTTGCCCTCTTCCTCTCTTCAAAAATCAAGCCACATATTTTTCTCTAACAGTTGAGCATTCAGACAGACTAGCAACAATATACCAGTTCTTTCATTCAGGTTTGAACCTAGAACTTCAAATATATATTGTACCTCAGTATTTTTACCCTTAAATTACTCTATCTGCATGAAAAGTTGATGGGGTTAGTCCTATTTCTAATGAAGGCATTTCAACAGTTTGAACAGTTAGGTAGTTTGAATATAAAATACTAATTTCTTCAGCTTATCATTACATGGCTGTGCTGTATATACATGAGGACCAAACCACAAATGCAGCAAACTCTTTACAATACCTGCTGATTTTCATTACAGAAATAGCTGTGTGAAATCAGATAACAGGGAATGCAAGTGATCCATGTATTTTGCATCTGTTAAAAGCACTGCTTTGGGAAGCTTGTTGTGGTAGTTGAATGATGCAGAAGTAGGAAGATAGGTTTGCTTCCTGGACCAGTCTCAATCTCTGCATTCACACCACTCAGGCACCATCTGACATGCAAATCAGCTGCTCAATTGCACATACAATTGGGTTGGAAGAAAACCTCAACAGTCATCCAAGATAGGCACACTTGCACCTTGGCTCCTTGAGCATGAGAAGCAGACTGTATACAGGGAGACTAAAAACCAGATTTCTCACTATAGTCCCAAACATGCAGACTTCATAGAAACATCTACTTCTCACTGCACTTGCAAAACCTCCTTTCCAGGAAATGGAGGACTGTCCAGAATTGGCTTCACAATAAACAGAATACACAAAATTCAAAGGCACTGGAAGGATGATTTGACATTATATAGGAAACTCAAGCATCCAAAAGCAAACTTCAGAAATGCACAAGTATTTTTTCTATTTTGTTTTCTCCCCTATATCTGTACATACAGAAATTTCAAGTAGGGCCATTATAGCAACCTGCACCTCATCCCTATGAAAACCTGACAGCATTTGATGAAAATACTCCACCCATGCTCCAGAAAATGCAGATTTGTGTTTGCCAAAGGCGCCATGCACTCTACTGACCAAATTCGTCACAAGTTCCTAATTTCCTCACCAGATGGAAGGAAAGGGAAATAGCTGTCAAAGAGGAGGAGACAAGGACTCAGTTAAGCTAATCTAAAGCAGCCTATGCTAGGGAAAGGTGCTGAGGGATTTTTAAACATAATATCTGTTCACTGCATTAAGAATGGTATTCCCAAGAAAAAAAACTAATTTTCTCCCTCTGCAGCATGAACTATTTTTTATTAAGAAGTGATGGGGATAGTCTGATCCTCATGGACACATGCTGATGTATGATCAATAACCTGTTCTGAGAGTAGTAGACTGACTATTTTAAATAAAGTCAACAACAAAGACAATTTCTATAAGTCTCTATATCCAACTTATTCTAGAACCAATTTTACTTCATTGTTTGAAAAACACAGAGCACCACTTCAGAAGCATAACAAAATCAAACCAGTTGGTCATTCTTTAGAAAGCAAACTCCTGTTAACATTCAAAGTTTCTCATCAGAGTAGCTTCCGTTTCTGCACCTGCAATGTAAATTTTTGAAGATGCCAGCATAAAACCATTCTGCATTCACTGACTATTTTTACCATGATTAGAAAGCACCACACTAGCTATTTTTACTAGGCTTCTGGAAGAACTCTAGGATACAGCTGAGAATATAATGAAGTTGTGTGAAATATTTGCAAAGAGTTTACTCCAAGGTTTCTCCTTATGACCTATAAAATATAGAGAGAATTTAAAGTGAAAATACATCTTCCCTCTCTAACACATTCATTTACATGAAGTTCCTTCTTTCTGTCTTTGAAAACTTAATATGATTTTGGAAATACTTCTCAAAAGATTCAGAGCAACTGAAAGTCAAATCACAGCAGTCTTACAAGAGACCTTAGAACAGTAGCTACTAATGTGGTACAGTTTCATCTTCTGTCTATATTCTTCTTCCACAATGGATATTTTAAATATATTGAAAATACAGAGTAAAGATGAGCAGGTAGTACCAGGCTACACTAAAATTTGAACTTTCTTAAAAGAAATCATGGGCTAGAGAAAACATTTCTAACCAATGCAGTTTTCACTTAAAAATCACAAGTAGCTAAAGGAAAAGTCACATTTTTTATTTATTCAGCTTTGTGTTACTTTGATGTATGGAGAGCTTAATTCTTGGCAACTGTCAACATACCAGGATTTAACTGAGCACCAGGAGCACAGATAATTAATTCTCAAAATGATTAAACACAACTAAACCTAATTGCACTGACAGGCATGCTCAATCCCCAGATTTTCTGGGGTCCTCTATTCTTCTGTCAACAATACTCCTACATACTCCAGAACCAACAATTGCAAGGACAACATGCCACTGCCACATAAACAGTGTTTTAACATAGTTTGAAAATGAACTGCAGCAGAATGTATTAAAAGTATAACATCTATCTTTGTTAAATAAAATAGAAAATAAACTTAAAAGTATTAAAGGTATAAATGGGGCATCCCAGGTAATACAGAGCTGACAAAACCAATGAGTATCTGGAATAGATGGTTCTCGATATTCATGTGTTTTTAATAGTGTTTCATAATATTATAATATGTTTAATAGTATTTTACAACTTAAGGAACAGCTTCCATTTCTGGAATGAAACAATCTCCTATTGCCCTTCTAATTCAGTTCTTAGTTCTCAGATGAGAGCTAAATTCTAAATTCATTCACTTCTAGGACTACAAAAAAAATGACTGACTGAAGACATGTTTGAATGTAGTACACATGCAACAAAAGACTTACTCCTTTGAGATTAGAAGGCACTTGTGAAATTCCTCACTGTACTTTCAGTTAAGATGATGGTTAATGTAAGGTTGGTATGAGATGAAGAAAATAATAGTGAAAAACAAACACAAAAATGCTCCAAAAAAGAAAAACAAAATCTAGAAATCAGACATGCGACCATCAAATCCAAAGCCTTAAGGCTGGGGTTTTTTACTTACATGTTACAGGACAAAAATAACCAAACTTGAAAAGGATATGTTCCCTCAGAGCCAAGCCATTACATCTACAGTTGCTGTCAACTGAAAGTGAGCATCTCTAGCTGTCTCTCCCCTGAAATAATCCCAAGCTGCCTGTTATTCCAGGATGTGCTCAGAACCTCTTAGCACCACCGACGTCTTCTCCACGGGGCTGTGCTTACAGATCTCCTCTCCCCCATGCTCCTGTGACATCACCTAATGCTGAGGTGTCTGCCCTACTGCTCCCTGCAGGCATGGGTCAAATTAGCACATGCAGGAAACAGAAGGCAAAGGGGAAAAATAAACCTATCCCAAATCCAGATGCTATGCCTTTTGAAGCTGCACAATTTCCTCAAACTAACTTTTATTAGCAATAGCTACTGTTCATCTGGTGAGCAGTCCCAAATCACAGCTATAAAAACAAAACCAGTTTAATTCCTTTTATACCAAATCACAAAAGCACACACAATATACACTACCTAAATTTACTGTGGGGTGCTTTTTTTTTTTTAAATCTACATCTGTTGGAGAAATCAAAAGGGTCAGACAAAAAAGCTCTGACAGTAATAGGCACCCTCCAACAGAAAGACAGCAATCAATTACAAACCATTTACAGAAATTGTAGAGCTGTCACAGATTTGTTTACAGCTGCAGTTCAAGTCAGACTACCTCTGATTGCCAAGACATTTTCCCCCCCACTTTGTACCTACAAAACTGGGACAGCTTCAGATAATTTGAAAAATCACACTAGCAGACCTGCATTTCAAACCAAGAAGTGAACTGCAATATGGCATGGGCAGTTACTTCAGCAAATTGTGCACAAGCCATTAATACTGCTAGACATGACAGATTTGAGGCTGGACAGAGAGTGGAGAGCAGACTTGTCTGTTTTTCCCTCTTTTTTGAGCTTTAATTGCAGCATGTAATTTAGAGCATTGGATACAATTTAGTGCATTCAGAGCAACAACTAGCGTACATGAATAGTTCTCTGTGAAGTTAAATCCACTTGATCTCTCCCTAATTTTCTGTCATCTGGTGCATTTGACACAGGTGATTAGGATTTGCTTTATTTCTCTGCTAAAGCAAAGCTGATGCTCCAGAACCTCCACTTTTCCAACAGGACAGGAGCACAGTTGTGTATGTCTGCACAGTCCATGGGGGCAGGTAACATGAAGCCCAGCTGGTCAGGGCTCCCCGAGGCACCCAGGAGAAACTGGCCAAGCACCAGGCTGCTGGTGCAGCCAGACACTAAGGCATTCTAAGCCTTAGGGTCACCTCTGCTATGCTCCTGCAAAGATGTCTGACCCTAAAACACTACAGAAGCCCTGAAACAGGATTCTCTCTTCCAAAGGAACAATCTGTCCTAGGTGGAGAAAACTCCAGTTGATTCTTTTCTGGTTGCAAAGTGTTTTCAGGAGTGTAAGCAATGTATTACACAGGATATAAGGAATTATCTCTGTGGGAATCCCTTGTGCAGCAGAAAATAGTCTGAAGACCCACAAACAATGGGCTTCTCCTTGCTCTCTAGAGAAACTACATAAAGTCACCTATATTAGACTGAAATAGATTACTATGTAATTCCAAAGTAAGACAGGATCAGCTTCTCTCAGTTGGTCTGGCTAGAGGTTCAATATATCATCCCTATTCTGGTCTTCTCACCTCCAAAGTTCTGTATGAAGCTGAGCATTCACTACTTCACCTGAAGTCAAACAGTAACTGCAGACAAATAAAGGCTCTCCAAATTAGAGAGTGGGAATCACTGGCTCCCAAACAGTGCACATCTCAAGTCTGCAGTCCAGTCTAGAGCTACTGACGTTAAGCAAGTGTTGCTATGGTCACTGCAATCTTAACAACAAGCTTGAGAAGTATTAGCAAAATGAAAACAAACTAAACTGCATCACTCAGAAAGCTGTAGCACCTTTACTGTTCTCTGCAGAATGGGGTTCAAGCAAAGAAAGAAAGATGAATTTGACAAGTCTCCACCTGTTTACCATTTGCCCCATCACACTGCTTTTGGAGATACAGCAGCTGTGCTATAGATGCTGACCTGTCAGAATGACCTTAAGATAACAAAACTTAGTTAATACAGGGGTTTTTTTCCCCTGAATTGGTGCCATATGTGAAATTCTTTCAAAAAATGCAGAGTGTTAACACTAAAACACTGTCTTTTTGTTCATAAGGACTGTAATGTCAAACGTGTTCTTACCCTGAAAGGTGGATCAGCCTTCTCCCTGGGTGGCACTTGGTCCAGACTGCCATCAGTACTGCTCCTTTTCAAGCTGGATGTGACATCAGGCACATTACTAAAATCTGCATTTGAAAGAAAACAAAATCTTAGAAGGTTATAGGATAGGAACAGGAAGAGTATTTGCTTTTATCTGCAAATACTTTTGGTGTCTAGTGGAATTACTACTGGCAGAGAGAAGGAATAAAAAAATTTCTATCCTCCCCACCCTCTAGAAAACAACACGAGTGGTCAAAGCAAGGAACAACTATGCCTGAAAAGTTTGCTTTCAAAACAGCAGCTGGACATCTAAGATCATCTGAAGCTATGTGTGTATTTCATCTGCCAAAATAAACCTAACACTCCTGTTAACAAGTGCCTTCAATGGTAACATTATCTATAATCAGCACACACTGTGGTGAGGCAACCACTGAGGATAGTTAAATGCACTCAGTAGTTCTCCTTGGAAGAGCACACTATTGTTTGACACAACATAGTCCTGAATCCCTTAAAGATTTAATAAGGAAAGAATTTTACCTTGGAACAAACATCACAGTTCATAATACGAACAAACTTCCTTCTCATTATTAATAGTTTAGCAATTTTACTAAGTTTGGAGTCCAGGTATATGGTAGGTGGCACAATGCAAAAAACAGAGGAGGTCCTGCCCTGCTCTACTTATTGAGACTCAAGACTGTAGCTTTCAATAACTTTCATGTGTAAACTCAAGATCTATCCAACAATGCTGAATATTCATTTAAAAAATTATGGGTTTTCTCTACATTTCCTCAATTAGCTGCTTAAAATATGCAGAGATGTTTACATGAAAATTCTAATTAAAACTGTTAGAAGTAATTTTTGATCTACAGTATTATCAATCTCAGTAGCTGGAAACAATGAAGCAGCTACCAAAAAAATATTGAGGGTTTTTAGCAAACACAAACAATAAAACAGTAATAAAATGAAGGATTTTTGTATAATTATTTGCTGTTTTGTTTCCTAGCCTCTAAGCCTCTAGGGTATAATTCACACCACACTACCACATTTTCAAACTCTTTCTCAACACCTACAAATGCTGAATATTGATTTTTAAGTGAAAGCTGAGATTCTTATTTAATTGCTGACTCCAGCAACTGAGGTGGTAATTAAAACAAGTATCACCCATCTTGCAGTAAAATCATGAGAGTTAGCAACAATGAAATTGTGAAGTACAAACATGTCTCTCCACCTGGGTGTTGATGCTGTCACGTCCCTGCAGAGCAGGACCAGGTCCTCTCAGCAAAACTGACAAACATGGACCGAAGCAGGGAAGAAAATGGAAATTTTAGGCCCATAAGAGCACACTGGAGACCATGAGGAACCTTCAGAGGAAGACAAATCATGGCAGACAGACCTCCGCAGGAAAGCCAGAGAGAAAAACCCAAATAACTCAGCACAATGACATCATGATACTTTTTCCCCCCCATGTGTTATTAAGGAGCTTATGTCAAGCTTGCCATCAAAGTTGACATTTCCTGTCCAGATGCCAAAGACCTGACTGCTCTGGCACTTCCCTATCCTTACAGGACCAAGGTCCCATTGCTTTTCTCCCCTCAAGTGTTTTTACCTTTTCCTCCCAGAGCCAGGTGTGGCTCCTGATATCTCAGAGCCTACAGAACATGCAATATCTCAAAAGTTACCACCTTTGCAGAAAAAAGGTATTTTACACAACTCCACCAAACAGTCACACATCTTCTTTAAGAACTTAACAAGAAGTCTGCCCTATTTATTTTATTATGCTTTTACCTCTCTTCTTGTGGAGGAATAATTTGCTCCTGCTCTCTGGACTTTTAAAGTAATTTTGAATCTCTCTTCTGTATATGGGTACACATCAATGTTTACTGACTTCCTCCACTTTCAACTCCTGGGTATACAAAAGGTAAGCCAACCCTTAAAAGCCGAACTGACTTTTAAATAACATTTTCTGGGGGGTGAGGTAATGTCAAGGATATTATTTCCCATTGTCTCCCAGTTTTGCTCTTTTTATTTGTCTTCTGGGTTTTAATGCACTTCTTCCCCATACCTCTGAACAGCATACACCCAAGATAAATGTTGCAGTAGTAAGGATCTGGAATTTGATCTCAGGTAGCTATCTAGTGAGTAAAAAACCCTATGTCCTTTCCCTTATTTTACAAAGTGACCATTAAACATTTTTGTCCTTTACAAAACAGGAGGTAAAACTAACCTAAGCAAGCAATGAAGAAAAAGCATGAATGCAGGAAGAGGAAGATAAGGCAAAACAATCAGCTGACAACATGAACAGAAGAAATCAGGATAACAACACCCAAAGTAGGTAAACAGAGTATTATATCACTTTGTCCAGATGATCTCTCTTTTCCTCCATCCTCATCTTTGTGTTCCCTTTGTAGTCTATATGACTGTTACAGGTAGGTCTGTATAGTCTTGCCCATTTCTGCAGAATTTGCTGCTGACAGAATGTGATGCTGATGGTAGTTAGGGTAAACAACACTAAATGTTATTTTAAACAGTATAAACTAAACAAAGTTATACAGAAAGGACCCAAGGTGAAAAAGGACATCCTACTGCACATTGTATGCCAAACCAACATGGTGGAGGGAAGGAAGGAAGGACATATGGCTTGTTGATCAGTTTAGTATCCGTATCCTGTCTGCCTTTCCTTCTTTTATTGTGGAAGCAGACTTCCTTTGGATCTGCTCCTACAAACCATCAAACTATTCCCAAAGAGCAAAGAGCACAGAAGCATCAACATCAGCTGCATAGCTAAAAACAAACCAAAACAAACAAAAAAGTCCCACAAAATCAAGGGGCAAAGAAAAAAAAGTATTACCTTAGAGAATGGATGATTTAGGCATAATGCAGCAGCAAGTTTAATATTGAAATTCTCTCTACTTCTAGTACTAAGTGGAAAGGGGGATAACGAGCTAAACCATAAAAAGATTATTTTCTTTAAACATTCAAATTTGGATTTAGCTCTACAATGGGATTCATATTAACAAAGATGTTCAAAAGTAATAACAGAAAACTGTTATCTTACAGGCTGGGTAACCACTATCATTTAAGGCAAAAACTAGCAATAAAACTGTAGAGAGCATGCTCAGAATTCAGAGAAATGTCACAGCTATGTGAGTAGAAAATCATTCTGACACAACACTTTCTGGACCTTTGCTGGGAACGAGCACAGAGAAGTATGCAAGGAGATGTACATTCTTAAAAATCATCCAAAAGCAAGGTCAAATCAACATCTCCTGGCAATTTTTTTTTAATTTAATATTATTTTTTTTTTTATAAAGCCCTATCTCTAATATTACTTACCTTTCTACAATTACATTTCTGACTAGTTAAAGCAAACATGGACTGCTTTGCTGGAAACATTGCTTGAGAGGCTTTCCAGCACAGTAATGGTGAGTATATCATGACTAGGCCTGCCTATATAGCTCCATTACCAGTACATTTGATTTATTCTACTGATATGCTTGTGATAAACCTGTCTGAAAGAAAGAAGGGATTGATAATATTAGGTTAAACAAAACCCATGTTTAAAGTATGTTAAATCTTTTAATATAATTTTTCTGTACTGCAGTATTCCTCTGTCATCACAGAACCTTAGGGGTTCGAAGGAACCTCTGGTGATCATCTAGTCCAACCACCCTGTCAGAGCAGGTTCTCCTAGAGCATGTTGCACAGGACGGCGTCCAGGTGGGTTTTGAATGTCTCCAGAGGTTGAGACTCCACCACCTCCCTAGGCAACCTGCTCCAGTGCTCTACCACTCTCAAAGAGTCATGTTTACACACACACACACACACACACACAGACACACACACTCTCATGCATGGCAAGTTGAAATGTTTGTCACTTCCAACTGGAAAGGACAGGAACCTCCTAAGCAGCTAGCTTCTTTTGATGTACAAATAAACTCAAAAACTCAGTGTGGAGGGTTGACCCTGGCTGGATGCCAGGTGCCCACCAAAGCCATTCTATCACTCTCCTCCTCAGCTGAACAGAGAGAAAACATAATGAAAAGCTTAGGGGTTAAGATAAGGACAGGGTGAGATCACTCACTGCCACGGGCAAAACAGATTCAACCTGGGCAAGTTTAATTTATTCCAAATCAAATCAGAGCAGAATAAAGATTAATCTTAAAAACACCTTCATCCCACCCCTCCCCCTCTTCCCAGGCTCAACTTTACTCCTGAATTGTCTATCTCTTCCCCTCCAGTGGCAGAGGGGACATGGGGAATGGGGGTTGCTGTCAGCTCATCATACATTGTCTCTGCTGCTCCTTCCTCCTCAGGGGAAACCCATCTTCAACTAAAAGTAGGCACAGAGCACACAGAAAAACAAATACATAACAGCATATCCAAGAGCCCTGTACGCCTACAGCAATGTCTCTTGCCACGTTGTTGCGGTGCTAAACATACAAGCGGTCAATATGGAAGTTACTCAAGTTTGAAATATCACGTTTGTGAGTGGTGAGGTGTAGTGAGTGGGAACACATCCTCTAGCAGATGTGCAAGACAGTAATAATCTGTGCTACAATCCCAGCCAAGAAACCAAAGGAAATCAACTGGAAAACATCAACACAACCATCCGGCAATTCATTCACCATCAAAAAACTATCAACAAATTCAAGTGTCACTCATCTTTTTTTTTTTTGTTTAATTAACAAAGAAGCCTTATCTACTTTCTACTGCTCACTGCAGAGCAGTGAAGAGAACACACAAAGTGAAGATCTTGTTTCTTTTATAATTCTTTTTTTTTAATAATACTTCAGAACTTGGTCTGGTTTAGATTCTTCCTAAAATGCCAAATAATCATCACGAGCATGTCAAGTGTTATCAAATGTCAAGCACTACGTAGGTGGTGTAACCATCCCCTTTTTCAAACTACAGTAAGAGGGTGTGTTTCCACCTGCCATTCTACTGACAATACCTTGAAGGAAAAATGTCTTCACAATAAGTCAACAAAGCAAAATTAAGTGCATTCAGTCTCTCACTCCTAAAAGAAACTAAGACCTCTGCAGGGCATCATTTTCAGATCCAGCAGGAGTGCCAGTTCTGTGCATCACTTGATAACTATCTTCAGTAAGTAAAGCAGCACTCTGACAGGCACAGGCAGTCTTGACCTTGGTAAACAGTGACTACACCAATATGGGTAACAGGGTTTCCAGTTTGCATCGTTTCTGAGATTGCGAAAAGAGTTTGCTTTGTATTAGAATTAAACCCTGTCCTTTTACATTATGCTATTATTTTTGCCAAAACACTAGGAAAGAGATGCCACAGAGCAAAAGGCAGCTTGACACCAGGATATTCATTCATGACGTAGAAGAGATGAAGTCTCCTACTCTGTCAAATTCAAGTGAGGAAACTGAACCTGGGTCTGTCTCAGATAAGGTAAGATGCTTGATTAACAGCTAGCAGTTTGAGTCTTTCCTGGTATCCCCAACTCCAGCTGATCCACTTTTACCACCAAACATTCACTACAGCAAATAGATCCAGACTGTAAAGCTCATGGTAAAACTAATCCCATAGGATGTGACTGAATCAGGCTGAAATTCGTCTGTCCTCAACAGGGAAGAGTGAGGCAGGATAGCAATTAATGACTAGAAAATGTCTAGAACTAAAAACTATGTCTGAGATGGGTAAGCAATGGTCAAGGCCAGCAGATACTGATCAATTATAACATTGGTCAGGAATATGTGTATGTTGGCAATTAGAAGACTGGCTTTCAACCATTACATGAAGGAATTTCTGGCTTACCTAGGAACAAAGATGCAAACATATTCTATTTCAAAATAGAATATGACAATTGGATCAATTGGGTTGTTGAAAGCCTTCACTAGCAGAGGACTGGACTCAACTGAGTCTGGAAATTCCTTCCCATCCTAGGTTTCTCTGTCACCACCAGAGCATAGCACAAATATCACAGATACCTAAATATAGCTGCACAAACAAATAGACGGCCAGAAGCCTCTGTCAGTAGAACACAAGAAATACTTCAAGTTTCATTAGTGCTGGTGTGTAAAGATCCCAGAAAAGTTTATGACTAACAGAATGCTTATATCACAAGTACACATTGGTGAAGAAGCCCTTGCAGTTGTCCTATACACCAGTCGTTCGCTGATTCCAGCTCAGATGTTCACTATTAACTCCAGTGGCTACTCTGCTACAAACTGATCTTTCTCTTGTGTTTCTCTGACACTTTAGAGGGAAATAAGGTTCTTATTTCCTGTCCACTCTGTTGCAGTTCTTGAGTGGCAGTAAGTTAGATTCTTCAGATATGGCAACACACACCCACAGAGCTTCAAGCAGTTATGATGGGCTTGGTCTTGTATGTGAAAGACATACACCCTAATCTCAGATCAAAGCTATCAACAGCATTTTTAACCCCTGGTATCGTCCAGTGATTTCAGATAGATGTTGCAAAACAACAATAAAGTAGGCAACCATTTATTTCTCAGAATAATAATAGGAATTCAAGCATGAAAAGATATGGGATCTGTAATTACAAGGAATTACAGAATGTCCAGTCTATCCACCAGGAAAGAAGGTATTCAATATTCCCAAATGCTCTAGAGACTGCCAGTAAAACACAACACAACCAATCTTCGTTATGTAAGATATTCTCCCTCTCCCCATTACAGAGTTTCCATAACATGGCTGCATGGTTTAGATGGAAATGGGATATTACATTTGGGTAATAAAGTTAAGCCAGGTGTATGGAAAGCTGCATTTTCCACTGTTGTGTGAATTCTTCAGACTGATCACTTCATTATGATAAGCTTGCAGCTCCCATATTCTTCTAGCCAATGTTACTATCAAGAGAAAAGTAAGCTTCCAAGAGAAGATAACAAATAGTTCCAAAATCTCCTGCACAAATAATGCTGAAGTCTTAGCCAACTCTCAGAAAGGTATAAAGCCTTGGTGGTCTTAATGGCTTCAGACTTATTGAAAAACAGGGACTGGTAGGTGAAGCATTCCAGCATTGTCTGGAGAAAAGAAATATCTCTGTGGTGAACTCTAAAAATGCTCCCTTGGAGACTAGTACTCATAACTTCAGTTAAATAGTTCAGCTTGGCATGTGCTTATTTCTTTTGTTTCAATACAACTCAATATATTTCAGGTTTTCAACAGCATATTTACTCTTTCTTAATTATGTTAAAAAATAGGTTTGTAAGCATTTCCTTCTGTGTCTTTTTCCTTTCTGAAAGACTTCAAGAAATATCTTTCAAAAAGTAACAGTTGATCCAAAGGAATTTACTGAATGGCTTTCAAGAGACATTCTCACAATCTCTGTTAAAGAAGGCATCCAAGTTTCACCAGGGAGATCTGAAAGGTTCTGGGTTCATAAGTTCAGTTATGAATATCTCATATGTCTTGCTTATGTGAGGATCAGACCTTTCAGTTCTTTGGCTCATGTTATCCCCTGGGATCAGCATGGAAGGGGCATGCAGCAGCTGACATCCAGGACAGACCCCATGCAATCTCTGCAGTCCTTTAAATTTCTGTCTAATTTGCAAAGAGCACATTAACTGTGGTCAGGAAGGAGAAAAGCAAGAAAGCTCTGGGAGGAGAAGACAAACTCCTATTTAAGATTTAAATAACTGTCCAACAACTGCCATTTTCACTAGAGAAATTGCTACTAAAAGTGAGGAGTGTCTAGAAGATGAGGTGTGGGGATAAAGCTGGAGTTGCTCCACGGTTTCCACCATGAAGGTCCAGGTCTGGAAACATCAGAAGGTGTTTGGAGGCATACAGTTCTTTAAGGCCTTCATACAAAAGCAGGGTTTTCTTCCTCTAAACCCACTTTGGCCAGAGAAGGATGATCATAAATCTGGTGATAAGTCAGCTGGAAAAAATTCAGAGCCCATAACTCAAGAATGGTCCAACTCCAGTGACATATGGAGAGCTAATTTCCACCTAGGAAAAGTGCACTGAAAGGTCCTACTTTACCTTGAACTGTTGATCTGCTTCCTCTATATGTAACAGCAGCAAATAAATGAATAATTTCTTTGCATAATAGCAGTACAAGCCTTGATAATGGCTGTTACACACTGAGCTTATTCATGAGTTTTTACAGCCACATTTCATTTCTAGACCAAAAATTTTCTCCAGGTAGCTTCTGCACTAAGGAAACAGATCTAAGAAAAGGCAGGTAGGCTGCAGCCACAGATGAGAAATAACTATTGACACACATCATACCCTTCACTGCTTCAAGCTGAAAGCCAAAGCAATTTGATTCACCTCTCATCTTCACTGAGGTTCTTTATGAATGTGGGAAAATAACTACCAGGGACTAAGTGCAGGTTCCTGTTAATCTCCAGTTAAGTTTTCTGGAATGTTACCTCAATTCAGTAATTTTAACTGGAAATTATGTAAGCTTTTAACTATTGCACAGTGCCAGTTCAGTTGTTCCCCCACAGCTGGTACTCAAAGGCAAGCATTACTACATAAGCATTCACAGTCCAATGTTGGAGTAAATTCAAAACAATCTGCAGGTAGTAACTATGGTTATTAACTGTACAGTGGTTTACAGCCTTCATGCTGCTTTAACCAACAATTAAAAAGAGAGTGAAATACTAAATTTTTTACCAATTCAAGAACTCCTTCCTCTTTCAGCCTAGGAAATTTTCAAGTTCTTCTGAAAGCTTCTGACCTAATTTCAGATACCAACTGGCTCAAATTTTCATTGCTAAACTAACATGACTTGAGCCTACTAATACAAGTAACTTTAGTTTCTAGAAAACATGTTAGAGAAACACAAAAAAAATGCATTGGATTTTAATAATTCAGAAAATTTTCAATCTCTGCAAGATATTTTGGCTTTTATCATTTGTTTTTGTCCTAGGCATTCTGTAACCTATTTTGGGTTAGCTGGAAGGTACGTTACAAGCTTAACTTCAAAGCTGTAACGACTGACTTTGGCATAGCCAGAAACTTCATTCAGGAATTCATTCAAGATGTTCAATCTGGAAAGGAAATTAGCATGCAGATGTCATAACATCAGTCTCCCCAGACAGATTTCTTAAACACAGAATTATTAGATGCCTGTCACTAACAGAACAATTGTAATTAAGACACGTAATTGTAAATAAGACATGCGATTACAGGTTGGACAAAAAGGTTCCCTTTACGGTCCCTCTCATCCATGTTTTGGCTTCGCGGAGCAAAGTATGAAACACCAGAAGGTTCTCTACATGCTTCCTGAAGGACAATGCAATCAGGTTGCTTCTTTTCACAGACCTGATACTACCTAGATAAAGAGAAACTCATACTTTGCCCAGAGTCTGAAATGCTCAAGCAGGACAAGTCTCCTTTGTTCTCAACCTTCAGCAACAAAAGTGATGCTTCTTCCTTAAACACTTCACATTCACACTTTTAGAAAAAGCCAGTATGTTCATGCAAATATTCTTGTATTGTACAGCTTGCTTAAGACACATTGGGCCACATGCTGAACACTGGTTCAGCTCCAGTCAGCCACCTACTTCTGCAAGTGTGACTTTTTGTAGCTTGCTTTATGCTCTCTTTTTTTTCTGAGTATCTGCAGAAACATCCATTTTGAACCTGGAGCAGAGTCCTTAAGATCCCTTGGGAGCTCCTTTGTTAGTAAACTGTATATAAAGAAGCAAAGTAATTTGACTCAGTTGCTAATTAAGTAATCAATAGGAGATACAAATTAGCAACATAATAGGATATAGCTGCCTGCGCTTCTGTAACAAGGCATGCTTAGCCCCTGCAAGTCACTGGTATCTTTGTATAGTGTTATTTAACTTTCCAAACTTTCTCTGTCCAAGTACCTGCCAGTCAGACCACTGTTCATACTTTTCATTTTTGAGCCTCACACTTCACTCTGGCTTCTTAGATTGTCACCTAAATATGTTTCCTAAGTGCATAACAAATGCTTTCTTAGATACTCTCTCACTGGAGGTCAGTGTCAGCTGCTACTAGCACATTACTGTTCTATTCCAATTCAACAACTGGAGATGTGTGACTGTGATATGGAGGAGCCCATGTCAGGCAGCTATCATCCTCTACAACTGTCAGCAAAGGCTGCAGACCACTGCTGCCATTAGGTCTTCTAGGCTGAGGCTGCTGGACATTCAGGGGTTCTGTCAGTGGCTCCTCTTCTGGTTTCTGCTGCTACTGCAGGACTGCTCACATGGGATGCCTTTGGCCATTCTAACAAATGGAGCTGGCCCTGCCTAGGTACCAAATGTACCACCCTAGAGGCACATTTTCTTCTCCATCTCAGATTTATAGACACAAAAATAATGAAATCAGAACGGAAAAAGAGGGAGAAAAAGAAGAAGTTACTTAATAGTTTAGCAAGAATTTGTGGCTAGCTTAGGCAGTTTTTATGATTACTCAACCTACCTTACCCTCCATGAAACATATAACATCTTCTGTTTGATGTGCTTCAAACTATGCCCACAGCACTGGTCTGTATGTGGCTGTCTCTACCATCATTAATAAATCTCCTTGCTGTCCATACTGTCACTCTACAGAATTCGGTAGGATGGGCAATGTCGTGGTTTATGCCTACATATTGTCACTGAGGAGAAGCAGCTCCAGAGGGTTAAATGGAGTTTACACCAAGAGAAAACAATTCGGCTCACTGACTCCACAGGGATTAAATCATAGCAGCATTTAGTAAAGCAGAGCAGAATGCTCTTTCAGTAGAAAAGCACAATGAAGAGCATTTAAGGCTGTCCCATTTTATAGCATAAACAATCCCTTAATTTGCAGCATACACATCTAACAAGAAGCCAACAGGACAATTTGTCAAGTGCCAGCAAGAGCTCATAAAACCACCACTATGGGGAAACACTCTGTATTGCAAAACATGCAGTAGGCAATGAGCCTTCCTACGGATCCAGCTTTTCATGAGGCAATAGTTTTCTTTGAATTAATCTCTATGCTGCTACCTACAGTCTCATGTATTGCCAGTGGCCAGACCTAGCCTTTCTCCTGTGATTCACAACAGTGCAGGGCAAAGACACTTGTGTTAACAGCACAAAAATGGCTGAGGCAGAAGCCAACCTACCACAGCTGTCCAAGACTACTGTAAACACACATCTCATCTCTGATCTTGCTTTGAACAACCACTGCAGGTCCTATGACCTCTATGAAGCTTCCTGCTGAAGTAAATTGGGTAATGAGCAAGCAGCATGAAGCCTCACTCTCTCTCTGGGACTCCAGATGTTCTATAGACAACGTGAAACAGCTTCATCAGGAGTGACTCAAACCCAGACTACTCTGCTGCCCAGGAGGCAGCACAACAGGTGGGAAAGGAGAGGGCAAAACCTATGCTCCAAAATGGCTACACAGGTGCTCTGCAGGAAGGTTGGCTGAAAGAGAGATTGCTGTCTCTGACAGTTAACTTTCCTTAAAACCAGCTCTTCCCTGGCACTTGCCTGCTTCCTGCTCCTCCTCCTCCTGCTTACCTGCCTCTGGACCTTCTCAGACCTCTGCACCCGCTGGTTCAACTCGCTGAGTTTGCAGAGGGACCAAAAGAGAAAGTTTTTTCCTTAATTAACTTCATCAAGGGCTCCAGCAAGTGTGGCTGCCAGCACAGGGGCAGGACAACTGCTGTGGGGCTGGAAGGGAGGGCTAAGGTGCTGCATGGGAGGAGGAGCAGAAAGTCTCCACATGTTAGCAGCATCCAAGCCTTCTTCAGAGCTCCTGGGGCCGCACTTCTAGAAAGATGGACCAGACAGGAACCTAGACCATGCACAGAAAGTAAGTGTTCTACCCTAAAGGTAAGGAGTAAAACAGGGAGCAAAAGGAACAGTATGTCCATCTTCTTTTTTTTTTTTTTTAAAAAAAAAAGAGTTTCTTTTCCATTTAGCTCTCTAACCCTCCCAGATGAAAGTGTTTCATGGAAAAGCATATCCAAACTGCCATCTCACACTTTTGTCTTTCCTTTTTTTTTTTTTCATTTTCCCTCTTTCTCTCTCTCTTTTAATCACAGAGATCTATTTACAAATGAGAGTTGATTTCAACAGTGTCAGCTAACCAGAAATTACAGCTCTTTTGGCAAAAACCCACTTGCTGGGTAAAAAACAAACTCGCCCAACTCTGACAGCAGCTCACATACTGAAATGGGTTTTCACACCTCCTAATGCTTCTACCTCCTGCCTCAGCACATTATAGATATAACTTTAGCCCACATGGGGTTGTCCTAAATATACAATTTTCAATTCTTGAGCCTTCCCTGTTGTTTATTCCTAAAATACCCATGCCATCTTACAATGAGACATTTTTTTCCTCCACAGTTGCAAGAATTCCAGTCCAATTCCCTCATATATTAATTCTACACGAATATTTGTTTCATTTCCTTAGCATTAGAGCTTTGAGCAAATGTAGCTGCTCTGTTCCTTGGTTTTCCACATTTATGAGTGCATTTTTTAAAAGCATTTCATCTCATTTCTTTGCCAGGATAAGCTTATTACTAGCCAAGCGGCTAAGCAGCAAGTACACAGTGTTGCCATGTGGGAGATCAAATGATATGACCATAGCAGGTCCAAAATACAACTACAAAGGTACAGCAACCTCTTGGACAAAATGAATCACTCTCACAGAAAACTGCCTGGGAATGATTTTTAGGAGTGGCAGAGTCTGTGGCTTTGGAGAAAGTCAATCACTTCCCTTCTGTACAGTAAAGGCTGCCAAAGTTTGCCACAAGGTATAATTGGGTATCCTCAACACAGAAGAATACATAGGAAAAGGCATTCAGCAGAATTATACAAAGGAGTTATAAAATTATAAACAAATGTGGACAAACTATTAACATCCAAGTTATATGAAGCCAGTGATTTAAAGTAAATTCTGTTTTGCTTTCACCTGATGGTTAGAACCAAGCACCAGGCAGGGTATTACTGTGTCACTTAGTGCTGAAAATTTCCATTTTCCAAGAACTTTGTTAATTTTAGATCATTAATACTTATAGTACCCTAAAACAGAGTTAATTTTTAAAAATCAGGAAGGTGACAGCAGAAACAGTGAGGTTTTTAATTCCAGGTATGTACTTTGAGCCAAACTATGCTGGGTTTTTGAAAGAGGTCCCCTCTCCACTGGCACCAGCTGTTTTCCAAAGGTCCTGCCTTGGAAGAAAAGGCCTAACATGGACAAGCAAATACAAGAAATTATTTTTTTTGAAAACTGTAATCTTGAGAGTGACTCATTCAACTCTGCCAAAGGAGGCAGAACAGTATTAAACACTGGATGTAGATTTAAGAGTCTCTGGTCTCCAAATCCCTGCTCGGATCATGAAATATCCCCTCTTCTTATCTAAAATCTTATTCAATCCTTGAGTGAGCAGCAGGACATAGAACAGTTAAACCCTTTATGATTATCTATTCATGCAAAGTAATGCCACTTTCTTCTGTTTCCATTTGAACCCCATCAGGTGATCAGACTCTAAGCACTGAATTCAATAAACATGAAAGTCCTTCTCACAAAGCTTAATTTAGAACTGTTTGTTCCATTCCAGAATAAAATAAATCTTCCTTAGCTGCTTTTAAGCAGAAAAGCAAATATACTATGTCCCTTTATCCACTAGTACTTAGAGTATAATACATACTCCAGTAATAATGGAATATTTGCACAGGTTGAAAATTTATCCTGGAGGAATGAGGAATCTAGTGAATGGACACATACATTTATTATACTGAATACTCCAGATACTGCTGGCCTATGGTATCAAGCCAATAAGCTAAATGATAGCCCTGGTATAATTATGTAATTAATTAGCTCTATCATAATTTTTGTTTTATGACACTAACTTTTACATGCCACTAGCCAATTTAATGGCATTTTAAATTGAAATAAGGCCCCTGAGAGAGATGCTACTTACTGTAGCACAAATCCTGTATTCAGATTTCTTTTAATTTCAAAAGATGACCTAATAAAATCGCTTTATAATTACATCCAATCTAGCAATTTTTCCTATGTGATTCTCTTTCTTCTTCCATCTTTAATTACGAAAAAAATTCTGAACAGAGTACTCTTGCCACCATAATTTTATACAAAAATCAGCAATCCCCTTCCGTATCTCTCGCTGCTCTCCTTGCCCAGCAGTACACCTTGCCCAGCTTTCCTGCAGAATTTGACTAGCATCCCCCAGAGGTGTAGTCAGGAAACTGCACCTTTTACAATCAAGAAACTAGAGCTAAATTTGCTTCTGCCGTGTTTGAAAAAACAGTCCAGGCATGGGAAGGAAGGGGAGCAAATCCCCACATACTTTCAGACAGGCGTTTACAAGTATTCTGGTATCACAACATGTACTTAAAATTTGTACTTAGGTTTCTCACTAAGGCAAGCACAGAATTTTAAACATAATTGAGTTTTAAAAAACAGTGATATTGGAAGTGAGGTGAAAGTTAAAGAATTACTGTCAAACTCTCACCATTTGCTGTGTTCTTTTTGAAGTTATCTAGAAACTCTTCCAGGAGTTGTGACTGGTTTGGAGGAGGCAACAAACTCTTTGGGTCCCTGGAAATGTCACCGTCTGACCAGGAGGCACATAAGGGTTGCCGGGTCCCATAATGATTCATTCTCAGAGTGAGCATTACACTTCTCTCTGAAAACATTAACTCCATCTGCCTGAGGTCAAGATCAGATACAGTCTCTCCATTTATGCTCAAGATTTCATTGGCTACTCGGAGCCCTGGGAGCATGTGAAAGGCAAGAAGTCAAAAAAAAAAAACAAACAACAAACAAAGAGAAAGGAAACCAAAAGAAAGAAAAGAAGAAAGAAAGAAACACACAAAGGAGAGAATACAACATGTAAATGGTCACAAAGCAAACCTGATGCTGATTCACCTTTTATTTTTGTGGTTTTAATTCAAATAGCCTAATTCTACAACAAGTCTATTAGAATGAATGTGAACCTTATCTGTGCTATAATTATACAGACCATGCTCAGTTTAGTAGGTGTTATACAGAGTAGAGCAATCGAGATGTTTCTTTCTAAAGATGCTACGGAATTTGGTGGGTGGGAGGGAAGCACAGCTTTCAAGAATATTTGAAGAGAGGCACTTCTCATGACTCAGATACCACCAGGGTTAAACAGCATAACACATTTCATTATCTGGGAAGAACAAGGCACTGGTCATGCAGACCAAACCATTCAGGCAAAACTGGAACAACAGCTGGTGGAGTCTTTATCAGTTTTTGCATAATTCTAAACAGTTACTGCAGCCTTTCAAGGTCAGCAGCAGCCATGAGGTCATTATGCTCAGGTAGCAAATGCAACTCTTGTCTGTGTTTCTGGATTTCTCTCTGGTTTTCAGAGAACAGAACTCATGTAAATCTGCTGTGCCAAGGAAGAGAAGCACAGCTGCTGAGCAGTGCAGTAGAGAAGGTGCTCACAGAAATGCATGCAGAAAATTATTTTCGGGAGGCGGGCTACTTTTCCTTGCCAGGAAAAGTGGGAGGGATGGATTTTGGAGATTGCCCAAGCCCATGAGGTTCCCCAGTGTGAGATGAACTCTTTTCTCCAGCCTGTTCCTCTGTGCAAAAGCACTTGGTTGGAAGGCTGAACAAGAACTCTCTCTGCTATATTGAAAGAGGAATTTGGTTACTCTGTGTACATTATCTTTCCTAACATCACATACTTTCCATGGTCTTCAGGAAATAAAACTATGAATTGTAATAGCCAAGAACCATTTTAAACAGCAGTATTAAAGCTCCATGTTTTGAGACTTTAAAAAGATAATGAAGTATTATTATGAAGTATGAAGTATTATAAACAAAAATATGAAACAATACCTTCCTTGTACGCCAGTCCATCAGGGAGAACATCACTTACAAATATACGTGTGAGGTGCTGGTTTTCATCAATTTGTGCTGTGACAGCAAAGCCTGAAGTAAAAGAGATTTAAATCAAATAAACTCCCTCTGAAACATTTCCCTTTTATTTTGTGTATTTTGTAAACTCCACACAACCAGAGGGAGGATACTTGTGAGAACACACCCATGGAACACAGAGAAATTATCACATTGTTTCTTAGCCATTGTAAGGCCTGTTAAAGTTAATAGGACTTTTCAACTTCCAGGAAATGTCAGTTTGTGCTGTAAAAAAAAACAAATTACATTTCAAAAAATATTTTCCACCTCAGCCTCATATGACTTTTCAACAATGCAGCTCATCATTATGGTAGAAATTCTGCAGTGTGTCCATCACACATAGAGGTGTCTTAAACAGATCCTTTACAGTTTGGAAACCCAAACTATAAAGTAGCAAATCCAACAGACCAGTGAGAATAAGACAGCCCAGGAAGGAGTAACTTACACCAACAGACTTGCATCTAACAGAACAGCACAGAGCTGCCTTAAAAAGCTCTCTTTCCAAGGTGTATAATTATCCCTAGGCATAACTGCCTCCCACAGATAAAAGGTCTGTCAGAACTTGTGTCAAAAGACACTGTTGATACTGTACCAACAAAGGATCCCACTACCAAAAAAGAAAAGGGAAGACTTTTGATTGTGGCCTGACTGAGAATAATTATATTAAACCTGGCAAAGGATATTTGTCTTCTTACAATTCCATGCTTGAATTATTTGGCCAGCACAGCAGAGTTAGAAAATGGACCCTTCCCAAACATAAGAAATGTGTTTGCCACTGTAAAACAACCAGCTTGGGTCTTTGTAGACTCAGATTTTCAGCTATCAAGGATGGCTCTACCTGCTCTTTGAGATAGAAAAGTCCTGAAGAGAGAAAGTAAGCAATGAGAAGAATAAAAAGAAATATTCTTGAGAGCTTACCAAAATCACTTATGTTTTCTGTCTTTTTAAGGTGAACGTGATAAACATTTAATGGACAAATTTCTATTTCATCATACACCTGTTGGAAAAACACAGTAACAGAAGCCATCAAATTATGAAATTGCAAGCACCAAAACCCAAAGGTACAGCACAAGAAACAAGCACAACATTCTTTGCATCAGTAAAGGGCCAAAATTTGCCGTCTTCATACAGAGAACTGTGTTACTGTGCAAGTGTCACTGGTATCAGTGGCACTAAATGCAGAGTAAGCTAAAGATAGAAAACCCAGCCTGGAGTAGAGACTGACACTTAATTTTTGTACCAGAAGCTCCACTTAAATCTTCAAATGGTTCTTGAAGAGTGTGTTTGCAGTGCTGAGGCACCCAAATGTATGCATAGGCATGGGCTGTGTGAATGAAGATGGCAGAATGAAACCCAAGAACAGCTTTAAAATCTTTTTTTAGATCCAAATTACAGATATTCGTAGCTGATAATTCAACTGCAGTTACAGACATCAGGGAGCTTTATCTAAAAGGAGTCACACTTTCCTGGTCTACTATGTATTCATATGGTTCAGGAGCACAATACTCAGTAGCTTCATCAACCAGTCTTCTGAGTTGTAGGCCATAGTGTCTTGGTTCCAGTTGTTTCATCTAAGGAATAAAGAGAATGAAGTTTGGAATTTGTTATTTATTTCCAGAATCCCAGAAGATAAAGAAGCAATAAATACACACAAAAAACCCTTTTAGAAATCATGCAAAAGTCATTTTCTAATTATTTTTGTGTTATAAACAAAACTAGCTGCATTGCTTAGAAGATAAGGTTCAAGTGCAAATTCCACTTTCCCTTACAGTCCTCCCAAACCCTTTCATAAACACTATGTCTGGGCTATTTGATTAACTGAGCATTGCTTTATGTTTCCAAAGATATCACAACTGTTTTCTGTCCTTTTGAACTTGCACTCACAAACATCTTTTTCTGTGACCACTTTTAATGACTCAGTTCCACTTGGAAGCTTTTTCTTCTTATGTAAAAGAAAATGTATATGTACGTATGTGCTGTGAGGAGAGGGGATGGGAAGCAGATTCCTAAAGGGTTTGCCTTTATTGGATTTTATTTTTATTGCTGGGTTTCATCTATGATCAGAGAGTTTCACCTATTTTTTTTCACCACATGAGGTCAAATCAAAAATCCTGTCTCAATAGGAAGTCAAAGGGAAATAGGAATATTCACAAAGGATATCAGCCTGAAAGTGTTGAGCCCCTGTTGGGAATATCTCTGAAAATTAGGATGCTAGTGAGACCACTATGAAAAACATTTTGCTTTGGCATATTAATAGAGCAACATTGCTAAAAAAAGGAGGAAACAACTTTTCTAAAAGAGGAGGAATGACTGCATCTCTGAGGGTTATTTAACCCCTTTAACACATCTCTGCAGCTTACAAAATCCAAATCTACTGTGTAAATAGTAATCATCTTAACATTCTCTTATGTGCATCAGTTTACAAGTTGCATGTGTTCTGTATGATGAACAATCATATTCAAATGCACTTTGTCTTTATGTGCTATCCAAAAGCCTTAGATGGAAAACAGAAATGAGAGAAGTATAAACCCCATACACCATGAATAAAAGAAAAAAAACAGCCAACCATTTTGAACTTTATCCTTAGACATGTAACATTCAAGCATGTTCTGTTAAGAAGTAAGATTCCTTACACTCACCAGAGCAGAATGAAAATGTAAGAAGGAAAAGAACCAGGACAGATGAGCAGAAAGTATTCAGCACTAGAGAATGCTTATGAAAAGCTTTACATACAGAATAAAAAGAAAAAAAAATAAAACAGAAACATGTTTAAGAAAAAAAAAATGACAATTTAAAACTAAATTTTCATGCAATAGAGACAACAGAAATTAAAAGTCAGCTTTACGATTACAAATATTTCGGAATGATGGAGTAGGAGAGGTAAGGAATTTCCTTTTCAACTTAATTTTATATTTAAAAATTTGATTTCCTCTGTCAGGGGTCTTTCACGTCACTGTAACTAGTTCCAAATTTTTCAGCTCTACCATGACATCTGGTGGTGAAATAACGTTTCAGACAACGCCTTTAGCCCTACTAGCTACAGTGGATTTTTTAAAAGTAAAGCTAGGCATGAAACTGTGTTTCTCCAGGCTTCAGTCTCCACCAGCAAAAGCAACGGAAACATAATTTCTTCTCAGTGATGTCATGAAGCCCTACTGTGACTTGGCTAAATCAGTGTGCTTACTTTGATTTAAAAACTGCAGTTCACCTTGGATTTTTAAAAACTTGTATAATTTAATATTTTTTTGTTTGTTTAAAACATTACCAGGTGCAAAGAGTCATACAATTGGATCCTTTCCTCCATTAGAAGCCCCAAAAGGTACAAAGTTCAATCCAGTTGAATGAGCTTACCTGAAAGTTCATACTAACATATGCCAAAAGCTACAGCCAGATTTTGTACAGAGCAGGACTTTTTATTTTTCCTGGTTTTCCCCTTTACTTGTGAAGTAAATAAACTATAAATACAAGGGATCAGAAAACAGAACTTGAGACTAAAAATTAAGTTCTTCTAAAAAGCTTTCTGCATAATTTGACTTGAATGGTGAAGTTGGAGATATATTCAAGCACTAAAAAATGTGGAGACCAAGGTGCTAGGTGCATTACAATGTTTTGTAGGTGCTTGTCTTTTGCCTGTAGTTAAAACTGGTATTTCTACTCTACCTTCAACCTGTGACTCAGTTTTCTGCCCCAAGATCTGTAGCAATCCCTCTCAAAATGCTGGCACTGACTTTCAGAAGGGAATGCACTCTTTGCAATTCACAAGTAGAACTGGCATTTAATTAAAAGCTTAAAATGGTCCTTTAAGAAGCAAATATATATGATAGCCTTTGTCACAGCAGTGTTAAATATCTTAATCTCCTGGCATAAACTCAACCAGTCCCCGTTACTTCTCTGTAACTAATCTGCACAGAACAACTGGGTTCGCCGCAACGAGGATGTAGTGGAAACATGCTGATATTTCTCAGGGATTGACTGCCTGGCAAAC
This sequence comes from Galbula dea, assembly GCA_013399015.1. Lineage (NCBI taxonomy): Eukaryota > Metazoa > Chordata > Aves > Piciformes > Galbulidae > Galbula > Galbula dea. Next base: position 514,262 of record VWZX01005120.1, on the reverse strand, counting down.
CATCACTGCTCTTTAAGCACTCACTGTGTACTCTCTCTTGAGCAGTGCTTCTTGAAAACCCTTACACAACCCTGCTACCTTGGCTGCAATACATAAATACACAAGCAAAGGAAAAAGAGCAATGTGGCTCAATACATCGGCAGGGAGATGCTGGGATTATGCTCTCACTATTCAGATATCCTCTGATCCTCTGATCTTCCTTCCCAAGTCCACAAGTATTAACAATGTGCAATTGTACACAAAAAAATAAATACCTTGCATGCCAAAGACAAAACATCTTCCACCCTGTGCTCTGGCTTGAGAGTCAGTGCCACTCCTTGGCCATCACAGAAGTGAACATACGTCTGTGTTTCCCAAGCACTCTCCTTCTGAATGCTCTCTGGCACTGAGCAGTAGACATTCGAAAAGTCATCAACTTGCTGCTGGAAACAGGGGAGAAACAAACAACATTTGTGTATGTCGCAAAAAAACCAAACCCCAAAAGTACAATTCCACTGACACTTTGCAGTGGCTATGTATTTAGACACAAAACTGTGTATTTCCCAGTGGAGTCACAGGGACGAAGTTCTGTCACCTGCTCTCTTTCACTGTCAAAGATTTGACTTTCTTGAGAATGGATTGCACTTCCTCTGCATACCCATTACGGGCATTTACATCTTTATTTCATTCATGTTAATTGTTGATTTCACTCTAAGTGAAAATATGTAGCTACCTGAATTGTATCACAGTGGGAATAAATTCTTGAGAAGAACTGAATAATACCATTTTACCTAATTAACAAAGGCAAAGAAAAGGGGAATTACTGTAATTTTGACAGAAAATTAAAATAAACTTCCAGCAGAGAGCACTGTGGAGCAAGGCTTGGCATAGCATAAGGAAGGATTAAAACAGGAACCAAGTGTTCCTATTTTATTTACAGTTTAAGAACACAGTTTCATAGCTAGCACAGGTTATTTGCCTGTTTACCATTTTGCTTCACATTCACCCTTGCTTCAAAGCCACTCTGCTTCATCAAATAGCATCCACCTTGTCATTTTCTCACTCCATTTTCACACTTCCTCCTGTACTGCACTTCAGACTATACCTTTCAAAGAAGCCACACAAGAAGAAAACCACTGAGAGCTGTCCAGAATTCACCCATATATTTGGGTCTATGTATTCAGCATATCACTTAAATACCCACATCAAGTCATTTAAGTTTATGCAAACAGGGTCCCTCGATTCCCCTTGCAGTCAATGGAAAAGGATGATAAACCCAAAAAGTTGTTGAACTGCCACACAAGACATATCTTAAGATACACTGAGGAGTTCTCAGGAATGCCTACTTTTGTAGTGGTTTTTCTTTGCATTTTTGTTTGTTTGGGTAGTGGTTTTGTTGCCTACATAAAGTCCTTTGATTATGCAATTCTTCCTCCTGGCCCTTCAGGGACACAAGCCCAGGGGCGCATTGCAATTAAAAGCTGCAGTAAAATCACTGCACAGGGACTGCTTCCCTTGCTGCAGCCTGCAAAGGTACTGAAAACAATCTACCAGTAGCAACAGAGAGATCAATATTGTTTTGTTTTTCCAAACAACAATTATGCCTCTGAAAATGATGTAGTAAGCAATCCTATCCAGGTAATTACCAAAGAATGCAGAAATTCAGGTTGCAGCTGACCTGGAGTATGGCACAGTAATAATTTGATGCCAGAGAGTAACACCAGTTTTGGCAGGATAATATTAATGAATTAATGACAATCACAAATGTTATATCTCTTGCTCAACTGTCCCTTTTAAGTAGTTGAAAATGAAATTTCACTTAACACATGTCCATGGAAATCTTATTAAAATTCAGCAACTACTATACATAACAGGAATTCTGTTATGCTACTGCAATTAATGAAGGGATGAAATCTACACCAGATGAAGTTTCACCCCAGTGGCTGTGGTTCCTGATTGCTCATAACACTGGTTATGAATCTGCTCGAAGAAGATCATTCCCATAGAAGTGTGGTCCTCTCAGCACTAAATCCAGGTACTTACCTGGGAATAAATGCTGACCTTCTATGGTGTAAATAACAGAAGGGAGAAAGGGCAATGTAGGCAGGCTGCAAGAGTTTAACAGGAATGAGTCAGACTGAATTCTCTGGCAGCTTCCTCCAGGGAAAATCAAATCTGTGTTGCCTCAGCTAGGGAGATGCTCCCAGTACCTCAGAGGTTTATAAGTACCACAACACAACAGCAGTTCTTCAGATCTGTACAACTGAAATAAATCTCTCTATTGCCAGAGATGAAAACAAAACAAAAACCCAAAAGAAACAAAAAAAAAAAAACCAAAAAAAACAAAACCAAAAGAAAACCCAAAAAACAAACAAATCCCAAACCATAGAGGAATTACGTGATGAGAAATAGGTTTAAGGCCTTCTTTTTTCCAGAAGCTCTTAATACTGGCTGCAGAACTTTGTCCTATATGAGCTACTTCCCTTTCCTTGCCACGTACACTGGTGCTCAAGCATATGCCTCGAGATGAACTTGCCCCTGTTATTAAACATAACTATATTCCTCAACTGCAGTCAAGGAACTGTTGCTTCATCCACATTTTCCATCTCAGAAAATCTTACATGAAAACATTTTTTTTTCCTGTTATGCCTGCAGTGACTAATTCTACAATAGTTCATTCATTCAGTGCCACATAAAGTTTTAACAACGATCCAATTTTCCAGAAAGAGGCGCCAGGATCTGCAGACTGTCACACGTTGTGCCACAGGGCTGCTGCAGGACCAAGAGGTTACTTCATAATTTCCTCCCACTATTTGCCTCTGGTTTTATCATCTTTTTCAGGGAAAATACAGCCTCCCTGGCAGAATTCACTATTTGTCACTTGCTGCACTCCTCAGGTAGCATTTTATGGAAGTTTTTACGCTGTTTTTGTTTTTCATTTGAAATCAGGCAGCGAATCCAGCCTGGTGCCAAAGTAACGGTTTTCAGAGTTATGATGAATCATTTCTGAGGAGTTGTATGATTCATCAAAATGTCAGGATCTTAAAAACACCCACGCTGTAGTTAATTCCCATTAAAAAAAAAAAGGGGTTAGAGATAAGTTTGAGCTACTAGTAATAATGCTAACAATAATAATAATGTTTTTTCTAGAAATAAGCGTGAGTTCCAGCACTTCAGCACCTAAACTGAGGTGAGTTTTTCAGTCTTGAAACACAATCCTGCTAAACTTTGTAAAAACCTGGCCCAAAATCTGCAGACACTGCCCACTCCCCCCACCCTCCCTGGCCCCCTCTACCTGGGGAGCAGGGCTGCAAACCCCTGCCTGAATTTGAAGAAGGCTACTTCTACCCAGAGCTGGGTCAAGCCAAACTGCATCCTTTCCATGCACAGCACCAAAGGGAGAGGAATTAATTCTGCTTGCTCCTTAGCACCTTCAAAACTTTTCTCTGTCTCCTCAGAAGGGTTCAGGAAAAGCAAATGCTCTTGTTAGGCCAAAGGACAGGAGGCCCACAGCAGATTCCATTGCACAGGGCAGCACCATCAACCTCCCAACCCCAAGGAGGTCAGCACTAAACCAAGAGACTGGCATCACAGCCCTTCAGGAGAAACCTTTGGGGGTCCCAACAGATTTTGTCTCTTCTCAGTTTTAGGAAGGACCAAACTTTTCCATGTTTTAACAAGACCAGATAGGAATGACTTGTTTGCCATCTCTGAGGAAGAAAATGGATGCCATGTTGTACCACATCCAATGGTACATTCTGGAGGAATTTATGAGTGTTCTCTAAAGGAGATGGTTTCACCCAGAAATCCCTCATAATTATAATTTATTTTGAACAGAGAAGAGTGATTTGGTTTGAATGCTTGCCCAACTCAGGAAATGACAAGCAAGTACTCAAGTAACTAAGGGAATTCAGATGTTTTAATATATTCTTCAAAGAGACATAATGTGAAGATACTGTCAGAAGGTTAAACAACACTACAGGATTAGCTGCTGTCAACGCCTTTGTCAGTGGTGTAAATTCTGCATAATTATATACTTCTTCCTTACCTAGCCATTAAATGAATGTACTTGAAAACAAACTATGTAACACCTAGTGATAAAAAAAAAAAGCAACATAAAAACCGATGAAAAACGATGAACTTTGTCACACCTTCCTCATGAGATTCATTACAGCTCTTCATTACAGTTAATAATTTTCAAGAGCAGTATTTCATTTGAAATGCAGATTTCGCCTTGTTGTCTAGTAGCTGGTACACAAACTCATCTGAAAGGGAACAGTACTGTAGCATGATTTTTTTTAAAGTTTTTCAAGCTTAAAATTATTAAAATATCTGGTTCAGGGAACAAACGAGGAAAAAAGACAGGGGGTAGATGGAAAGACAAACACCTCTTTGAGTCAGGCACATGATGCCATGGAAGAAATCATAGAATGGCCCAGGTTGGAAGGGACCTTGAAGATCATCTTACTCTAACCATAACCTAAATCCATCTCTAGCATACAGAAAACAATGTCCAGAAAACCTGCGCCTAATTCCATGTAAGCCCCACAGTACAGACAACCCTCAGTGGTGCTATATGTATGCAGTTTTGGAGAGTCCTGCTTTGCTTCCAGACCAGGGAACAGCAACATTATCCCCAGAAAGGCTGCAGGAACTGAGAGGGTCTGTGACCCATATGCCAGGCATGGACAAGCAGCAGCTCTCCTCCTCCTGGACACCAGAAAACATCAGCCACAGCTATTTACTGGGTAATGCCATTGAGGGGACGCTGATTCCTCTTCCTTTACCTGGGCAATCTCCAGATATATATTAACTCTCACTTCCCTGCTGGTATGCTACACAGACTTTAGACTTTATTTGCCTTTATACTCAAAACATAGAGGTTCTGCTGAAGTAGGCAAAGGGGAAAAACACATGTTGGGTTTCACCATACTCTGAAGGATGCTTTCAAACTAGCTCGGTTCTAAATCTCTCAGTGTACACGCTGTAAGGATTAGGGCTGCAAAGAAGCTGCTGGGGATTTTTGTTTTCTTTCTTTTAAAGGCTACCATGAATGTTTAGTAATTTACATTTAAATTATTTCATTAGCAGAATTATACTCCTGCCATCTAACACTAACTGCATTTTATGAACCTCTGTGGGGTTTCTGAAACAGTCTCATCATACACTTAATGAAATACATTCAGGATTTAAAAAACAACATGGTGCAGAATGAGGACAGTCATATCTTACCTCAGCAGAGTTGGCTGAATTCTGAACACCAGCAAATCCATGTCCTCCAGCTGAATCAAAAATCTATTAAAAATATTACAGATAAATAAATAGGCTAAACAAATAAAACCCTTTCTTTCCTACCTGTGTTAAGGAAATTCTTTGAAAAAATAAAAAATAAAACTGAACTAATAAATATCTATCAACAGGGAACTTCCTGTACCTTTTATCGCTTTATACTGACCAGAAGAAGTATTAAAGAAATACAAATCTCCCTCTATAAAGAAAATTTAAGCAAGTTTTCTCTTTCAGGTTACATGCACACTCACATTCAAATTTGTATAAAAACATTCATGTCCTTGTTTTTTTTCTATCTACTGTTTAGCAATAAGATTAAAGTAATTTACCTTCAGGCTCTGCACTACACTGGAAGTTATAGTTTCACCTTTTGGGATATTGTTAGGTACAACTACAAATCTCATAATGATTTAAAGGATTCAAACCTTTGCTGCTGTTTCCTAAAACTTCTTATCCTATAGTTTCTCTTCTCTTGTGACCAACCAGTTAGATTGACAGTACCGATGGAAACTTTTAGCCTAGTTTTAAAGGCATACTTGACCCAAAACCTGCACTATTCAGTAATGAAAATAGCTGACTACTGTGTCTGCTTTGGAAGTGACAAAAGCAGAAACTGAGACTCACATTCCCCATCTGTTTTGAAAGCTTAACTGATAGAATCTCACAAAGGTGTTACATTTATCAATGAAAATTTTAAAAATCTAATCAATTACTATGGATATAATCAGCCATTTTGGTGATAAGGGTTGTATAAACTCATGGATAGATCTATACAGTTTATACACAATGTTGAGATTTGCAGGTAATAACATTAACCTACAGAACTGCAGCTGCTTTTTTGGTTTTTTGTTTCCTTCTGTATTAGCAAATGCCTTTTGGATAATCCAAGACAGCAACAAACTCTCTCTTAAAATTTCATATGAAAACCAGTTTCTGTCCATGCAAATGAAAAGAGCATCACTTCTGAACTTCCTCTTCTTTGCTTCCCCCACAGACATAATCAAAGTATTTTATTGTTATGATTTTTCAAAACAGTTTAGCATTTAGACACAAGAAAGCAGATAAGCATTTAAGAAACTGAGGATAATGTGAGCCTAGACATCCCCCATCTGCTACAGTGAAGTTTTATTAACTGATTTGTAAGACTGAGCCACCTCATTAATGTTTATGAAAGCCACCCAACATCTAAACCCTGAACCTTTTGTTCTTATTAATACTATAAAATTAAACTTAAGATAAAATTAAAAACAATTCTGACAGAATGATGGTCAAGAATATACCATCTAAGTTTGAAACTAGGATACAGCAGATTGAAACATACCAGCACCAGTCAAATGAACATTAATTAAATCCAAGAAAAAGCAAGACACTTTTAACCTCTTGTTCAACACAGACATTGCAGCACAATGAGCAGAGAAGTGAGCTACACTTCTCTGCTTAAGCCAGTTTCCCAGTGGGCTGGAAGAGACAACAAAAAAAGGCAGCCTCAGGCCTATTTCGATTTTGCATGCACTTCTGTGCATACACAGAAATCTGAGCAAGAATGTGGCTCTCTTTTCAGCCACCTCTGGATTCATGGGGCAGTTTTCATGCAACACCCTTAAAAATTCGTCACTTTTATAAGTACGCATAATAGCCCTGTGTTATTCAGATGCAATACCTAGCATTTACATTTACCTCAGGTCATGGATGAAAATGAACATATTTTAGGGTCAGCTGGTTGCAAGCTTTGGCATAAGGAGGGTGAGGACACAGCAGGGGCACCTCTGCCTGCACCAGGGCTCCCTCCTCTGCACTTGGAAAAGTGGTGGAAGGGCAGCAGGAGCCTCCTCTCCTTGCCACAGAAATAAGATTCTCCGTCCCTGTGCTCGGCAGAATCCCCTTCATGGGCCATAAAGCATACTGGAGGATGTATTACCAGCTAAGATAGTGTGACCTATCAGCTCCACTGGGAACAGAGCTAAGGGGCATGAAAACCATTCCCTCAGGACTCTTATTAATACAAAAGTAGAGGTGTGGTACACAGAGACCAGCCTCGTCTGCTGGGGAACACAGGGGAAGTTACGTGTAAAGGATGACCCAGAGAAAATTTCTCCTTCAGTTCCCTAGTTCCCTCTTCCATAGGGCAGATTTCATTTTTATTCTTATTCAGTTCTACCATATAAACACAACTTGATTGATATGCTAAAATGTGTTAATAGTCACCCCAGGAAGTTTCATCCCAGTGTAATGCATAAATAAATATTTACCTATTAAAAACACAAACCACTAGACCAGAAAATCCTGACATGTTAGTCTGCAACATAAAATCTGTTGCATCATCTCTGGGACTATTGCAGTAAGTGTACAGATAGGTTTGTTCAAATATTCCACAAGATTACCAGCTGTACAAGAAGAGCCAGTTTTCAAGTGCTGATCATAGATTTTTGACTAATAAAACCAAAATACAAGAGCCAGGGAACAATAGCAACAAAGTCACTTAATGAACAATGCACAAAATTCTGCTTTGCAGGAGAAATAGCAGACATAGCAAAGGCTACTGAACATAGTAACAATTATGAGTGTGCATGCACCCCTCCTATGCCTTCTTGCCTCACCATCAGGGAAGTGTCTCTGTTGTTATTCAGCTTTTTTTAATGGGACAAGGCAGCGAAATTTCGTTTCACATGTAGCTCTTTTTTTACTGAGAAAATACAGACTCCTGAATTTTGGAGTTTACATTCACAGAATCACAGAATATCCTGAGTTGGAAGGGACCCCCAAAGATTGTCGAGTCCAACTCCTACTTAGGCACAGGACAACCCCAAAGTCACACTATGAGTCTAAAAACACTGTCCAAGAGCTTCTTAAACTCCATGAGAATTAATGTATGCATGGGCCTTTAGCTTCACAAAAAGACTCTGTGAGAGGCTGTAATTCCATTAGCAATGCAGCCCTTGAGAGAGGACACACATTAGCACAGTCCCTCTCTCAACGGCCAGCCTGCGCCAGCACACCAAGCCTGCACCAAGACTTCAGCTGCTGTGAACTGGCATAGCTTTATGAGTCAGCTGTCTATACCTACAGCTGGCCTTCTGGATGACAGTAGCCTTTTCCAGTTGGCATGTGTTGTTTTGAGAGGCCATGCCAAAGGTGGCTGTCTTTGCAGGAGCCTCTCCAGTTTCTCCCTTGAAGACTCATCTGTGTTACTCTACATTAAATTGCAGTAGTACTTCAGAGTCCCCAAAAGCCACACCATATTAAGGACTGTGTACGTAAGTTATCTCCAAAGAAACCCTACTTACAAACAGTTTGCAATGTGCCAGAAGACAGCTTTGATGGAGGGATGTCTCCTACCCTGTGCACCAACAGCACCTCACAGGAACGCCCTCAGGCACATGGTGTGATTCTTGGGGTGTCCTCTATGGGTTTTAAGAGCTGGACTCGATCCTATTGGGTTCCTTCCAGCTCAGACAATACTATGATGCTACAACACTATGATGAGCCCCAGCAGAAACAAGTCATTTTATGCTATCCCCAGCAAAGATCTACCTGAGTTATGGAAGGTCGCTTTTCTTTTCCTTTTCTTGTCAATGTGTCCAGTCCTTTAAGCGAAGAAAATATACCCTTCTTATTCCGGACCTTTTGTGACAGAGATAGGGTACGTTTTCTGAGAGCAGCTTCATCCCTGGAGCAGATCTATTTAAACACAAGAGACAGGCCTTCCTATATCACTGTCATAACAGCAAAATATTGACAGTTGTTTCAACTTGAGGCATGAGAGTTTCTTCTCTTCACCTCAATGTACTATGCCAAGGTGGAAGGACAATGGTTTACACTTTCAGTAGTGATGCTTGTTTTAGTATTCCAGTAATGACAGTGTAATATTTTTGTCATGGGGAAAAACTGGAACACCATAGGAAGGGAGAAAGTAAGAAGATCTTTCTCTGTACCAGAAAATAAGTTAATGAAAAGGCTCTGAAGAAGAATGATAACCTATCATTCAGATACGAAATTGCTAGAGGAAGAAAGACTCTCAAAATTGACAAACGGGAGATAAACATGTTATGGCATTGAATTATTAACAAGTAATGACATAAACCACACAATAAAATAAAAGTGGCAGAGAGAAATACATTCCCTGAGAGGACTTTCAGGACTACTATTCAGACTGACTTCTCATGCAGCGAATGTGGTCCACACCTCTCTGTCAAGATCAGCCTCACAGTCCAGACAAGGTCTGAATCATTTTTGTGGCCCTCCTCAGGACCCGCTCCAACAGGTTCATATCCTTCTTGTGCTGAGGACTCCAGAGCTGGATGCAGTACTCCAGGCGGGGCCCCACCAAAGCAGAGTAGAGTGGCAGAATCACCTCCCTTGATCTACTGGCCACACTTCTTTTGATGCTGTCCAGGATCTGGTTAGCCTTCTGGGCTGTGAGTGCACACTGTCATCTCATGTCAAGCTTTTCATCTACCACTACACCCAGGTCCTTCTCCACAGGGGTACCCTCAATCACATCATCTCCCAACCTGTACTGGAATCAAAGATTGCCCCAACCCAGGTGCAGTACCTTGCATTTGGCCTTGTTGAACCTCATGAGGTTCACACAGGCCCACTTCTCTAGCTTGTCCAGGTTCCTCTGGATGGCATCTTGATCCTCAAGTGTGTCAACTGCACCACTCAGCTTGGTGTCATGTGCAAACTTGCTGAGGGTACACTGAATCCTACTGTTGAAGTCATTGATGAAGATACTGAAGAGCACTGCTCCCAGTACAGATCCCTGAGGGACACCACTTGTCACTGATCTCTATCTTTTCACTCTAAGTGACTTCACTCCTACACATTTTAAACTCTTAGCGAAGGTGAAATTGCAGTGACAAAATTTTGACAAAATGACTCTTTTACTTCCTAAGAATATTTTGGTTTATTTCTTTTTTTAAGGTATAGGTCAGAAATACCAAACTCTGGAGTCCTTGGGAGCCAAAAAATGTCATGGCCATATTCTCCTTGTTCCAGAATTTGTCTCTGTAGAAGAAAATTGATTTGCGGTCAAGCAACAGGCAAAAGGGGTGAGAAGGGAACAGTGCTGTTGGACAATGCACGTGGGTGCAGCTGTGTATTGTCTCAGTGCAATTCCACATCTAAGTACAACATTAAGAAAGGCTTTGTGTAACACACCCATGAAAAGTGTATTCGGACTTACCAGTGCATGGAAGGATGAGACAGAGAAAATGCCAAGTCGTCCTAGTGCCAGTTTTGAAGGTCGACTGGCAGCAGCCAAAAGGCTCTTTGGGTTCGGGAGCTCCCCACCTTGCAAACTGGCTAGGTAACATCGCATTCGGAAAAGGTCCATGTTAAATTTTTCCAGGTTCTGTTCCCATTGCTGGATCTGTTCAGATATAAAAAGGGGCAATTAAAAGGAGGAAAAAGTCTTTGTGGCCTGCACTGAAAATTCAAGCTCTTCCCCAAACCCACAGTAAATTACTTTCATCTGGCGGTATATGGATTAGATTAGTTATTCCCTGCCAAAACACATTCAGTCATATTGTGTTACATCAACCCAAAAGATGGCTTGAAATAAAACAAAGCTGGTGGTCTTAAATGCATACTGACAAGACGAACACACCATGAACTTAGGATAGTTTGATAGCCACAAAAGCAGTTACATAAAAACACAACCCTGTAGCTCATGAAGACTCTTCTCCCCCATCCTCCACCCCCTCCTTTTTTGATACTAGCTTTGTTTCCTTCACTTTTATGAGCTGAGATTGTAAAGCTGGATGGCTGAAAGCAAAGCAGCGTAGCTATGCTAATGCACTGCACAAAGCAAAGTAGCTACGCTGATAAGTCCTCTTCATTCTTTACTATCATCCCATGGCCTCTGTATCTGTAAACAGGAGACAATATTGGCAACACAAGAAGGTATGTGTTTCTTTGTCTTACTAACAGGCTAAGATATTCTTATGCCCAGGCAAAAATGAGCTATACATACCCTATACAAACCACCAGACCAAAAGCTAGAATGTACATACAACCTTCGTGCAATTTTAAACGCATCTAACACAGGTGCATGCAGATGTAACAGACAGCTTAAGCCACTTTCAGTGTAAGAATAGGAAAGTGAAGAGACTCAAAGGGTCACTAGACAAATAAATTTCTGGTACACACTCATCTACACAAACACATATTCTTATGCACTGCATAAAAGTCAGATTTTGATTTTCATGTCCCCAACTTACAGACTGGTAGTTGCAGCTAAAATCTGCTCACAGAGTACAATATACATTAACACTGACAAATAGTACAAATAAAAAGGCAGCTGTGTTTAGTAGAGCAGGCACATTTACACATGGGAAGGGAGAAAGGCACGTCCATTAGGTTAATGTACACCAAGTTCACATAACTGAACATTGTTAAAATCCTGTCAGTGCTGATCTTCCAATGTCAGCTCCAATCACTGCATGTCAGTTATTCAACAGGTGGTTTAGGGCTACGAGAAAGTTCATCACGTTTTCTCTAATTCGCACTGACTTCATACCTTTCCCTGGCACACCCTGCCTGTCCCTGTGCACACAGGACATTGCCACCCTACACTGAGATTAGCCAAGGCTGGGACAAGCACTTCTGTGATTTAGAAAACATGCTGATAAATGTAATAAAAATCTCAGGTGAACTATGACCTGCAGGCTCATCTAGAAGCAAAATCAGTTCAGTCTTCTTACAATGCTGTTAAATATTGCAAGAATTAAACAAGTATCTTGTCTCTTAGTTTCAACAATGAAAAAGTAAGCAAAGACAGAGCAAAAAGGCCCTGTTAGCAAAATGGTGCCAAGGCTGGTACTACAACAGACAGAGGCCTTACATAGTCTGGCTTCCTTATGCATGTGCTCAGAAACTGTGGCATCAGTTACAGCTATACTTTTGGAAGTAAGAGGTCATTTTAGGTGGCAGGTAGGGTGAAGAAAGGAAAGACAACATACTATTATGTACACCTGTGAGTGTATTATATATATTATATATAATTATAAGTTACAGTGCACCCCTAAAAAAAAAAATCTTGCAGAGAATAACTACTAAAAGCAAAGGACAGAATCCACAAAAGCTTATCAGAAGAATTCCCAAATGTCCAGAGAAAAAGGACACAGATGTACACATAATGAAGATGCCTCGTCTAATCTCTCACCACAGACATCCCAAACATGCATCCTTTGCACCAGAGAGAGAATAATCTTTTTTTTCTTACATTTATTTGATCGTTGACCTTTATTTTGTTTTGTTTGTGCTCTCAGACACTCCTCACAGAGAATTTTTCTGCTTGCCAGCACTTTACGCATGGGACAAGTCCAATTATAGGTTTTGTGATGAGTTCTTTCTCTGTGTCAACACTCAACTAGAATGAAAACATGGTTGTCAGCTTTTCACAAAGCCAAAAGCTGCGAGCTCAGGTGAAGTCTTTCCCTTTGGGATGTCACTTCCATGGGTACAGAGCCAAGCCAACTTTGAATAGCTCAGGAACAGAGCAAGGCTTGTTCTGGGCGCTGCTGGAGTGAAGCATCCAGTCCCTATGGAGCACAAGCTGAACACAGGCATCCTTGTGTTTCTGAGGCCTTCTTCAAAATCCCCATTAAACATTTGTACTAAGTTCTATTTTAAAATAAAGATGATCTAAGAAGAGGGAGTGGGGTACAACATGAGGACATTCTGAGGAACTAATTAAATTACAGTGTTTATCAGTCACTCAGGATGCTAGCTAATCAACTCCAAAACCATCAGTAATCTCAATGTTACATTTAATGGCATTAGCAAAAGCTGTAGGAAGGGAATTTCTAGGATTGTCTTGTGGTCTTATTAAAACCAAGGATGTCTGGAACCAACTGGAAGCCACGAACCAATAAAAGCTGCTATTTCTCTAAGTCTTTTAAACTATGATAATTCTTCCACAGATTTATATTCTTGAAGACTAAACACGGGAAGCACACAAATAAAAAAGCAACAACTTCAAAGCACAGTATGACCTGGTCCATGAAGTTAATTTACAGCCTGCAGACTAGCTGCTGTGATTCTTATTCTGCTATTGTGTGAGGCAAATATCTGTCCCATGTGGGAGGACTGCCTTAAAGACAGCTCAAGCACTTAACTTCATCATGCACAGACAAAATGGCTCTTTTGAAATCTGCTCGAAAACAAAGGGGGAAAAGTGGATGCACAAGCTGTGGGAGCAGGACTGGGTGACAAAGGTTAACAGCAGTACAAAGTGATCCTGCAAAGAGATAAGAGATATGGCCCAACCTGGGGCACACCAAAACAAGTGAGCACACGTGAAACACGCTATTGTCCTTGCCTGCACTGCCAGATACAGCGCCCGGGGCATCCAAAATCATCCTGTCTCAGTCCTTGTTTCAAAACCTCCATGTGAATTTCTAGGAAAAGCATTAAGAAGCTTTTCCTAGAGGAAAGACAGGATATCATTCTCAGTACAGGCAAATGGTAGGCAAAGATTTCTGGGTTTAGTGGCACCATGATAGAGAGCCTGGAAGAACAGCAAGGAGGACCTACCCAAACAAATGTATTCAGACTAACAGGATTCTTGTAAGGTAGAGGAAAAAGGAGGCTGTGGCAGAGAGACAGAAAGGAGTAAAATGTGGGAAGCCTTAAGAATCAGGGCCATTAAGTCATCAACCTGGGTCACCAGAAGAACTCACGCAAGGAAGCCTCGTGCAGGGATAAGACAGTAATTACATGGAGAATGCTTGGTAAGGGAATGAGCTTTGGCATCAGAGGCTTAGTACAAGTATGAGTTAACATAGAAAGTAATAACAGCATAGTACTTTTGACAGTACTTTAGCAGGAATGACCATTTTCAGAACATAAATAGCCAATTCTCCTCCAGGTTAGTGGGAAAACCCATTCACACACTAAAAACCAATCACAAACTAATTACATTTTAAAGCATACAAACAGATAAGCTAAAAGAAGATACTTCAAACAAGGTTTCTGTTAATTCAATAACCCTGCTAGGTTTTCTCTAGGCTATCTCTGAAGTGGGAGTTTGGGAAAGGCAAGGAGTAAATACATTCAGACCAAACAATACAGACCAGTGGTTTCCAGCAGTGACTTAGGGACCCAGAGTTCCTACATGCTATACAGTTCTCTCTGCAGGTAACACTTCTAGTGGCACTTCCACTAAACATGCTTGGGGTTTGCAGACTGTAAAAGGGAGGGCCCCAACAGTCCCAGCAAAGGCAGTGCCAACAGCATGGCTCAGGGATGGTCCCTGGCTGCTGGCCTTTCTTACACTACAGTGCAAACAGCGTTACCAGGGAAGGACTGTCTACTTTTCAAACACCCATTCTGCACAAAGTAAGAAAAAGTCAGTGTCATAAACCCCAAACCAGCATGTGAATGCTGAAAAGCAGTGCCAGAAATGGCCCTGTATCAACTCAAGGTAGTAATACTTCAAGGAGTTAGAGGAAGGACAGAAGAAACTTCCTGGACAGCTCACTCAACAATGAAATATCAGTTCTCCAATTGCCATTTAAGGCAGCACAAAGCACAGGGAGGAAGGCCCACTCTCAGTACTTAAATGCTAAAAATCATTTGGCTTTAGTAACAGTTCTGATACCATATGGAAACATAAGCTCCTTGCTGACACTAACCACTATCTATAGCAGTAAAAAATTCAGGATTCTCCCTTATGCAACATCTTCTTCCCAGATGGAAAGTGTCTCTGTAAGCTGATGTAGGGAACTCTATAGATTGAAAAGAAACTTCTGCTGCTGTTTCATATGAACAGCTTTTCAACCACATTACAAACAACACGAAACCCTTTGCATTCCAGTCCGTGGTTCTCAGACAAAATTCATATTGTACCCATCTGAATAAATGAGTCATTTGGGTTCTGGGGACAAGGAAAAGATTTTTATTGTCATTACTTCCTAAAGAGAACTTGAAGAAGCAAAAACATCACTGTCTCAGAAATTCCATTACTTCAAAGGACACTATAGAGATACTGTCATAACTTATAGCTCAAATAAATAAAAAAGCAACAAAACAGAGTACAACAATGCCCTGCAATTAGCAATACTCTTTTTATTCTTCATTCTGCATACTGACTTGAAATAGGATTAAGAAAACTTCTGAAATAACAAGGCAACAGAGTTTTGTTTGGTTTGGGTTTTGGTTTGGTTTGGTGGTGGTTTTTTGGGTTTTTTTGTGGTTTGTTTGTTTGTTTGTTTGTTTACAACAAATGCCATCCTTCTGCTTGTTATGGAAGGACAGAATTGTCATCACTTACCCAGAGTAAATAGACAACACCGATACCGATCCCCTTATTTTTTTATGGCAACAGATAAACCACTTTTAGTTAGAGAACACATATGAAAACTTCCATTAAAAGTATCTCCAAGCATGTGCCTGTTCTTCTCATTAATGCCTCACCACTTCAGTGCCTGCAAGTGAATACCTATGGTTCATAATAATCTGATAAGTAAGTTAAGCATCATGTGCATAGAAAATATGAATCACAAGAGACACCTCTAAATAGCTTGGAAAACATGATTATACCAACATATTAAAATTTGAAGAGAAACACCCAGAATGCTTTCAAGCAACTATTATTCATATTATTGTTCTAAATTGAGACAACAGAACAGATTTATGTACCAAGTCCTGGAGCTGCGGTGCACAACTGTGAGGTAGATTTTCCATCCTTTTAAAAAGTCTTACAGGCACAGACAGCTCTACTTTTGTCTTAATGTGCAATATTTTGTTAAGAGCCCCAAATAATGCTAATATAGTCCCTTTCAATAACTTCAGTAGCAGTTAGATGGGGCTCCATATTCGCAGCAAACACTGGGATTTCTCTAGCAGGTTAAACAGCTAGAAAAACTAAAATATTTTTTTAAATGGGCTTGGAAATTAGTCTTGTCACCAGGGGATTTTCAACCTTGCTACCTTTATCCTAGTTCTTTTTAGTTTATGGGAGAAGTTACACCCTGAGTGAATACCACAACCCACAAAATATTTATTGTATATAGTAATATAAAAGCACGTGGCTATAGGTAGTATGTGCTGACTTGGGATTTCCAGCCACGCCATCAATGGCCTACTGGGACTGCCTGCTCTATGTACACTGCTCTCAGAGGTGCTTCATTGGTCTCTTGTAAAATTACAACAATACCAATAGGTATGTGAAGGGCTGCCATTTTCTCTTGAACAGTTACTAAGACCAGTAGTAGTAGTATTTATCATACCAGTAAACGCAGATAGAGAGAATCCCTGATGCAGGCCACAAGGCTGAAGACCTTTCTCAACCAGTTCAATTTCATCATCTCTAAAACAATTATTTCTCTAAAAAACCAATATTTTCCTCGTTATTTTTTGTTTGTTTGCACTTCTGTTTAGCATCAACTTTATTAATTGCTAGTCTGCAAATCCACTAAAGATAGTTATGAGAAAAGCTTCTCCAGTTCCTTTGCTGGACACCAGAAAGAAACATGTATAACCATTAAAATACCTATAGCAATTTTAAAAGTCCACGTTTCCTTACTGCAACTGCCTTTCAGATGATGGTAACTGTGAAACAAGAAAAGGTTTTGCTTGCTTTTAAAGCCCTGTGAATTACTGTCTTCAGCGGAGAAGTATTGGTTTTAAATCAATACAGATGTGAAAGAAAATAGAATGTTGAGGCTGGGTGGTTGCTTTTTTGAGAAAGAAGGAAGAAGAGGAGAAAGGGTATATAAAACTTATAGTTTCCAAGATAATTCCTCAGTGGAAACAAATTAAGACTGTGCCTCAACTCTCTACATAAAAAAACATTACAGTCCTTCTGATTTCAATCACATTATTTCCACTGACTTCCCAAAATGTGTCATCAGTGAAGTTTTCCAGTACAGGATGTAGGGCATGCTTATAAACTACAGTATTGGCAATACTATATACTTCAGCATCAATAGACTTCAGGAATCATAACTGCCACATGACTGAAAACACTAACAAATTTACACAAAACCAAACCCAGGATTCATATTCCTGTTGTTACTCAAGTGGTCAAAAACAAGTAAACAACCACTAAACAACAAAAGAACAGTTACTAAGCAACTGAGCTACGTACCTGCAAACTTTTCCCTCAGAAATAATGAGGGGTTTTTGTTTGTTTACTAAGTATATTATGAATTCTTAGTTACTAAGGCAAACTTGGGGGTTTTTTCCCCTTTGCAAAAGTCAATCTCTGAGACATCAAATGGAAGGATTAGGAAACCCAGATACCTATTGACTTTTCTCTCACGTGACCTTGCCAACCAACCTTAAGCAATTGCAAGGAGAGATTTTATAGAGATCAAAGGTATCAAGACTGGAGAAAAAGCTTATTATAAATTTATTGTTTGCTAACTACCGGATGTTTGCACATGATCCATCTCACTCTCTGTCTCACTGGTTTGCTCTCATTCAAAGTTTTGAGACATTCTTAGACAGAAGATTAAAAGGAATAAATCTTCTGCGGCCCTAGTGATGGACTTCAGTTTTAGCAGAACACAGACAATTTCTTTCAGGGCCTGAGCTGGAAAACAATGATAGTCGTTCAAGGACAGAACACCTAATTAGCAGATATTAAGAGAGCATCATTAATACTCTTCAGCTAGCTGTATACAAACTACTAGCACCACTATCTAATGGATGGAGGAGTAAATTGAGTTAATACACATCAGGATTTTTCCTCAGTGCATCTATTGCAAGCACTAGACATCTCTAGAAATCTGTATATTCATCCAGGTCTCAAAACCTACTGCAATAATGGGATGCCTAACATTTTTCTCCTCCATTCACTTCACTAGGCTCTGGACCTGGTAATAAATTATGAACATCTGAGCACTCAAGGGGCTTATGAACATGTGCACCACAAATCCCTACACAAACCTGCATATTTTTTGAACCATGTTCATATAGCTGCAGACTGAAGTATGCCACAAGAGCTTGACAGTGAAGTCAGCACCAGTTAGTCTGCCATTTGTCAAGTTCAAACCAGTATATAGCAAAAATTTTAAATATTAGTGACTAACTGTCCCCCTTTTCTTTGAATTGAATTGCTATAATACTCCAGTGGCTGTCAGGGATACCTAGGATGTAAAACTCCAGTCTTGACTTTTGTTTCTCATTTAGACTCCCTATGGGGCTTTTCAAGAAGTCTAGTGGAGTCTGGCCTTCTAGTAACAGCTAAATTTCAGCTGAAGCACATGGTTTTAGGAGTTGGACTCGATGATCCTTGTGGGTCCCTTCCAACTCAGGATATTCTGTGATTCTGTGGTTTTGTCTGCCTCAGCCATTCCTCCAATTTTTTTTGGATAAAGTAGTCTTCGCATCCTGTCCTAAAGCATTGAACAGTATAGCTAAATACCTATTCTTAAATCTCTACTGCAATTCTAAATTATTCACAGAATGTACTGTATATTTTGTGGTATGCCATATAACAGCTAGATATTATTAACAGTTAAGTATATCATAAACCAGTGAAAAATAATTACATTTTTTCCAGGAGAGAAAAGAAATAGCTTTGTCCTCAATCTGATGCTCAGCTTTGAGGAGCCTACCTCCTACACTGATCCAGATTCCTGTAAAAAATCTGGCAATAATTACAACTACCAACCCAGTTATCCCAAAGACAATTACTCTCAGGCCTAGAAAGCACAGATAGCCAGAGCCCAAAGCAAGAAATAATAATAAATATGCCCCCATAAAAATATCATTTCCAGTACCTGATTCTCTATAGCTTTCCTGTTTTTTGGATCGCTAACAATTGAGAGCTGCAACTCTGCCATCTTTTTCATCTTGCCATCCATGTCAATCTTCTGGAAGAGACTCCTGGTTTGATTTTTCAGCAGCCTAACAGTATCCTCTTTCCCAAGCTTCTTCGCAAAGAGGGAAGCACAGGCTGAATGTATGGCAGTAACCCAGTTTTCCAGATCTGTCTGGCTTGTCGCCTGTGAACCAAATAGACAGCACAACATTAGGAGCAAACAAGAGGAAAACTCAAAAATAAAAATCAGCAGCTTTAGGACATGATGTGCTTGACAGGTTCACTGTGATCTTAGGCACTTTATCTTAAAATAAGGTTTTATCTCTAAAACTGTGCAAATAAAGGAGTTCCTGCACTCTGTCATGACTTGCTTCCAACCTCCAGCTTCTGCTTCTTAGACCTGCAAGGTCCAAGAGCCTCAGTAGCATAACAGAGACCATTAGCTGCAGGAAAGATGTGACTTGCATCCTTCAGTCCTCCAATTTAATTTTAAAGTAAAACCCTCTAGGTTTCACAGATAAATCTCCTCTTCTGCAGGTAACATGGCAACAGAGAAGATTTTGAACACAAGGTCTGAGGAGACGTGTTTGCTTACTTAAAAAAGTAAAGTTGGTTGAGAGAGAACAGCAAGGTAAAGAAAATACATTTGCACAAATTGCCTCTGGAGACATTTACAAGTGTGCCTATGAATCAACATGTTTCTATGCAGGTAGTTCCACATAATACAGTTCTTTATTAATGTTCCCAGTAGTGTAGTTAAGCAGCCAAGACCTTTGGATTATTTTTAGCCTTCTTTTTTTAGTATCTTGCTCAAGTAAACTCTCTTTGAGGGCAGCAGATTCAGGGTTGAGCACGCCATTCTGTAAGGTGGAATGCTAATAGATATGAAAAAAGAGATAATAAAGCTGATTTTCTAGAGGCTTGTAACAACTGGATACCAAAAGTGTCTTACAGATTTGTGATCTTTGTTCTTTCTATTTCTGAACCAAAATTGACTAAGCTAACTGGCGCAATATTACACACCTGAAGTTGTATCATACACTTAAATTAGTATTATAGTACTATACAGTCAGTGTAATTATGCTATTGTTTTTCAGTCAAAGGCACAAGCATGACATATGCGAGTGCATGTACATACACAATCTTACACATGTGTGTGCATACTCAAATATATCCTAAAATGGAAAAACACACTAAGTTATATATGCATACCATTACCTGAAATAGGTAGACATCTCCAAAAGAATTGCTGAGACAAAACACGTTTTCTTTCTTGGGATGTTCTGGAACAGACTGAACTATACTGTCTTCTGCAAACAGGGCATATCGAGGCAAACTGCTCTGCTCCATTGAGTTCCTTCCATAGGTCTCATAAAACAGAAGAGTACAACCTTTGCATTTCAGAGGGACAAAATAAAACAGGAGGAAAAAGTAAGTTTTGAATCTCCCATTTGAGTTCTCTTATATTAATGCTTTGTGACTTAAGATACCCTTCAGTGACAGGGAACATTAGTTGTGCTACTCTTTTGAAGTACAGAAAAAAGAAAGATCTTCTAAACTGGTAAACAGGAAAAGTTAATGATGAATTTGCCAATGAAAGGTTGGAACAGACATCTAATAGGGACACAACATCCATGAATTTAAAAACCAAAACAGCATATGTCAATATAGACGTGTTCGTCAGATTGGATGGAGTTTGAGTAACCTGATCTAGTGAAAGATGCCCCTGCCCATGTCAAGGGGCTTGGTCTACATATATTTAAAGGACCCTTCCAACCCAAATCACTCTGGGATTCTATGAATAAACTCAGCTTATTAAAATGTTAAAGCATGTAGAAAAGATTAATTCCTGCTTAGTTAAATCGACATTTGTGTTTCATTATTAAATTGAACTCACAGCAGCCACTGAGGAAATTTTTGTATTTGTCAAGAAGATTTGCAGAAAAAGAACATGCTTAGCGAATAGACTTCTGAAATGTAAAATGGATTTCCTTGAATCTGCCTGCAAGCTGGAGGCTAAGACAATTCTGAATAATTTAAAACAGTTTAAAGGAGCTGAGTTTGAGCATGTCCGGTCTTGCAGACATTGTAACATCTAAGGCATGAAACTTGCATCCAGAAAAAAACCCTTCATCCTTGATGATGACAATCCTGAGTGTAAGAAGAGGAATTACTTTTGGAGGACAGCAGAATAGACTTGATCCCAGTCCCCAGTAGCAAGAGTACATTGTTCTGTTGACTTTGGCAGTGAAGCTGGCTCAAGAAGGGCCTATCACCTCCATACCCACCAGCCTTTCACTCCTGCCTCACATTACAATCCACTGTTCTCTCAGATGCACCAATTTGCCTGTCCAAGGGCTCACAGACTGAACTGCATTACTAAAATAATCTAGTTATAAATGAGATTCCTCAGGGATTTCTTAGGCTAGTTGTGCACCCAGAGAAAATAATAAAACTCCCTTTTACCCCTGGAAAATGGCAGCTTAATAACGGAGGATTTGGTGGTTGTTTTTTTTCTTTACTTTGGAGGATACATTAATATTATACTATACTATTCTATGGTTGAATGTTTAACCTGGAAGAACTAAGACCAGACACTATAAATAAATCTTGAAAACTGAGGATAACCTAAGCCTTTAGAAAAATCCAAGGCTGATGGTGGATTCTCCAGCAGGGTAACCCTTCTATGAGCATATGCTGAAATTCATTCAGGAATTAATTTAGAGAAGATCAATGGCTGCATTACACAGGAAGTAATGATCACAATAGTCCTTTATGGCCTAGTAAACTATCATCAAACTACTGCTGTAAATCCTATACATATTCAGTAGAGGACTTAAAATTCAGCCAGTACAAGGACTGAGTTTGCCACGGCCCAAGCATTATCACCTCTCTAGCTCACTTTTTGTTGTTATTCAAAGGGGCACCACAACACAGCACAGCACCAAACTGAGCTTTTTTGGGGTTCACTTGCTGATTTTCAGGCTGTTGGTGTTTTTCTGTGTTGACACACTGTGTATGCGTATGCCCATGGAAATATGCTTAGGAAATGCATATCAAGGGAACATGGCTAAAACTTGCAAAACAGAAATGTTTCCTCTATGTATGCTTTTAAAATAGTTAGATAAAAACAGATTTCAACTTTTTAGTAATTCTCTAACATTTGGCCCTGACATTTGATATGTATATAAATAAATTTTGAAGGGCAGGCCTATGTGTTCAGGTGTATGGCACCCCAGCTATACCTTCAGGTCAAGCCAAGTGATCCCTGGAAGCAGCTAGTTTATTAAACTGACAGACCCACTGGGACCGATTATACTTCAAGTATTTTAATCAAAACTTGAACTGAAGAGATAGTGCAATGGGAAAGCAATTTTCCTTGTTAAAATAAACTAATTAGGACAGCAAAGAGAATTCCTCTTATTAAAGGGCTACTGTTCAAGCTCAGGTCTTGATGTCCCTGAAAGTAAAGCAGAGGCCTCAGGACATATATACTTTGAAGTCTGGCAGGTAACCAGATGGTTGTGAGCCTTCTGCATATTTATAATTAAACACATCTCAACAGAGTGCAAACAAACATGCTGTTCTCCATTTGCATATCTGGCTATTTTAAGTCATATTCTAAAATATCTTGGCTATTTGAACTTCAAGAACAAATTAAACACAGATTTATTCAAAACTCTGTACAAGGAGAACTAAAGCAAACACCTTGATCTTGATGTAGTGTATTATGAAAACAGAACTACGCCTTGATATCCAGACAGGCAAGTTTACTTTGGCATCAGAAGTCTCCACAGGACAATAAAGGTACGCGATCAAGGAAATGAGGAATGTATATTTAAACCATCTAGCAAAGTGGAAGAGATTCTGCACCATGAATGCAGCCATATCACCCATCCAAAGTAAAAAGCACTGTATCTAATAATTCCTACAATATTAGAAGTGAGGAGAGTTTTTTGGAAAGAGTTTTATTATTCCTTTTTTATAGCAGGGGAAATTCAGCTAGCAAGAAGAGACATGACTTGTTCAAGGTTACCTATAAGCCAATTTTACAGCAAAGAGCTGAACACGAAGCACCGAAATTCCTTCCCAAGTTCCATTATCCCAGAAATGCATGAACTATCTGTATATAATGAGCTTCAGTTTAGAGTTTTGATAGGACTGTTTACAAACTACTTGAATTTTAGAAGAGGCAGATCAAACTCATATTCATACTCTGTAATGCAAACACATACAATAAGAGGGTGGAATTCAGATAGTGTTCTTCCCTTTGTATACACTGCTTGTAAGCATGAATCATGCTATCTGATGATTGGGATAAGTGATTTAAACTGTTAAGACTGCGTACATTTTGATCCCTCGATAACAGGTCTCTGAATTATTAGGCAGAAATGTTACATGCTTTTGAGTTTGCTTCGTTTGAATGAGGACTACCAAGGACAACATTTGCAGCACTTGCTGTTTTGCTGTTCATTTTTCTTCAGGTCTACACCCATGCAGAATTTTGAAAAGGGCAACCTGTGGGAAAGTTGTTATTTTCTCTCTTCCAGTTCCAGATATGCTAGGAAATTATTAAGTTTGATCATTTCCTTACTCATTAACTTAGCATTATATTTGCTGAATGGCAAATCCTTTGGATTCAATTCAAAAATATAAAAAGCTGATGAACTCACCCATTAAATTCCTCTTCCTCCCACAATAGATGTTACTTTCCTTCTCACACTTTGTAACACCCATACACTTCTTGGGGCACACCCACCTGCTCGGTTACTCCGAGCCATCAATGTGTGCCACGAGCACAACAATCACACCACAGCCTCTCTTAAGTGGACTGCCTTCCAACAGGGCTGTTTCACAGCAGGAGCAGGCAAAGAAGATGGGAAGGCGAACATGCCAAAAGCCACAAGGAGTTGGTATTGCAGGGAACAAGCAAGGTGAAAGACCACCCAGGAGAAGGAGGGAGATTGGTAAGCCCTAGGAGTGGTCCATGGCAACTAAGACTTGGGCACAAGGCTGCTGTTTCAGCCTCCTCTGCCCTGAATTACACACTTCTCTGTGTAAAAGTTCTCCCATGGGGAGTTCACCTTTTCCATTATGTTGCCACTCGAAGCACTGGAAACAAACTCAACATTTTTATATTAACTTACCCAACTTTAAGTAAACCTCATGGCAGAGCCCAAGGAACTGTGTGCCTGTGTCAGGAAACTGGGCACCAGGGACTTCTGGATCCTCATGTTCTTAATTCTCCTAAGACAGAGGTGTAACCTCTGTGTTCTTCTCAGTTTTGGTTCAATTTGGTCTTTGACCTCCAGATATCCATAAGCATCTTCTAAACCCCTAAAATTCTGCACGAATGCAGAGACTGGGAAGCCAGACAAAACAATTCCACTATGGCATGCATTGCAAGGCTGTTGCATGCAATACCAAAGACATGAGCACCACCTCAATTCAGTGGGCTGCTTAGACACATGCTCCACTTTAAGCATGTGGATAGATCAGTGTAAAGTTAGGCATGAATTTCTAATCCCACCAAATATGCTAACAGACACCAGCATACATGAAAAAATGCCAACACATAATGGAAACAACTGCCTCTGCCAAGTTGAAGGAGCATTGTGGTGGTTTACCTTTGAGCGTAACCCAGTACTGCTTCCACTTCCGCCGTGTGACCAGCTCCAGCTTCTTCTCCTTCTGTAGGGTCACCAGGGGTTTGAAGAATAGCCACCCTGCCTTGCGCACCACTCCTTGCTCTTTCTCATACAACAAATCCAGCTGTTCCAAGGAGCTGAGAGACTCGCCACTGGAATCCTCCGTTTCTGATGAGGTGTCCGTGTTCTCCAGGTTTGTTCTGCTCATCTCCAGCTCCCGCATGAAGTTTTCATAAATGTTCTGCCTCAAGGTATCACTACTGACTACATTGGTGGACTCGCTTCTCTGGGACAGGATGTGGCTAGAGCCAGGTGACCACAGAGAAGTGGAGAGCTGAGAGGGTGCCAGCGTTTCTGTGGTGAAGTTGTCCATTCTGCTGTCAAAGTATTCGCTCCCATCTTTAGACTTTGGCTCCTGTGAAAACAAAGTTTGTCAGCAACCAGTCAACAGAGCTACAATGAAAAGACACACGTTATTTGGCATTTAAATGTGTTTCATGTTTAGCCATGGCCTGTTCCTTCATCAAGGGTCACCTCTTTTCACCATAGGCTTTGCCTCAGCAGTCACTGACCCTGTCAATACCACCACTCACGATTTTCTCAGCAGAACCTCATTAAATCCTAACCCACTAAGTCTGTGAGCTTTGGTAACTCAGACACCTTGGAATAATCTCCAAATTCACTAGTAACTCTGGAGGCTTCTACTGGCTGAATCCTGAGGGACACTAGGAGACAACCACATCCTCCGGCTGAAACCCAGGCACCACCACTTACACGCCTGTTTGAGTATAAGTAGGAAGAGTGTCACAAGTTCCTTTATTATTACAGGGCTTTCAATACTTTGGTGGCACCCCATTTGTTCAAGGCAGCTACATTTAGCTTCAACACAGCAAGGCTGATTTTAACTCTATTTTCTACTTGTATAAACTGTGCTTAGCCAACAGAAAAAAGGTCAAAAGTTGACAGTATTTTAAGCTTGTTACTATTGACCAATCAACAAAAATATAATCTAACAGAAGATGTGATTTAAAAAAAGAAAGACACACCTGCTGACTTGCATGAATCCAATCTCCACACTGCAGAGGTGTCTATTTTCTGACTTGCTGGAAATCCCCCAGGAGCTTGACTATCTCATCAAGCACGGACGGGCCTTTCTCCTAATTGCATTGTGCAACTTCAACCCTTGCATTGAGAGGGCTGGACAATTTAATTTAAAATACTCAGGTCTGACAGTATGACTTCAAGTTTGCCTTGTGGTATGGATGCTAACGTAGGCCTATTTCTTGCCTCTGCTTGTTGATGTAGGAACTTGTTGGCAGATTGGCTCTTTTCTTTCTTAAGCCTTTCCCAGTAATATGCTGACTGCTTCTAGCTCTCCCAGTGATGGACAGGGATTTTGATACTACCCAAGACTTGGACTAACTTCACTGTTGAGAACCACATTATCCATCTAAAGACACCATTTATTGACTTCCCAACTCAACTGTTGCTGATGCTATTTAAAAGCAACCAAGATTTAAGAACATATAGCACAAAAAACCCTGCTGCCTTTTGCAGTAAAAGTATGAGGGAAGAGAAAAGAAGAGATGGCTATAAACAATTTAAGAATTGAAGCTATTACCCTCAGCAATAACAAAGGTATTATGCTTTCAAGTTCAGACTGCCTCCCTAAAAGCATTTATTTGCTCACAGACTTTTGTACATGAATAAAGTAAATAAACGTTGGTCTCCTGTGAGCTGCTCTCACCAGCAGCTTTAAAAGCAACTACTTATTGTTCCTTTGCTTCCTACTTGATGCTCTTCAAAACTACAGAGGAAAAGCTGTTCTGTGTTTTGATAGCATCTGGACCTCCAGCACACAGCCAAGAGCAACAGTAGGATCATACATCCTCCCACGGGTCATCAGACAAGCCACATCTCAAGCAGCAGGACACTGATGGTTGTGGCCTCACAAAAGCCAGCTTGAACCAAAACCCACGTTCCCTTGCAGTACACTGAAGTTTGATTCTGTCTTTCCAGATGATTGTGTCTGCCAACAAGGATCCAATTCTCCAGGCAATGGAGCATCTTCTTTAGCAGAGTATTAGTCAGTATTCTCCAACTAGCAACACCCTAAACACCAAGGATTTTGCTTTTTATACAGTAAAGAGAGGGAAACTGGGGGGCAAGGGGGAGAAGGAAAATAATCAAATGTGTAAGGCGTTTATGCCCACAAAGCGACCATACAACACAGATTGCACAACTGTGCCAGATCAGCCATCTGCTGTTCAGTAGGGAACTAGAAGATTTCTCCACCCTCTTTTTAATTGCTGTCACTGTAAAGCGTGTGCCAAAATTTAATTGTTTGACTCTTCTCCAGAAACTGCCAGTGTTCTCTAGATAACATTAACATACAGTTTATTAAGAATATGTATTTCTTTCAGTCCCAAAGAACTAGTAAGCAAAACAACATAAGATGCATATGTAAGAAGGTGTCTGCTCCAAAGGGCCACTACTGGAACAAGAAACATAAATGAAAAAGGTGGGATACAAACTGCCCATAAAGAGCCACTAACCATATCATATGTGTTCTCTATGCACACAGAAAGGGTAGAAATGAGGAATTACCAGTAGAAATGAGGAAGTATAAGAAATCAGGAAGTAAATGGACACAGGATCAGAAATTAATATATACACTTCGCCATGACAACATCACTTGTATTTTCTTTTCTTTAAGGAACAGAATTGTTCTTTTAACCAGAGTCACATAGTCTCTGCTGGTCCTCAGGAGGCTGTCACTGTAGCAGCATCTGGTCATCGCTAAAAAGGTCCAACACAAATTGCTGCTAGTGGTGGTTTCCCTGCCAGAAGACTTTCTGCTTGTTTTCTCTTTGTTCCATCTAGTGATGATGGAAAACTACCATTCTTTCTGCTCAGCTGCATTCAAGCAGATCTCTTCAGTGTTTTAGACATACCCTGGAATAGTTATTGACAATGCAAAAGATAAAGTGGCTAACAAAGATACCAATTAGGCAAAGTGACGCATGTAATAATTAGCTGTTAAGAACAGCACAGGAAACAATGCAGCCTGCTCAATTCACTAGGACCCAAGCTGAAAGTAGAATCTAATACCAGATTTCAAGACAAATAAAAAGCTTGCCTCCGTGTACTTAATGTAATTTTAAATTCTCCTTATACCACACTTCAGGGCTCTGGCTTATAAAGTTGCGAAATTTCATAAATTATTCCCATACGAAGGCTACATACTTCATTGAAGAACCCATCTGCAGCAGCTGTTTCTGGTGACTGGATTTTCATTTTACACAACATTTGCTTATTTTCTCTATGTTATACAGTTGCATATAGAGTTTACACCACCACCTTTAGCCGTGGCTGACTGTGCAACAAGCCTGCCTAAATTCTGTCCACAAGTCTTCCATGTATCACACATACCTTGCTGTTTATCAAGAGTATGAGTGAAATAGCATCTTCCCAATGTCGTTTCAGCAAGGATTAAATTAAATAAGGACATGCCATGCAGTAAAGTACCAGTGATGCAGCAAGACAATGCATTAGGACACCCTTGGGCAATGAAAATTGGGTTGTGGCACAGAATGACTGCAAGTCTTGATGTGAGTTCATTACCAGATTCCAGGATATATCACATCAAATCAGACAAAAGGAAACATCCAAGAGACTGGACAGGGCACAGACAAGGGCTCCACTGGAATATCCTATATCCAAATCTGTTTATGGATCATTTAAAACAGGTGCAGAGGAAGGGTGCCAGATGATAAAGGAAATAGACTTCCTATTTTAAGACTGGAGACCAAAGAGAGTCTGCATAGCCCCACAAATGCAGAGCAAGAAAAGATACCATTTCTCCTTTTAAATAAATCATAACAGATTATACACTAGAGAAGAATAAGTAATGCAGCAGACAATACTGGCGTCAGAACAAACTGGCCGGGACTACATTTACTCTTTAAATCAGCAAGCATCAGAGCAAGAGGGTTTGGAAACAGCCTTCAAGACAGGGAAAGGCCCACCTGATTTTAAGCTGATTTTTTTTCATGAAGGGGATTAAACTGCTTTTCCAATCGCAAGGTACCGGCTGCAGTATCCCAAGACTGTGCCTCCTGGTCCTGCACCCTCATGAAGCAGGAGGCTTGGCTGACTTGTTTCCACTGGGGCAGCCAGAGGGACCTATCTGCCCAGCCAACACCAGTGCTTAAGCATGCTTATAAGGAAATATTCCAGCTTTCACCGACGTTCAGCCCACATGACTCACAAGCAGTTATTAGTAATGTACTGAGGAAGAGACATGTTGTTCAGAGCAATGTATAAAGGCTACAACTGCTGTGATGAACAGATCTAGGAACAGGGACTAATCATCTGACACATCATAACCGAGCACAGTACTTCTGCATTTTTAAGCCAAAGGATCTGGTGAGAGTATAATCATTACAAAACTACAACATGGCACCCCTGGAAGGGACAGTAGGTTACTCAAAGCATGCAAGGTAGAAAGGATCTAAGCAAGTCCCATGAGGAAGGCAAAATCATAAAGCATTCGCTACCCTTCTTATCCTTCCTGTCACTGGATACTTCTCTGATAAAAATCAGTGACTAACTATTTCCTATGCCTTTTTCTAAGAAAACACCATTTTTAGACCTAGGGCATTTCTTCTACCAGAATCAGATCCAAGCTTAATGCAATCTTGCCAGCTAAATTTCCTTGCTGTGTCTGAAGTCAGTTCACTGCACAGTGAATTCAAAACAGCTATGAATTGTGTACCACAAATACCATTCTGAAAATGTCATAACCAAGTAATACATGGCAAAGGTCTGGGATGCAAAGATCGTATGTAAAGCCTGGCTGTAAAATCCAGAACAGCTATGGATATTGAAACCGGTGAAGAATCCTGGCACAAAGCACTGAGGCTCTTAACTGATTCCGGTTTTTCTGTCTCCTCTTTCACAGCCAAGTAAGAAGGTGAAAAGATAGCATCTGATAAAATGCAAGAGCACCAACTCACAAAATAAATGATCCAAATAAAGGGCTTTCATTTTCACAGTTCTGTAGCCCTTACCTAGTATTTATGCTGGCAAACCTTATCCTGACTTCATTTCTGAGCCTAAGGGTCCATCAAGGTTTTACACTACAATAATAGATGCCTGTTAAGCATGATAGCTGTCTGAATTTCCAACATGGGAGACAATGCTTGCCGTACATGACACAAAGTGTGTGTTATGATATACTGCTTAACTGCTGCCTAATTTGCAGAAGTAGGTGTTCCCCTCACTCCCCAATCATGTCTGAAGTGGCCAGCAACCCAATGTTATTGAAAGGGAGCAGATCTTTCATTTAGGGAAGAATAGTGACTGTTTCCATATGAGAAACACTAACAAAGACTAAAACATAAATAAATAAAGCTCCAAAACAAACCCAAAACCTGTTTCTGCCCTCCATTTCAGCTTGCAAACACATATGTAGAAGTCTAGGCACAGTTAGGCAGTTAAAAAATTGATTCTGGGGCCTATAGCTAGAGACAAGAATTAATTCCTGACCACAGGCATCCTAAATTCCTATTAATGGGATTAGCCTTAAATTCTAAGGAAACATCCTTTCCCTCCTTCTTGCCCTCTCTCCCATCTCCTTCTTCACACAATCATCTCCCAGTGAGCCAGATGGCAACTCAAGCTTTTCCATCTGGTGCACTAAGGTGACATGCAGGAAAGAGGAAGGTGCTCCAAGTAATGCCTTCAGAGGCAGTGGAATCAGAACCAGCAACTCTGATCGATACTCTACAGTTGCTTGCCTTACTACAGATGGACCAACAGCAAAATCAAAGTGAGTGGCGAAGCCAGTAATAGAAATCAGGAATACCTGCAAAGATATTTATAACATACCTCTCCTACTTCTCCTTCCACACTCTTTAGATAATGTATGCTGATTCATACTGTATATATATAATATTCAGGTTATATTTTCATAGTTACTTTGCAAGTAAGTAATGCTATGATTTCAAAAGCTAATTCACTGAGAGATTAGGCTGCAGAGACTGGAGTTAGCTAAGGTGACAAAACAGGAAAAGAAAAATTGCACAGAGAAACTTCTATTTTTTTTTTTACTGTTGACACCTCAGACAGCTCCAGGGATGAAATATTTCTCAGAATTCCACCGATTACTAGATGAGATTTGCAAGTAATTATCCTGTGAGAAAGATAAACATGATGCAAGCACTACATTTATAAGAAGAATCTACAAACCAACTTCCAAGCAACTTAGGCAGGAGTTTGTACACACCTGCAGCTTCCTTTTCTTCCTCGAAAGACTTCCTGTCCAGTCACTGATGCGTCGCATTCGGCTTTTTAATGTATCCTTCTTGGATGCATCCTCATTGAGGGGCTTGGACTTTCTGCATGGAAGTGTGTAGGAGGAGTAATGTGCAGGACTTCCCTGCTCTACCCTAGAGGGAACATCAATGTCTGAGGCAAATGAGACACGGTTGCTTAGGCTACCATGAGTGTCAATATACTCATCAGACAGCCTGATTCCAGGTGGAGAATTGATTTCCAAATTTGTATCCTTATAGAGATCTCGGAGTGAGGAAAGAGATGAACTTTGATTGAAGGACTTCTTGTTGTCACTTGCTGGGAAACTGGCATGAATGCTTGTATCTGGAGTGCTCCTGGTCAAATATGGACCATCCAACTCATTGATATCACCAGCATTTCCCCAGAGGGAGTCATACCATGAAGACTCAGAGCTGAGGGAGCTTCCTTTACTAGATCGAAGCCTTGAATCAGTAGGTGACAGACGATGGCTTGAAGAATAGTCTGTGCTGGAGTTCCTCCTGACATCAAGTAGGTTATTCGGCTTAGATTCCAAGGCCGGTGAATACCTCAGCAACTGGACTGGTCCACTGGACTCCTCAGTTGGTACCTTGCTGTTGCTGCTGTTGTGGAACTCGACCCTCAAGCAACCATCCAGCTTCCCCAGTGTTTTAATGAGAACTTTTGGACTCCTCCTGTCCTCTGATGGGGAGGTTGATGCAAGACTCTCATTCTTTCTGTAGCAATTTAAAATGTGTCCATTGCATTCTTGAGAGGCAGTGTGATTACTTCCAGCTTGAAGGCCAATATAATGGAAACCATTCTCGGGCAAAAACACTGTCTTATTTCCTTGGCAGTAGTCCCCTGAGATGTTTGTCCTGTGTTTGGCATGGGCATTGCTTTTAGAGACCTTTACCACAGTGTCTCCAAGTCTAGATGAATAAGGCTGATTAGTCTTGAAGTGAGAAAGGCAGCTTCTGGCAAGTGACCTTGATTTATAGTTTGAGCCACTACTGGTGTGTCCCCACCCATGCATAGAGCAAGACTTTTCATCTTTAGCATGAATGCTGCGAATTTTCAGAGTGCAAGGCTTCTGCTTGGCACCAGCTGTAGAAGCAGCATGATTTTTTGATCCCTGAAGACTGTATTGGCTTTCTGAATTCCCCATTTTCCACTAAATTAAGAAACATTTCATTAGAAACAATGGTTAGAAAACAAAGCAAAAATTAACAGACCATTTTTACCCTCTATACAGGAAAGTGCCTTTTAAAAAAATTATATGAAACAATTGTTTCCAAAAAAGCCATTAAATAGCCATTTACAACATTAAATTCATAACTGAACTTATTTTAGGGGCAGGCTAGGAAAGCCTCTGTATGGTTCATTACCCCTCTGTTATAAAGCTGGAGTCTAGCTCCATTGAAATCATGTCAACACCTTTCTCCACCCACACCCTTGGCAACATCCTTTTCTTATAACTTACAAAATCTCTGACTCCCAAGAACAATGACATAATGAAAGGGAGACAGCAAGATAATCATAACTTAGATGTGAAGTGAACTGCACTTTCAGAGAAATCTCTTCTGCCAGAAGACAAGCCCACTACAGTTTCAGCTTGACTGGTTTCTGTGCAACCAAGTGTTGCCTCAACAAACTGTTTGGCAACCCCCAACTCTGTGGTTAAATGGAGTTCATTCCAGAAGAAAGGGGAAAAAAATAATGCCAAAAAGAAACACAAAATAACCTGGTTAGTGAATAGCCTCATCTTCCATTGCAGCACAAAACTGCATTATGTTCATTCAGCATGGCACAGTTTGATAGTTCACTTAGGAAAAGAGTTTTCAGCTTTTTACTGAATTCACAGTGAATAGTACACACTTGAGCTACTAAATTCCTCCAGTGAGATGACTGAAGATTTCAGACCTTCGTAAAGCATACCCCAAAGTAAAACAGATGTATTTGTTCTTTTTGTTACTTGAACTTCCACTGTTTGTAATTTACAGAAACAACATCAAAGCACTTTTTCCATCAGCACTATGCTTCTTTGCACGCTGGATCTCAGACTATCACTCTTAGGAGAATACACTGCAGCTTCATTAAAATCTTGTCACAATAAGGAATTTTGAAAGCACAATCTTATTCTCTAGACTTTGTATGTATTTTAATATCCCTACTTCTAGCCCTTATGACTTTCAGATGAAAAGCGTAGTATAAAACAAAGAGCAAACCTGTAGAAACACTCAAACACGGGCACGGTTAGCAGTTAGCATGCTCTGCATTGTCTCCGTGGCCAGCCACTATACCTGACAAAGCCAGGAGGGAGTTCCACGCAACTTCCTGGAAAACACCAAAAAGACAAAAAAAGGTTTTCAGTCAAATAGAACTTGCCCTTTTCTCTAGCTATAAGCAAAATGAATAGGTAAAAAAAAAAATAAATCTGAGAGAAGTTACAAATGGATAGGAGAGGTTTGGTTAAGGGGATTCCTGGACTTCAGATATACATTTTTATAAACATACTTTAACAGGTGACATTGAATTAATACAATCAAGTTCCTGTTTGGGTAAGTGTTTTATTTTCCAGTTCTGTCTTTCTCCCCTCTCACTGACAAGTAAGGGCAAACTTTGAGCCCCCTCCAGTTTTCTTTCTCAAGACCAATTACAGATGGCAGAAATGTGCAGTGATCCATTACAACACGGAAAAAACTGATAACAGCAATGTCCCACAATACCTACTTATCCTTCCCCATGCCTGGATTCCAGCTATGAGCCTTGCAGTGAAAGACCACTGTGCAATTCACCCCCTCTTTAGGTTTGATCTGATTTCAAGTTAATCAAGAAAAAAAAAAAAGAAAACAAGAAAAAGGCAGCACCAAGCACTGCATACACCCAAAGGTAACAAGACCCAAGCTCTTTCTGACGATCTGAACATATCGGCTCTTCACTTGGCACACAAAGGCTGCAACAAAAGGACAGAAGCTGAATCTCACAGAACAAACCAGCAGATTGGGGACTGAAACACACAGTAGAAAAGAAGTTGTACCAGTTCTTAGGCTCAGTTCTGGAACATATGTTTTAGCTAGAAACCATTCATAGTACAGTACCCCCAAAAATACTCTTTTCTGATTACACTAAATGGCTTCTGTTAATAATTTTCAATTTAATAACTATGTGATTTGAACAGGCAGAGTTTTGCTCTTTTTGACTTGTTTTGTGGCTATCTATTGTATAAGAACCTTGAAGATATTTAAAGGAATTCACTGGTAACCTAGGTATTTTGCTAACCTTACCAAAAACAAAGTTAAATGTTGCAAAATAGAACTAAAAACAGTCTCAACAGCAAGCCTAGAAAAAGCTTAGCAAATTAATGACTTAGAAAAGATCCATTCTTTTAGATCATGTTAGAGATGCTACAGACCTATAAACACACATTAATGACTTATCACAAAGATATTTGATAAAACAGATAAGCCCCAGAAATTTCAACTTGCATTCAATCTGTTTAGCCTTCTTATTCTCTAAAACAATTTGGAAGGTTGCTATTTAGGACGCACTCCTCTTGCAGACTTGATTTGCCTATGCTGTTAAGTGTAAACAGTTTTTTAAATGTCATATGCAACATGGACTGGACAAAAGACTTTCAATTTAAGGTAAACAAAAGACAACACACAAAATTTCTAAGCTCTGAACTACTGAACAAATTGCAAACCCCCAGCAAAACCGCCTTCCTTGATCCAGAAGGCGCAGACCACAAACAAGCAATGAGTTTACATTCAGAATTCTTCATCTGGGAGCACAAAGTACATTCAACAAGGGGGCTTTGAAGGGCTTATATCTATTCATAAGGGAACACCGAACACAGTTGGTTTAAAGAAACAGGCAAAAAGACCATCTGGTCTCCATAGTGATTATGCAATGGGTAGGTAATCCTTTTAACAGTGTGAGTAGCGAGCAAGCTGCTGTCATGAACCTCAGAAGATAGACATTCAATTCATCAAGGCTCGAGCTGCTGCTACGGGGTCCATTGTACATGTCTGATCCAATACACAGGTCACATCATGGGTGAACGAATAAATTTATCTTGGGGTACAATGTCTACAAAACAGTGTCTCAATCTGACCAGAAATCAGTCAGTAGTACAACAGTGCACTCAATAAATCCCGTAGAGATGGCCCTGAGGGATTGATTTTTCCTCAGCATCCCATCCATCCCAAAAGCTACATTCACACACGTTGCGATAACCAATTGGTGCAACTGTGAGGCTGCACAATGACCATCACCCTGAAAATCAGCTGTGAAGCCTTTCTCTGGCATCACACTTGTGTGGAGCGATTCTCTTTCTGCTAATCACAGTGGGGGTGAAGTGAGTTGGCTTATGCCCAAAGGTAGCATGACATGGGGGCAGGGAGGTGGTTGTGGACAAGCTCTGGCTGCACTCACTCCAAACACACATTTTACACCATTGGAACTGTGGAAGCACTGGAAATTAGTGTAGGGGACAGAGTTCAGCTTCTCCCATATTTCTCACAGCAACCTACTACTGTAGAAGACAACGTGCTTTTCTGTCTACCTATGCAGAAAGATGAATACTTCTTGTGAGCAAACCCCAGTTTCTATTAATATTTTCTGCATTTATAATCAGCATATTTAGAAAGCAGCTCACTGCACCTGAAGATTAAGAGTTTATTTGCTTTCAATTTTACCCACATTCCCTAAAAAAGAACTTTTAATCTTCACCCTGGTTCCCCTTGACACTTTCAAAAAACACAGCTACGCAAACATACTAATCCAGGAACCCCACCATCCACACCACACCCAATAATTAGTGCAAATCATAACCCCTGAGCTAAAATTGTGTATCTCCACCTTGGGGTTTCTCCGCATAAAGCTCCCCTAGACTTTTTTGGCTCTGAAAAACAAACAGACAAGCTTAGTAGAAGCATTCCAGAGAAGCATCTGCCACTTATACTTCCTCATTAATACCACCGAAGCTAGACTGCATTATAAATGCTAGAATGGAAAATGCTTTTCTTAAGATCACAGTGAGAGTGCTCTACAATTGCAGGGGTGTTTTCCTCCCAAGCTCTCTAAAGCTTGACTTGCCAACCATATTGCAACCAAACTGAATGATAGCAGTAATATGCCACTACTAGGTTTTCTTAAGAGATACAACAAGGAATTACTATATTATGAATTAGTAAGAGATCTGATTCAAGTGAAACACGCTCCTCCACTGGTCTCATCTGCTACAGCAGGAACACACACCAAAAGTGATCTTTCAGCACAGAGACACACTAACCAGGCTGAGACTTTCTGAAACTCCAGGTCAGAAAATGGCAAGCTCCAGACTGATGAGAGGTGAGCACAGAGCTGTAAGCAGACTGAATACTCCGCAGTCACAGTCAGCATCAGAGAGTGGCCATATACCAGTTACAAAAAAGCAAGAGATTATGCTATAGCATCTTCCTAGGGAGATTTGGCAGATTTCTGACAGACTGACAATCTTACCTTCCAGGATGCTGTAAGATCTCAACTAATGTCACCTCTAGCAATATTAAGCTTTAGCTTGGATCGAGAAGTTACTCTCAATGAGACATGAACACATGCAACAAAGCTGTATCTCTGATGTATTTTGATGCCTTTATTCCTCTGAATGACTAGTGACAATGAACCTTCACTGGTAGATATAGAATGAGTGACCTACAAACCATTTCCCTGCTGAAGCTTCCCTGAAAATCTTCCGATGAGGTACAGGGAAGTTAATTCTCACTTCACTAAACATGAAGTCAGTCCAAAAATGGCAAAAAAACAATGACAAAGAAAGAATAGTATGGATTAGTACAGATGAGGAGAACATAATCCCATCAAATTAGCACCGGAAGAGGACTCAGTAAGAAGGAACTCACAAGAGTTTTCAGCATTACCAGGAACAATAACTGTCCACAGCAGAAGAGCTTATATTTAAAACCTCCTGTTTTTAACATGAAAAAGGCTACTAAAGAAAAGCTAGAGCTAAAAAACAGGTAAGGGCTAGAGCTAGCTGCCTCACCCCTAAAACTGAGTCCACATCTTCTCAGTTCTTTACAATGATACAGCAGGAAACAGTATAAAATTTTTAAGAAG
Source organism: Galbula dea (assembly GCA_013399015.1). Lineage (NCBI taxonomy): Eukaryota > Metazoa > Chordata > Aves > Piciformes > Galbulidae > Galbula > Galbula dea. The sequence continues at coordinate 477,134 of VWZX01005120.1, read as the reverse complement.
GCTTTTCTTTGAGGGAGAGGACAGAAAATTATTCAAGAAAGAAATAAACTAATCAAGTACTTTATTCGTACTCATAGCTTAAGCAGCAACCATGTGTCACAGCCTCTTCAGTCTATCCCATCAACAGGAGGATCATTACTTGTGCAGTAAGGAAACACCAGCGCAGTACCTTTCAACAGGGCATAAGATCAAACTCAAGTACCTGTCAGCACGCACAGTCCCTCACAGCCATCCACATGGCTACCAACATCTCCCACAAGAAAAGCAGAACTTCAACTTTTATATGCAAAGGGCAGAATATATCCCATCAACTACTCTTTAGTAATGAAGCACAAGGACAGTCATGTATGCTTTCTGTTGTGTTTGAAAACTGTTACTTCCGCAAGGGCAGGTATGGACTTCCAGCTGCAAAGCAGGACAGTAGCAGCCACCTCCAGACTGTGCGTGGTGTAGTGGGGATGGATGGGGAGAAGAAAAGGCAGTGCCAGGGTCTTTACACAGGCATCTGCTCTGACTGCATGGTTCATAAGTGCACCGCAGGAGACTGTCATCAGGATTAGTGGAGCTGGGATAATGGAGAATCTGAAAGTATTTCAGAGTAATGAAAAAGAAAACAGAAAGCTGCCTCATTCATATGAAATTATCTACTTGTTTTATTTTTATGGAAGATCTACTTAGAAATGTTGCAGGCTTTGAAGTACAGCAGCTATGTTACTTCTTTTTTTTACATTAGGAAAAGCTTTTTTTTTTTTAAGTTATCACGCAATTCCTATTTTTTCCTTTCAAATTACTTTTACATTCTTATTCATCTAATGGTTAAAATGCTGTCCATTTTAAATGGCCTATAAAGTCTTATAAATTGTATATAATTTGCAGATACTAATGAGATCATAAGTTTTGCAAGCAGAGAAGGGCAACTAAGCTAGTCANCTATCGGTTGGACTAGATGATCCTGAGGGTCCTTTCCAACCGTAATGATTCTGTGATTCTGTGTGATTCTGTGAATCAACATGCTTTGTGAATTCTTACAGTGATACAGAATTACAGGTTTGAAGTTTTAATTAACTTCTAATCTACTTTGGTTTTTAATACAAAGGTAATACAGAATGCTAGAATGTGAACCTGCCCTGCCCTTCCTGCATGGCTGTGTATGGATGGATACGTGAAATTAATGAGGGAGGCAGGCTAGCACAACAACACTGTAGCTGGATTAAATGTGGAGTTTCTTACTGGAAACAATTTACTCTATTTTTTCGAAATACGCACTTTGGTCACACGCTTCCACAAATCAGAAGCAGATTTTATTCCTGCAATCTCAATCACATTCCTATTACAAAAATATACCATAATAATTATACCATGGCATTCCTGGCAGGATATTTTGCATTATATACCACTGTATTCAAAGAATGAATAACCAAAACACCACAAGTATGTCTTTCTTTTTTAAAAAATAGGAGTATTTTGCCTTAAAAAAAACCCAGTTAGAAGCCAGAATTCTTCACTCGCTCATGAATCTCTTCAGAGTTATAGCCTCCTCTATTAGGAACTGTGTGGTAGCTCACAGATCAAATTAAAACCAATAGTTTTTCTCATTAAATCTAAGTAGTCACTATGACTCCAGACACTTCATGTTACACGGCACATAGACTTCTAATTTCACAGTTTAAGCAAGAAGGCAACAATCTCCTTTTCTAGTTCCTTCTCTTAAACTCAACAGGTCTACATTACATCACAGATATATCGTATCAGAATTACATATCCCATACCTCGGACTTGATTCCTTCTTTTACTCAACCCATTCTTCTGGATCCAAGACATTGGCAGCTTAATTAAATTCTGCTTTATAGCTTTCAAATTAGCACAATATGGAAGGTCGAGTCAAGCCTGAAGATCTTTATCATATTACACCAGTGCTGATACAATCTAAATCTCCAGGGACTTATTTTTCTTTGGCAGGAAAAACAAATTTAACCATTTGTAAATGTTATTGAATTTATACACAATGACTAAAGTGCACATCCATTTAAATAAAAGCCATTAAGCTTGTTAAAAAAACCCAGGAATGCTAGCTCACATCTTGGCTTAATGCAGTAGCTGCAGTAGTTAAAGAGTTGATATGTCAAAGGGTCTATTTCCTGCCCTTGAAGGGGAAATGAGCTCAGTGATCTGAAAGGTCTTTTCTTCTCCACCTACTCTGGTTGTAAGCATACTGGCAGGTCCTGATGCAAGGGATTTCAAGGCTTGAGGCCTCAGGCAGGGAGGATGGTGCACGTGAAAGGAGCCAAGATGCTACAAGCAGGAAGCCTTGGGCCCAGCTTTGCTGCCTGGCATGGGACATGCAGTAACAACACTTCAGTGACCGAGGGACTTCAGGTCTGCAGAATTCCTGCCTAAGCCTGGACAAACTCCTGAAAGTGTCTCTGACTCGATCCTCCCTACTCGTCATAATAGCATAAGGTGAGACTAGGGCTTTCTGGTCAAACTGGGATTTCCATATCTCCACCAGGAACCTTCTCTCATCTGCTCCAGTAGCAACTAGCTTATGCTATCATAGAATCATTTCAGTTGGAAGGGACCTTTAAGACCATCAAGTTCAACCATTAACCCATCACTGCCAGGTCACCACTAAACCATGTTACTAAGCACCACATCTCTGTATCTATTCAATACACTCATAGCACAGAGCTACGGGAATATTTTCTCACGTGTACTAACTCAAAACTGTAGGTGGAGAGCATAGGAGAAAGGTTATTTTTGGACTAAGACCCAGCTTACAACACTGTACCCTGAACAGCCCCAGAGACCCTACCTACCAAGAGAAGAAAATGTCAGCAAGGATGAGCAAAACTAGGCAGGAGCATTAACCCATTCTGCCCCCAAAGGCCCTTTCTGGTGTAACACATTCCAAGTCTCTTGGACCAATTCTCCACCCTTGGCACCACAGAAAAACTTCCAGTAGCAACTGGTAAAACACCACGCTTCAGGCTGAGGGACAGAGGCTGGGATAGCTGGGGGACTCCCTGCCTGCCACCTATTACATAGCCTGCTCCACAAGCAGCAGGGCAAAACCACACTGCATTTGACATAGTCTTTTCTACTTCCCGGTTTACACATTCATAAACACGTGAGGGTGTCTGATTCCAAAGTAAATGCTTTCCCAACTTCAGCCCTAGGACTTCCTGAAGAGGATAGAGGATCTGAGAGTTAGACACCAGAAGTACACTTGAGAACAGTCCCTTGGAAAATTAAAAGCAGATCTTGATTTTTGCATGTCAAAGAGCCCTACGACAGCTCTGTAACATAGCTTAGGGCTTCCCTTCCTGTACCCCTGTTGCACCAGCATGTTACTCGCACATTAAAAGAATACCAAAGTACACTAAGGATTAGGCTTCCCCACTGAAACACATAGTAGTTTCACAGCACCCTATTAAAAGAGTCCTCTCCTCCATAGTATATGGATACCCTCTCCTGTTCAAGGCCATCAGATTAAAAAAAAAGTCCATCCCTTGATGCTAACCAGTGATTTACCATCTCTTGTGCAATTTAACCAAATCATCCACCTTAAAGAGAAAGAAATGCATCATTTCCAGAATGAAGCCATCAGTGTACAAATTTAACTCCGTGACCACATCAGGAACAAGTATAAACAAAGTAGCAAACTTTGGTTGCATTGCACAAGCAATTAATCAACCCCTCTTAGAAATAAAAGGGGATGAGGAGGAAAGCCACTTCCCCATTTCTTAGGCATTTCCCTCTTTTACATTTTTCTTTGCTTAGTGCGTACACTGCCTATCTATTACAACTTACTTTAAGAATTAGTGAGAATAGACAGAATAAAAAAGATTCAGGGGGATTTATGAATCACACTGTATTAGAAGAGGCACTTTAATGTCACAGAAACTGTAGCGCACTCAAACACTCTCTCTTAAAACACTCTTTTTTCATCTTAAAGAAAAGAAAAAAAAACCGAACCCAAAACCAAAACACAATCATCCAGCTCCATCATAGCAGAGCTGTAAAATGATCCTTGTGGTGGTTTATTTAGCAGTTCAGGCAATTGAGTTTGACAGATGACCACCAAGAACTGTTTTCTGGAGGAAAAATTTCTTGGGCATAGCTGGCAAAGCAGAGGAAGCACGGGGGCTGCACATCCAGGCACTGCAGCAGCCCGCTCTGCCCTCCGCTTTCAGAGGCTTCCCAAGTCTTTCCCTACATTTCTTTCAGTTCTCCAGATCTGGCCAGCAGCTGGCAAGCAAAGGACTGACTGCTTCTCCCCCAGCACCTCCCTCCCTAGCTCAAATCCCCCTTCCCACTCCCCCTTACCTTCTGCAGGGTAGTGGCTCCAGCCTCCGAGCCACCCCAGCTCTGCTGTGGGGACACGGAGACACGGACACAGGCACTCTCCCTGCCCCGCGTACGCCAGGAAATTGTGCCTAACACTCCAAAACGCCCAGCCGTTAGAAACTAAAAACAGATCCTGCGCGAGGCTGGATGTATTTTTGTCTGCAGGCTACACACCCTCCTCCCGTTCAATTTTTTCCATTGGTGGAACAGCATGATGCAGACTTAACCAGAGGGTGGTTTTCCACAGGCCGCCTGAAACGATTACACGGGCTGGCCTGCCACGATGCCGGGCAGCCGCTGAGGAATACGCCGTGACTGGGCTCTTGTCTGACCCCACATTCCTTAGTCACCACGCTGCTTCCACAGGAAAGCTGCTGGGAAGGCTGCTGAAGGGAGAGGGTTTTCTTGCCTGAAGGTAGCTCCAGGGTCTTTTTTGTTTGTTTGTTGTTGTTTTTTTTTCCCTTCTGGCTTCTGTTGTTGGGGGTTTTTTTTCCCAAGTTGATAGAACAGAGTAGGTATTCCTAACATCCTTGTTTGAGACGCCTTGGCAAAAAAAGTAACTCCTGAAACCACAGCAGAAACGTTGTAGTCATGAAAACCCACTCTTAAGAGTGTCTCTAAGTCACATTTAATGACTCTGTACAACATACACAACCACAAACTCTGGAGCTCTCTTCATCGCTGCTTTCTTTTGTCAGACTTTTTACACTATCTTATAGAGAGAATTAGTTATTTTTTTGTAACTGTCCTCAGACAAAATGAGCCTTCTTTAGATGCAAGATACATCCCCAACTCTCAATATACAGAGCTAAGGTGTTAGATCCGTAGTTAGGTGCATGACAATTGCTTTATTATCAGAAAGGCTCAACGCTTCTTTGACTGCAGCAACAGCTGGCAAAGAAACTCAGACAAAAAATAAGGCATTTATTCAAATAATCTAACGAAATTGCAGGGTCACATTCAAGTGCCAAGTGTATTCAACTGAAAAGAAAGACATGAACACTATAATAGAAGTCAGTAACTCACAAAATCTGCAAATCAATATTTACGTCCACAAAAATGAAATTAACAGTTTGCATAGTAACACAGGAATTGATACCTAAAATTGGATCGCTGTTTCATTATGTCCACTATCGTGTCTCATTACACAGGAAACTCCAGAATCGAGCAGCTTTGGAGCAATTTGGAATAAAATTCTATTTCATCTCCAAAACCAAGTTATAGTTAACTCCTCCACTGGAAAACAATGATTTGGATCTCTTCTCAAACTTCACAGATTGACAATATTAGCAGTGAATACACCATCCTCAATGTGGCAAAGATCAAATCTGTCTTTGAATTCCAGTGACCTCAATTAAGTTTTCTATAACTGAGTTCCAAAGGTTAGTTTTTGTAAAACCGAAAAGAACAGTACACGATTTATGCCATAACTCCTAATTCTATACCAAAATACACATCTGGGGGCTTCACATCTGCTTGTTCTGCTAACAAGTTTGCTCTCTGTGAAAAGCAGACTATTTTGGCTTTCCTGTTCCCAGTTCAGTTGTATTCTCTTCACTTAGCATTGCTGTGGTCCAACTATTTCATTACAGGCCAGATGCAAGTTCTGAGAACTAACATGAAAGCAATGACAGCTCATAAGTCAAAGCATCAGGTCTCTCTCAGGAGCAGTAGTCCTGGTCCCATACCCCTTTTCACACATAATACTGCATTTTCCCCATAAGTCCACCTCTTAGTTGATTAAATAAACTGTGTTCAAATGATTGCTTAGACAAGGTTAGCCTCCAACCAGACCAGAAGCCATTCATCATCACTTATTTTGTTGAATTTATCTTTCTTAAAGGTGAATCTTCAGGAGTATAAATATTACTCCCAAAGATGCTTTTCCAGCATCCTGTTCAATAACGGTGATTCTTTGCTAATTCAATGAAAAATATCTGGACTGACATAACCTAGGATCCAGCTGAACCACATTAGTGCCTCCCAGTCTTCTAGCAATGGCTAATAAAGTTGTGCATTCCCTTCCTCTTTCATTTTCAGAAGGTGACTCCCAAACATCAACAGGTATTGCACTCAGCCTTGTACTTTCTCCTTCAAGTTCACTGTATTTTATCATTCCAGTATTCCAGTCATTCAGGTATTCACTACATTATATCCAATCTATCTGTGTATTTGCTACTTTCTATTAGCCTGTTTCATCAACACATTCCCACTTTTGGTGATAAGCCAACCAATACTCATTCAGTTTGGTCTCAAGTCTCCAGCTGATACCCCCCCAGATTCTTTTATTTTTGATTACTTTTAGCATGCTGACACTATACACTGAAGGCACACTTTTCTGACTTCTACTTGACTTACATGGACTTTTAACAATGTCCATTTCAGGGCTGCTGTGAGTCCTTCCTCCTGACCATGGGGCTTCCTCCTGCCTTGCTCCTTGAGGAGTTCCTTGGGGAGCAGGCAGGACAGGCTGAAGGACTTTGGTACAATCTAGCTCGTGGATTATAACATAATGGTCCTTTTTTACTACACCCCCAAACCTGAGTCTCCACATCCACCTTGTCCCCCTTTTCTCATCTGCTGCCTTGCCATTATCAATTTGGGACAACCTGATAATGAAATATTCTCTGGAGATCCACAAGGAGTAGGCAAGCTCCAAGTTGAACACAACAGATTAACCTCACTACCACGTGAAGTATTTCTAGCCCTCACAATCTTCCACAAACGTATCATCATGACACTGCTGGGAAGAAGGGTGCCACTACCCTCATTTTCTAGAAAACTGCTAAGTAGGTCACACAGGAAATTAAAGGGTAAGAGGAAGCTCCATAGCTTGTGTTAATGCATGTCTCTGTTAGCTTAATAGCTCTTAACATCTCTGTTCTGCAGTAAAAACAATCTGTAATTTGTACAGAAAAGTCCATAATGGAATTAAAAAGAAAAGTTGTGCCTTGGATAGAAGGTTGGCTATATAAACACTACATATTAAAAAGATGTTATAAAGGTTGTACATTAAATGTGTTCTGTAGAATATTTTAAAGCCAAGAATTATTTTTATAGATTAAGACAAATGAATTAAAGACAGCTAATTTATCCTATGTTTTACATTACTTTTACAACACAAAAACATTTAGATTTTACTTTGAAAGTGCCAAGACATATCATTGTTACTATTGTTGTTTTCTAAGCAATGGAAATCCACTAAGAAAAACACAGAAAACACACCTATCCCCAGCATTCATGCTAAGAAGATGACACACCTCCTTCCCTAATGTCAGGCCACTTTCATAAACATAGGTCACCTCTACAAAATATCTTTTCCTAGACACAGTCCAGTCTGTTTCTCAAAGGCCAGTTCTCCCCCTTGCGTTTTGTCCTCTCCTGCCTGGCTCACCTCTAAAGGACTCCTCATGAAAGCTGGGAAGTTATGCTATGCTAAGTGCAACTAAGCTACTAAAAGATAATTACTCGTTATTGTCAACAAGATGCTAACCAGAGATGAGTTTTGAAGCTTTGTTGATTTCATGATTGAAACATCTGAATTGCATAACATCTGCTAGAGAAATATTCTCATTACACTGTACTCAAGGTCCATCCTTGGTATCTTTGGCCTTGAAAGGGAACTGTACAAGAAATGCAGTGGTATCCCATTCAGGCAGAGGAGAAGGTAAGCCTTACATCTTCTTTATGAATTTCATGTGATGTAAGTTCGATTTTTGAGAACTTCTCACCTTTCTGCAAACCAGTGCTCATGCACTTGCACTCTGCTTCCAGGTCTTATTCTCAAATGTCTGTCAGATAGAAAAGGACAAAAATAATTGAGGTCATTCATTACTTAATTCTGATTCAGAGGAGTTTGGGAAAAAAGTAAACAGTAGCCTATGTCTTAGCACATTCCTTCCCACCAGAGCTCACAGGCCCCAGAAGGCCAATTCACTTACTCAATGACAGCATCAACACAAGCCTAACAGCTCTGGCTATAGCTCAGAATAGATGTTAAGTAATGAAAAGTGATGCAGATGAGCTCAATTTTATACCCTCAGAGAATTTGAATACCCTAAGTGGCTACCACCTTTCTGCCACAGGCTGCTGTTCTCCCTGTGAAATGTTGTTTACGCAGGCGACTGAAGAGATGCTCCCCACCCCCATCTCCCTGTGAAGCCAGCATGTTCTTGCACAGCTCAGCAGAGGAGAGAGATTGCTGTCCAGGCAGTCTCTACAAGCACTTCATGCTCCTCTCTTTTGGGTTTTCCCAGTGTTCAAAACAGAGAGAACGCACTGACATTTAAGGCATTTAGGGAACCACACCTGATGTTTAAAGAAAGATGAATTTTTTTCCTTTATTTTTACATTGTGTGGTTCTTTAGCACTGCTGTAGACATGGGCTTACTATTGGCGGTTATGATCTATTTTCAAGTGAGTATAATTGATTCTGGGAAGTAATAGATGCTACTTATATTTTATAATCTTGAGTTTAAGAAAACTCCTGCTCTGGCAGGGGGGTTGGACTAGATGATCTTTCGAGGTCCCTTCTGACTCCTAGCGTTCTGTGAGTCTGTGAGTTAAAGAGAATAGTTGGGGAATCAAAGTGGCTCTGGTTGCTGTTTCATTAATTTTAATGTAATTAAATGAAAAATGATAAAGCATGATCACGTGATGGCAGGGTATGTTGCAGAAGCATCAGTGAAAAATGGGAAATCCATTAGGAGAGAAAATGACATGAATCACAAAGCAAACCCAGCTCCTCAGTTTAGATGAACAAGCACACTGGACATTAGAACCCTGGCCTGCAATGACTGGTCAGTACTCCTTCACTGGATCTGGCTGGGATGGAGTTAATTTTCTTCACAGCAGCCCCTATGGTGCTGTGTTTTGGATATGTGACAACGTGTTGATAACACACCAATGTTTTCATTACTGCTGAACAGTGCTGGCACAACATCAAGGCCTTCTCCATTCGTCACCCTGCCCTGCCAGGGAGAAGAGGTTGAGAGGTGACATAGTTGGCCCCAATGGACCAAAGGGATATCCCACAGCACATAACGTTGTGCTCAGCAATAAAAGTGAGGGTCATTTTGCCATGGTTGCCATTGCAATATTCAAGACCAATGAGGCTCTCACAGGAGTTAACTTCTGACACACAGGTGGCCCTCAAATGTGGTGGTAGCTACTGCTACAGAGACTTTCACCATATGGCCTCAGAGGCTTACTTTTCAATAACCTTTTTCCTTCAGAATGAATGATAAAAGCTTCACTTCTGAAAAACAAGTGGGAGACCAATACTGATTCACAAGATCAAGATGGGAAGCCCTTCTGTGCAGTATTTCGTACCTTCTATTTCACTAGAGCAGAACTGACACATTTTTTGACAAGCATCCCACCTCAGTGATACACTTTCTCAACACACAGGGGACAGTAACAAATTTTAGTTGTCTAGGTAAATTTAATTAACTACGTAACTGTACCTTCTGAACTATAATGAAAAGTTATTTTACTATACCAGACAGGTATGAAAATACTCTCAATTCTGGACTAACTTTGCAGGAAAAAAACCCTGTAACTTGGACAAATCTCGTGAAAATAGGAGTGGAAAGGCTTTTTGAATGCATCAGGCTGAGAACTGAAGCCTTCATACATTGCATTAAAAAAGAGCACATCTATTAAACATGTAAAAATATTTAAAGGTGAAGTCATTTATCACAGAACATACTAGGAGATCTTACAACACAAACATTTATAAGGCACAGTAATGCAATTTTACATTTCATTACTACTATAGCTTGTTCCATTAACTGATCCAACAGACCAACTAATTGCTCATGCAAGGCTATTCGCTATCACTCCTTCAAGACAGAAGTGCAAACAGCTGCACTTTCTATACTTTTCATTTTAATACTGATCCCTGGTTCATCAATTAAGTTAAAAAAAATTGCAGACTGAAGTAAAAGTTACAGAACATGGCGATACATCTAAAAAAAATGTGTCAAATCAGGGTTTGTCTCAATAGTATGCACCAAAAGACATATAAAATAGATTTTATTGCATAATGAATTTTAGCAAAGGATTCCTGCACAGACACACAATTTTATAGTAAGTTTCAAGACATGAATGTTTCCCCTAAAGTTTCAGATCCTAGGTTGTATGAGTATACAGCAAATTCTGCTTGACAATACCTCTAATCCTTCTGTTTGTAGAGAAGCACTTCAAAATGCGAAACAAGGAATTAGCAGAAGGAATATTAAAGAGTATTTGTTTTTCTTTTTGGTAAGCCTTGACTGTGGTTTCTCATTATAGCTGACTGGTAAACCTACTAAAAGTGGTAAATAGCAATATTAGCAGCTTATTAGAGTATCCTTAAATTACCTAAAGAAATACTGAGGTATAAAAGCTAGAAGAAATCTGGCTAGCATGTGTTGATTACACCCGCGTGCATCGCCTGAGCAGAGCAGTGTACAAATCCCGTAAGTAGCTGCAAAGCTATTTGCCTGAAGCAGAGACAACAATGAGACCAAATTCAACATCTGCCAGGCTGTCCAACTGCTCACAACCATTTTTCTGGTCAGAAGGGGCATTGTTTAAGCTGACAGGTTCCTAATGGTCTGAATTATTTAGCAATTCTCAGAAGACTCCTTCTACTCATTAGAGAGGAAAATGTGAACCACTGCAGCCAGGGTTCCCTTGCTCCCCAGAAGCCGATCATGCTAATAGAGGAGAACATCACTATGTGTCCCATTTTAATCATGAGTTAAGTAGGCAAGAGGCTTCTATTATCCCCACTGTACAATGAAAGATGGAGGGTAGCAGCTCCACAAGGATAAACACCACAGTATATCATCACAACTCTTTTTAAAAAGCCCACTTTAAACAAAGAGGACACATGCTGCCGATAACCACTGCACCTACTAAACAAAGCAAACAAGTAAATTCTACTAAAGAGAAATGTGAAACATGCTTGTTCAAGCCTGAATGTTAAGTGAGCAAAAAGAAGTGTCTCGACATATGGGAAGTTACAGGGAGGGGGAGGCAAAACAGCTATTTAATGATTTTTTTTCTTCTCATCTGCCATATGATTTATGTTTACATATTTGTATAAACAAGTATAAACAAACTAACATAGCAGCATGATAGGTTACAGACAAATGACACTCAAAAACCCAAATAATTCAAAGTTATTCCCACTTCTATTATCTATTGAAATGAAGGAGAACACTACTAGAAAGGAAGCAGAATAACAGCAGCTTTCGTTACGATGATTTAGTTATTCTCAGTCATTTATCTTAACACTAAGGTATCTTGGCAGCAGCAATTATCTCTTGGAACACTAGCCTTTTGAACATGGGGAAAAAAATGCAACAGTCTTGTTTTCTTCAGCCTCAGAAAACCTCAAAAATTTGGAATCCGTACGAAATTGTAACACCTGAACAGAGTTCCTCACTTAACTTTGTCAGGAATGTTAGTGTAGTCATTACGAATGCCTGCAATAGACCTCTATTACCAAAACACATGTGAGAATACCACACACATTCAAAGGCTATAGGGAAAGGCATGTAAATATTTAGTAGATTACCATATAGAATGCAACAGCTATAGGGAATTGCCAGTTTGATGGAAGGACAAATGGAAGATGACGACTTCAAAATTATTATTATTATTACTTCTGTTCCTAAGCAACCACAACGTGGATTAGAAATAGCAAAAATAATTAATTTAATGCATATAATAGGAGTTCAGGAAATTCTTTTCACATACTTTAGAAGATGCTACAGAAATAAGTCTCTTTTTTCCTTTGAACAAAAAGTAAGCCACCAGTTTACATAGAAAAATCTGTATTTCGTCATCTGCGTATAAACATTTCCAGAAGCAGATGATTAAGTCAGCAAACTAAATGGAAAGACATAAAATATTTTGCCAGTGTGACATTGTGAATAAATAACTAAAAGCCCAAAAAAGCAAAGAGACAACATGATGCTGGCCTATTCAGCCATAAAATTCATTTCCAATAACCACATTTCAGCATGCAGCTCAGATCATACGCAGAATTTTCCTGTTTCAGAGCATGCAAGATTGATTATCACAGGCTCAATTGTCCCATACACAGGCAAACAACATGTAGGAATAATTAAAACAGCAAGATTCCCCCACTGAGCCTCCTACACATGCTTATGCTCAGGCAAAGGAGAGGCAGGGTCCCTCCCAAGAAACAAAAGCATAGGATTATACAAGAAGACCATCTGCACAAAGTCATGTGGCCAGGGATTTCCTCTTCCCCTTGCTGAGTACGGCGCATCCTTTCCCTCTTCCAGTCTGAGCTGCAGGAGGGCAGCAGAGCCAGGCCTAATTCGCAGTTAAGGGACAAACAGGAATCAGGGATCCAGGGTTTCCAGGGTCCTCTTTGCCCATACTTACTGCTTTCAAAGCTAAGCCACTTAAGGATGTAATCCTTAATACCTCACAAGTTCATAATGTCTGGGTCATTGCAAAATTCTGCATACCCTGGTCCCCGCCTAGTCCCACTCGCACCCCTCACAGCGTGCTGCGTTTCCTCTGAAGCAGAGCCAGGCAGGTATGGCCACCCTGCCAACATCCACCTCCCAAGCACAGAGGCAAGGGGTTCATCCCTGCAACCATGAAAGACTTCAGGAAACGAATAAGCCTTTCCCACAGGTACCCCAGTTTCATGTGAATTAACAAGTGGAGCACTGGCATTTTTTGTTCCCTATATTCTCCCAACTAATTTGCCTGAAATGGAAAGCTCAGACTAGGGAAGAAAACAAAAAGCGTTCTCGACCTCAACAGGATATCTTGTTAGGGTATGGCAGCCTCAAGGAATCTTTCCTGGCATCTGAGAAGAGGGTTACAATTAATGTTCCTGTTGATTCATTTTTTCCATGAGATCCAGAAGGGAATTCTATAGCATTTTTCCATATATAATGAAACATTAACTCTATATGCAGTAAAGGCAATTCACAATGCAATGTTTGGATGCTCTTCGACTTCAGTATCCCTAAGCAATTTGCAGAAACAGACCTGGTTTTCCAAAGCACTCTACAATTCCTGAACAACACTCAAGCCTGCATGAACAGTCTACTCTGAAGCAGTGATTTCTGAGTCCTGCCCACTCTCTCCCACCTTATCAAGCTTCCTTTCAGCTTCCTGAAATATTATTGCTGACATTATGGCATTATTAAGATACAGCCTGACCCAAGCCAACCACAGATAATAGAAAGGTTTCCACTGAGTTCTGTAGGCTTTGGATCAGGCCAAAAACACTGAAAGCACCCAGAGGATGAAGTCACAGAGATTTGCTTTTAATTTCAGTATGGTCCTTAAAAATATGTCTAACTTTAGGTAGTATATTCTTGACTTTATTCTGGGCCAGAAAGGTCCACTGACCCAACATATTAAAACATATCCTTTGTCTTGGCTTAAATTCAGTTTATTACACTTTTACTTTTCCACAAATTGGAGGGAATTCTGGAGTGTATTAGAGGGGCTGTGGTTGGTAGGTCGAGAGAGGTTCTACTCCCCCTCTACTCTGCCCTGGTGAGGCCACATCTGGAGTATTGTGTCCAGTTCTGGGCCCCTCAGTTTAAGAAGTATATGGAATTGCTTGAAAGAGTCCAGCACAGAGCCACAAAGATGATTAAGGGGGTGGAACATCTTCCTTATGAGGAAAGGCTGAAGGAGCTGGGTCTCTTTAGCTTGGAGAAAAGGAGAAAGGGGTGACCTCATTTATGCTTATAAATATGTGAAAAGTGAGTGTCGGGAGGATGGGGTCAGGCTCTTCCTGGTGAGGCCCAATGACAAGACAAGGGGCAATGACTGCAAGTTGAAGCACAGGAGGTTCTATGTAAATACAAGAAAAAAATTTCTACCAGTGAGGGTGCCAGAGCACTGTACCAGACTGCCCAGAGAGGTTGGGGAGTCTCCATCTCTGGAGATACTCAAAACCTGCCTGCACACGTTCCTGTGTGACCTACTGTAGGGAATCCTGCTCTGGCAGGGGGGTTGGACTAGATGATCTCTCTGGGTCCCTTCCAACCCCTAACATTCTGTGCTTCTGCAATTCTGTGAAATAAATTAAAAAAACAAAAAAAACCAAGAAATGATTACCTCTACATAAAGCAAACAATCATCTTGTTTATCTGTGCTAAATACAGAAAAAGAATGCTCTGCTCAGCCAACACACTTGCTACATACTGAATCTTATCAACACTGGCACTAGTTTTCCAATGCATGAGGTAGTCTGCAAAATCATCTTGCAAGATGTACTTGTGAAATTCAACATAACCTCAGGGCTATCCCCAGGAAATCCTTAATTCTTTTCTATTAATCAAAAACATTAGGCAGTTGTTACCCTCCAGGTCCAATCGAACCTTGTTAAATATCCTCCAGTGATACATAAATTGGTCAACCTTCCAATGCAAGATTCATGTCTGGACCTACATTTTGAAAAATATTCAAAAATGAGGAATGTCTGGATCTCAAGGCTTCACTTAATTGTGTCTGGAATAAATCACATCCAGAGTCTTTTTTGCATTTCAGCTCTACGTTTCCAAAGTGGTTCCAGTGTAATATTTTATTGGACAAATCACTGCTTCCATTAATTAGAGGTCCTTGAAACTTTAAAAAAAAAAATCATGTGTTTAATAAAATGTTTTCTTGAAATGTGACATTTTGGGGAAAAAACAAAGTCCATGTAAAAATCTGCAACATGTTCTGGTGACTTACCATTTTTCAACAACAAATTACTAAGGTTGGTAACTGTAAAATTGACAAATGAACACCCACAAACAGAAACACATGCAGAATACCTCATTTTCAATCCAGTGGTCTCTATTTGCAAGGTTAAGACAAACTGTCAGTGCCCAATCTCCCTGACAGGCAGCAAGTCCTCTCTAGCAGGGGACACCTATCAGACCCACAAGCATCTGAAGAACTGAGTGAAACTACACCAATAGCGTACAAAGTTTGTAGCAACCAAGCTAACACCTCAACACAAACTAAAGCAAAAACTCAGTAGTGATGCTTGCAGAGACTGCAAACATTTTTTACTTTGTTAAGGTACACAGAAATAAACAATTTAAACTCTAAGCAACTCCATTACTAGTAAATGAGAAATGTCAACTAATTAAGGGTCATGTCTCATATCAAAAAAGTGTTTCCTGATATTCAGAGGGACCCTCATTTGTTTCCTTTTGTGCCCATTGCTGCTGGTCCTGTCACCGTGCACCACTGAGAAGAGTCTGGCCTCATCCTTTTTGCACCTTCCCTTCATGGATGCAAGTCCCTCAGAGCACCTCTGTTCTCCAGGCTGAACAGTCCCAGCTCTTTCAGCCTTTCCTCAAGAGATGTGCTCCAGCCCCTTCATCATCCTTGTAGCCCTTCACCTTTGTACTGGGGACCCCAAAAGCAGACACAAGTACTCCAGGCAAGGTCTCACCAGAGTTTAAGGACAGAAGAGCAGAAAGACTGCTTCTTTGTTGTGTTTGAGTGTTGGTTGTTTCGGTAGTATTGTTTGCTACTATTGCTTAAGAAAACTGTCACTGCAGCAGAGGTAAGGATTCAGAAGTATTGACAGAAACATGGAAGAAAAAGAAGACCAAAAATTTGTCAAAGCCCCACACCTATGGCTGCTAGAGTTTCTGTGATATTTAGTTAAGAGGAGGAACATAAATTCATCTTCACACTTTCTGGCAGCAGAAGCTGAGAACCAAAGCCAAACGCCTATCACCATTTGCTAGCCACAGGCTGATAAGAAAATGGAGATGCCAGCCAGCCCCTTAGCCAGAGTCTGACTAGAGCTTTCTGGACAACAGCTCTGCTACAAAACTCCCCACAAGGCCAAAGCTCCTCTTCCTTGGCATGTAAAAGTGACCAGCACCATTACCAATCAAAGCTCGTAAATATAGCCCACTGGCTTACCAATATTTGGTGCCCTTTTTCATGCTTGCTTTCTACAGGTTTCTGTGGTGGATGACTGGTCAGTACAGATGGCAAAAGCAAGTAGTTGTTCTACTGCACATAACACATTATTTGGCAGTAGCAGGCAAAATGTCTCTCTCCTGTTGACTCTTATATACAAGAAGTTATGAATAAACAAAAATAGATGCAGGAGTATTTCCTAAAGACAAGGATACAAATCAAACTTCATTTCCCTCGAAGAACATCCAGCTCCCTTCAAAGTAGTCTTTAGAGAAAGACAGTCTCTTATTCTGTAGGTGCAGGCTGGGCATCAAGTTTGACCTATCACAGTACATAGCACTTTCCTTCTCCCTCATACCAGCATAAAAGAACGCACAAGATATCAGATTCTTCAGAGATGTCCCATATTTAAAATCACACTTTGCTCAATAATGGAGTGGCAACAGTAGATTTAGTCTTGTCTTCTGCCATTTATTCTTATTGGTTGAGAAGATAAAGTTATAATCAAGCTTACATCAAGTATGACTGGCAGGGAGAGTAGTATTCAAAATACTGGAAGTTGGGTTAAAAAAATATCCGAGTTCAGAGCACAGACTCAGAGGATGGTATTTCTGGCATGTGTACAACATGGACTAAGAAAATGATATCGCATTGTTAATCTGGAAACACAATTTCTAGTGACCCCAAAAGCACCAATTACTAACCAGGAAATAAAACTTTCCTGAAGAAAAGCCTTGTGTGGCTCTTCTGCTTTGCATTAATTTATATTTAGAACTATTGATTTCTCCTTTCTTTCTGTATTATTGCATTTCTCATGCTACATTGAGCTGTATGTACTCCTAAGAAGCCCATAAACAGCAATCTTCTTCCTGTGTTCAGCTTGTACTGCTCAGCCATTGTACTGCTTTTTTCCTCTCTCCTCCCTGGGGACTAAAAGCATCGTCTCCTTTCACTTTCCTTTCCACTGTAAGTCTCACTCAGTATTACTTTTTTTTCTGTTTTCTTGTTATTTTGTACTCTATGAGGTTATGGAGCCACTTGGGATCCAAATGAGATAGCATATGAAACACTAACTTGATCCCAAGGGTTCCAGGTCGATAGCAGAACTCGGGGTTAAGATAGCAAAGAGATGAACCTCTTTTCAGCAAAACTTAGTGCAAAACCTAACAAATTCATGTTTGGCTGACACTAAACCAGGAGGCCCTATGTAAGATTTTTCTTTTAAACGGATATTCGTTTTTTTCTTTAAAGTAAATAAACAAACTAAACAAAATAAAACAAAACAAAAAAGAAACTAAACAAAAGACACTTCTATGGTATTTAAAAGCAATTTCATTGGTAACATCTACAACGCTGCTTACATGACAGATAAAGACCACTATAATGATGCCTGACTGGTACCTTTACATTGGGGTAATTCCAATAAAATCACTGCAATTATTCTGAAGCAAAAGAAAGAAATGCTGGAGAAAAGGACAACGAGGTTGTTTCCCTGTGTTTAAGTCATTTACTTCATATAGTTTCACCTGTTTCTTTGCTTCCTCTGTATCACCTGTCGAAGGCTGAACCTGGGAGCACCTTGAAACACTGGGGAACAGATTAACCTTCAAGAGCACGGGGAAGATTTGCATGACTTACCTAAACCAGTTAGGGAGTGGTGGGGAGGGAGGAAATCCATTTCCTTCTAAAAAAACAGTCACACCAGGTTTTTTAGAAGACAATGAAGGCTACATGAAATGATGGACTTAAAGGTCTCTCTTTAATTTTCCACTACAGCATTCAGTTTTCAAGCTATCTCTGTCTCTTCAGAAAACAAAGCACAAAGCTGACAAATAGGAAAACAAAATGAAATATTTCGCTTACAAAATACTAATCCAGCAGGAACTTCATGAGCTGAACAAATTGAAACTGTGGCAACTCCCCCCTTGCCCCCAAAAATGCCACACCAGATGACAAACATATCAAAACCACTCTCATTTTCCCCACTAAAAGTGCCTGAAACCAGACAGAGTTCCCCAAAGACACATGGTCTGGGCTCCTACTTATATTAAAGTAAAATTTAGATCCAATCACTTTAATCTACCACAGCTAATCCTATTTGCCTAACCAAGAGTCAAAATAACTAGCACAGCTCTCCTTCCACTGCTGGTTCAGTGGGTGGCATGTACTCTGCTTTTCCCTGCTTTAAGCATTCAAAATAAGTAGTTCTTTGGAACTGCCAAGTCATCACTCTGTAGATATACAACATATTCTTCTTTCTTCAGCTTTTAGGAGGAAAGTTCTTCATTTTGCTTTCTCATTTGAAGCTGTGTCTCAAGAGAGCCTGTCCCTGAGTTTTGGGGTGTGATTTGTTTTTTTCCAAAAGCCACATCTGTGGAAGTTTTAGTAACACCACCAGCAGACAGAAGAGGAAACCCACACCTACAGTAACACAGGTTATTAATCAGTCCATAAAACTGTTGTCAAGACCTGGCCTAAGTTCACAGACTGCTCACTGTTCATAAAGTTTTCACCAAACACCTGTATACTAAGGGGAGAGGAGTGGGGAACCTAGCACTTGAGACAATTGATTTTGCCAAGACTTAGTTAAACAAAATGAACCTGGTGTTCAGACCATGTATCCTAGAATGTCTCCTTTTAACTTACTTTAAAAAAACATCTTCCACTGGAAAAATTAATCTTTTTCTTCAACTCTATCCTCAAATACTCATCACTATCCTATTTGCTCCTTTCTTCCACAATAAATTCCAGTTTGGCCACACAATCACAAAGTTTGGAAGAGACCAAGTCCAACCGTACCTATCACCAACATACCACTAAACCATGTCCCTAAGCACTACATGTAAATATTTCTTAAACACCTCCAGGGATGGTGACTCCACCACCTCTCTGGGCAGCCCATTCCAAGCAGCTATCCACCAGCACCCCCAGGTCTTTCTCTGACAGAGAGTAATACAACCACTCTTCCTCAAGCCTATAACATTGCATAGGGTTACTGTGACCAAGGTGTAGGACCTGGCACTTGGCCTCGTTGAAGCTCATCCCATTGGCCTCAGCCCATTGATCCAGCCTATCGAGGTCCCTCTGAAGAGCTTTCCTACTCTCAAGCAGATCGACACACCCTCCCATCTTTGTGTTATCCACAAACTTACTGAGGATGCACTCAAACCCCTCATCTAGATCACTGATAAAGATATTGAACTGAGCTGGCCCCAACACCGAGCCCAGCGGAACACCACTGGTGACCAGCTGCTGACTAGAATGAATCCCATTCACCACTACTGTCTGGGCTGAGCCCTCCAGCCAGTTCCTCACCCAGCGAAGAGTAAACCTGTCTAAATGATGTGATCCCGCCGCTTCCCAAGGCCTACAAGGCCTCACTCCCCCACATGGGCAAGACTGATAGCAGAGAACCTGCATCTTCGGATCCACCGGAAGGAAGAGAAAGAGAAGGCTTCTGCCCTTCTTATTTATACCCTGAGTTAGTAAAAATCATATGGAATACTGGGAACATGACCACTTCCCTGGTTACAAGCTGGTTACCAGGGAAAAGGCCTGGGCCGAACCATTACACCTTTCTCTCAGGGAGAGGGCCACCAGCCAAACTCTCTCTCACACTCCCTTATACTCCTCAGCCTCTCCACTTCATCCTTCAGCTCAGCCACCTGCCTGAGCAGATCACTCACCTGTTCATATCTGGTACAGGTGTTGTCTCCACTCCCCTTCATTGCAAGGGCCATGCTCCAGCACCCTCTGCAGCCAGAGGCCTGAATACCCAACATGTTTACGTGGGGCCTCTGTCTGGGCACCAACAGTTTTTCTAACAACACCCTTTGGCCGGGTGGCAACCATGACTGGACCTCTACAAGCAAGTGACATCTTGCAACTTGAGAGTCAGTTGGGATGACTGCTCTTGACCTCTAACCACTTAAAGGGATTGGATTTACTTTGTACAAGGGACTGAACTTACCTGCAGAGGCTTAGCACCCTGCCTTCCGAGCTGCAGCCAGCTGAAGCAGCCAACTGAAGCACCCCAAGCACTGGTTGCTCTCACTGTGTTCTGTGGGCACTGACTAGTCACTGCCCTCCCGAAGGCCTTTTATAGCCTGATCAATGGTGGGTGGTGCTGGCTCCGCCCAGGCTCTCTCAGCAGCCCGCCCACCAACTGACAGCCCCCAGCACAAGCTCAAGGCTTATCCTGGCTTCAAAAAGAGCTTTTTGTCGGCCCTTTTTGCTACAAATTCCTTCCTCAGTGCAGTCTTACCTGCCTTGATTCTTGTCTCAACAGCAGTGTTGAGATGTGATGTTGGCCAACGTCACATGGCTTCCAGATACCATTTTGTTATTTCCGTACTTGCCATCATTTGCCCTTTTCATAAGGATATGGAGACCAGGACATCTCCAGTGCCTTTGGATAGAGAGGTACAGGAACATTTGAGGGTCTGCTGACTTCTAGCTTCTTTCCTTACCAGCAGCAGCTTGCTTGGCTGTCATGGAAGGGCTGCAAAGGACGGTAGTACTTCCATGAGTCTTTTGAACTGATTTTTGTCAGTTGAATTAAATAACTGCACATTTTCATAAACTTTGTCCATCTTACTTTTGTAGCCACCCTGTTTAAGACATTCTGGTCAACAAACTAACATAAATATATTGGTTATCCATTTTCAACATAAGTCAAATTAAAAAAAATATAGAATTTGACACAACTAATAGGTTAACAAGCTATGAAAATGTCAAATGTAAATATACATATGAAGGTGTCGAATTAAGATTTTGCTAAAATGAGATACAATCATACAAATTTTTAAATAAGAATGATCTACTATAATGTGGCTCACTGATATACAAAAAGATAAGCTGCAAAACAGTATTTTTCATGGTAAAAAACTGAGGAGAACCAACTCAAAGAAGCTCAAGCTCAAAGAAGACAGTTAGCACCTAGTACAAAATAAATTTAACACACTTACTACTACTGTACATAGGTGACCCTTAGCATGGCAGCACAAGTCATTCCAAACCCTCCCATGATGATGAACCCCAGTTTCCACATGTATACAGGATTTGAACATGGCAAAAGGCTGCAATCACAGACACCAGACACTGATCTGGTTTTCTCCTATAACAAATCAGTTCACGTTTAAAACTCTGGTTTACCACTAGGGAGGTAAGTGAGTTGGTTTGCTCTGCCCTCCCTTTCCCACTTCCCTCTCCAGGCCACACATGAAAGTAATGAGATTACATAATAAGAATCAGATGAAATGCCATTTATTGCTTCATGCTTGTACAATAGCTGCACTCTGTCAGGGGCCTTTTCACACAGGCACTGCGTGAGAAGGCAACTCCAAAAGACTCCTTTTCCAATGCTGTTCTCCTCAGATAGCGGTTAGATGCAATAGCACTTCAAATTTCAGGCATCTTATACCCATCTGAAAAGACAGCTAATGCTTATTGTTGTCACTTTTGCAGAACAGAATAAAGCCAATTTGGAAAACAGGAGGAAATGCACAACCCCTCAAGGGCAGGGTACAGTTTCTATACACCCATTGATAAAAGCAGGGATGTGATGAATCTGTGGCACTGTTACTTGCAGTTTATCTGGACATGAGTCACTTTCTAGATGAAAATAAACATTTTCAGTATGCAGCTAGCTACTCAGCTATAGATTAAATACCTCAGCAGCAGAGAAAGGAACATTAAAAGGCTCCATCTTGATACACTAGGCACCAATTTCACTTACAGTGAAGCATATACACCAGCATTCACATGACAGTGAAACTGTCACAGTTTAAGGAAACAAAAATATTGCTATTCCAAGTAAAAATTAACCAAAATTGCTGAACATAACAGCTGCCCTTCATCTGTGTACAGCTTTTCAGCCACAAGGACAACAAATAGAGACTGTAAGCAAGACCAGACAGTGACTGGGCTCTGCATTTGCTGGGAAGACGAGTGCATCTAGCCCAAAACATCAACAGATGGAGAAGGCTGAAGAAATTCAAGGCCATCAAAACACTTTTGTCTTGGCTATGAGATAAATCAAGACAGCACTGTCTCAGTAAAGCAACAGCTGAAAAACGGACTGAGACATAAAGGAAAAGCAGATGATCAACCCTACTGCCTCCTGCTGCTGAACTCTGTCTGCTTGCTGAAGGGTGTACTTTATACATTCACCAGAAAGGAACAATGCTTCCTCAAAGAAATGTTTAATTCTTTAGGCCACTCTGTCTCCTAATGTAAACAACCTGAATAGCAAACCAGCCCCAAAAAGCATGTTGGTATTTTACTCAGGAAATGTTATTGAGATCAACTGCTGACTTTCATTTAAAAAAAAAAAAAACAAAACAGCTTAAGGACCAGTATCTGTTTGTTGGTCTAGCCTCTTGGGTCCTTGAATCCACTCAATTATGTCCAAAGAGAGTCTTTTAAGGACATTTTAAAATGTACTGGCACATACTTCATAACGGAAAGTTATTCTTTTGCTCTTCATTCCCTTGACAGACAATCCCAGGAAGCTGTAACTCTTGAGATCTCTTGATCAGCTTCTCCTGTAATCACAGTCAAGCAGCAAGGTCAAAAAGGAAACAGTAGCTACAAAACAATTTTTGAAACTACTTTTAATTTTGTTGTTATTATTGTCTTTAAGAGTTATATTTTATGAAGACTAGAGAAAATGTGAACAGCTTCACACAAAAGGGAAGCATTTATCCACTTAGATTTCAGAGTCTGTTCTTTCTTCTTTCTTTGCTGTAATGTTTTTTTTTCCTTCCAAAGAGCAAGGAGACAAAAAAAAAAAAAACCACACCAAAACCAAACAACAAAAAAAACCAAACAAGCAAAAAACTAACAACAACAAAACCCAAACAAAACAACAAAAAAAAATTCCTTTTTTTCTCTCCCATAACCGAAGTCATGAGGAAGTTACATCCAAGCCCTTCAAGAGAAGAGCAAGAGACTCCCAATATGAGCTGTCCTCAACCTCCTCAGGCAATCTCCCAAGAACTTGGGGACCCAAGCTTTGCAGAAGCCAGTATACATCAACAAATTCCATTATCCAACAGACCTTATTTCTATTCTTTTTAACTATTGCAACTAGCTGATGTTGCAGCAGCTAGCATGTGTGTTCTTCTCTTGTTTTTCTCAGTGGCAATCAATGCATTTTTCTTTACTGATGTCTGAGGAAGCACAGGAGACAGCATAGGTGGTTGGGTTATCACTTAGCAGTTCTAAACAGGAGAATTCCATATTTTGATTTGGATAAAATTATTTCACATGTCATTTCCTGCATTATGCAGCCATTAATTGGAACTTGGAGGAGCTGCAAACTAGGCAGGAACCAGGGAGAACAGAGATGATAAGTGTGCTCCAGATGATGACTTTTTCATGGCTGCAAAAGCATCATGAAACTCAGTGCACGTGCACTGAATAGGGAGGGGATGACTGAGAAGAGGTGATAGCTTTAAGTTCCTTTCCATCCTGCCTAATAAATCTGTGTCTGACAGATCCCCACAGACCTGTATATCATTTTCTTTTTCTGTAATTAGTAGACCAGCTGCAATTCCTTGGCCAGAACTCAGTCAAGCTTCCCATTCTCCTTCTATAAGCTTCTCCAATAAATAGCACTAAGAAGGAAAGAAACCAAACACAAAATTTAACATGTGAAACTCTTCCATGTGTGACCTCTGTACCAGGCAACGTGTGAATCTACATCAGACTAACTTGCTGCATAAGGTAATGGCAAGGGAAAAAACCAAACTCTGAACAGCCTATGAACTTTATTTCCCACCCAGCCTTTCCCTTTTTCCTGTCTCTCCATATATTATCTACTATTTCTGCTCAATTTGAATGAAAAGGGAGTACTTATCCCCAAACATGTATGTGCCATCTACACCAGGGTAGTTCCTTGCTGAATTCTGTTGAAGGTGCAGCTAGTTAAATATTTACTGGAGGGAGCACATTGCCTCAGAAAATACTTTTACAGAACTTGAGAACTTAATCCCAGAAGCAAGGAGAGGACAGTGTCAGAACACACTTCTGTTCTGTATATCCAAGATAATGAAATACAGCTTCCCACAATGCTTCCTCTTCCTCTTTCCTCCAAGAAAAGTTACTCTTTCAGGAATTTGCTGGTGTCTTGAGACTTGCCACTGGAAGTAGAGATTGCTTGCAAGAAGTTGGAAATGAAGAGTAAATCTAAACAGTTCATGCCAGTCTGTCACCAGTGAGCTAAGGAACAGAGAAGTTTTAACTGCTGTCCTGTCCTTCCATCCACTGCTCCTCCTACTTCTCCTAGAACACTCCATTTAAAGTAACATAAAATAAAATCCGAGATCAAAATGATTCCCCAGCAGGCATTGAGTTTCTGTGCTATATAGGCACCTGAGGTGTAGATTTGGTTAAAGCTGGTGAGCTCCAGTTACCCTTGAAGCTTGGTACCCTTTGAATTTTCTTCTTTCAGAGAAAAGATAAGGAACAAGTGTCTACAGGCTGCTACAGAACTGCCTGGAAACTTCCCCAGCCTGGCCACTGCCATTTCCATGCTGCTCTGCTATAGTAGCACAGGAACCAAGATTTACCCATGCTCCCTGGGATGCTCCTAAAACCATTTCAAAGCTTATTTCACAGTAAGTCTATTTAGTTGCCATGAGAAGCAGCATATCTCATCACCAACCTAACTGAAAATTCCAGACGGTGCTGAAGTAGCTTCTTATTAGCACATTAAGCTGGCAGTGCAAACACAAACAGCCTGGAATCGTCATTCCCTCCTGCTCTCATCCCGAGTTCCACATCTCATTTCCTCACTCTGTCTTCAGTCATGTTCCCAACGTTCACCACGGAACAGCACCCAATATTAAAACCAGGGCCTCTTCAAACCTAAACAGATGGTTAACAACTGGTCATGGATGTAATGAATCTCAGGAAAAACATTCAGAAGAGATAAAGGGACAGTAGAAGAACAAACACATGTAAGAAACAACCTTTGATTCACCTTAGCCTTTCAAAATAGTCATCAGACAGCACATTACGTTTTGTACAGGATACAACTGGGGGGGATCATGCCCCACACTCCTACAGACTGACTTGATGCTCTGCTGTTACAGTGATAGTATTCAGTAGCTAGTATTAGTTAAAGAAAAAAAAATAAAAGAAAGGACTGCTGGGAATGACAAGTGTCTCAAGACAGTAGAGAGCACATTTTGCTGCTACCAAATCAAGCGCACTTAGCAACACTCAATGCCATGATGCTTGCTTCTATCCTACAACATGATACCACAGATGAAAGGTTTGCTGTAGACAGAAAATACTGGTAAAGTGTCCTTCTAGGCTTCTTGACAGATGCTTTAACCTCTCCCGAAAGCACAGTAGGATAGTGAAATTGTGTTGCTCTGTTCACCTGGTAGGTGCATGCTGTGCTGGGGTGCAGGAGCGAGCAGAGGCATGGGCAGGCTGGACCCTGCAGCTCCTGGAAAGGGAATGGCCATGTGGCAAAACCCATGACTGCTGGAGCCATCTTAGAGATGTCAAGAGGAAAGGCCATCATGCTGAGCCAGCAGCAGTGTGGGCTGCTTGGAAGGAGCATGCTTGCAGAGGAGCAGAGAGTGAGAAGGCAGACAGTCAATCACAGCACTACACTGTAATGTCCTGACACCACCACCCGACGTGCACCAGGGGTCCATGAGCATGACAGTGCAAAGATGTCAGCTCCTGGTCCTTCTTACAAAACCATAATTCATTACACACCTCTTGCCTTCTAAAGCTGTGCACACAGTAGATAACATGGGAGAAAACATTGACAAGAGCAGGCTCCTGGGGTGAGGTTAGGCTCCACCTATGCCTTAAAGGATACCAGGCTCATCCAAAACTGCCCTCAAGAAGTTAGCTGAGGAGTCAGATAATCAATTTGGTTTGCTGCTCAGAGTGTCCTTTGCCCCCAGTTATTCATCACTGCCATGCCTAATTCACCATAAAGGAATTCCTGAGGAACTTCCCTGCTGTCAGGAAGGCTCTGTTTATTTAAAGACCAAAAAGCACCAAAATAATTGAATTTCACATTGGCACAGACTGCTTAATTTAAGCAGACTTCTTAAGCAAAGCCATAGCTTTGGGGAGGGGAGGAACATAAAAAAAGAAGATAAAAGAAAAAAAGAGAACAATTAAGATCAAGAATAACAAAGGTTTTTTTAATTAGCCAGCAGAAAACAGGCTCCAAAGCTAGGAGAGACCATGCACAGTTAAGTGCTCTGCTTTTCTGTAGACCCATCACCATTGCTGCAGAAAGCACACACTGCATCGAGAGGAACTGTTCCCGGTTCGATACTGGTGGTCCCCTGTAGCATCAAACTTTATACCATGTTTCTAGACTGCTGGAGGTGACTAGCGAAGAAATTGGTTCCTGTCTATATCTTTTAATTAAATTTAAGCTATTTTCCCTTATTTTCAAATTTTAAGATGGGGCCTTTCTTGTCACAAAGTGTTTGAAATATATTGGCTGAATCTGGCAGAATATGAACTATTATTAAAACAACAAATGCATTGGCACTAATAGTGTCTTTTCATTGTATTATAGCAGTATAATATTTCCTTTCTCCATATTTTCTACCCTATTTTATCCCCACTGCAAGTAACCACTGTACACATCAAAAATACTTGCTGCTTTAAGGCAAACTGTTTGTGCTTGCATTGTATCAGGACTCAGTATCTGCAGAGCTGTGTTATCAGATGTTAAACAGAGCTTTCATTGCTCTCTTTGGGTAATTTCTGCTGAATCTTCTCTCCACCCTCAGAAATTCAGAAAAGGAGAATGATGGGCCAAAGCTGTAGTAGAGCCTTAGAAAGGTGCACATTAAAAGTATTTCAACTCTAACCCAGTGATTAGAGTAAAAACCTAGCATTTCCCAAAACAAACACATAACAATATGAGACTAAAGTTAAACAAAAGGACATTCGATAGAAAGCCAGGAAAAAATTGGAAGTGTAGCCAAAAGTTTTGCAGCATAATGATCTCTCTCTGATAGTATCTTCCTCCTTCTTGCAAAGTCACATTAAAATATAGGTTGCATAGACACAAATAGATACTCCTCTACCACAGCCACTTGGCTTTATTATATCACTGAGTTCAGCATTTGTCACTAGCCACATCTCTAAAAAAGCATCACTGTAGGAGCCCTTTTCTAGAAATCCTTCTTCAACATGGTCCTGGCCTGCGCCATGTACTTAACGTCAGGAATGCAAAATAATCTTTTCTAAATTATTTGTATGAAGGCTTCACACTCTATCAATTAAAGCAGGAAATGGGATGTTAAAGAAAAAGCCCACACTCAGATTTTCCATAAAACCTTTGCTATTAATACACCCAGATACACTCCACGCTGTGTTTATGATTAGAAGCCTTTGCGGAAACATCAGCTGCTTAATAATCATTTACATCTGTCACAATATCCCATTTATGCCTCAGTCCACATCCTTCCATTGTTTTATTTGCTACCTTCAATAAATGATTGTCAGAATTATTTCCTCTTTGTTTGCAGGGATAATCTGAGGATGAAAGAGAAGAAAATAAAAGCCAAAAAGGTGACACTGACTTGTAATGCAATTGGGATGGCAAATAAAGTTTTTAAAGGTCTCGCACGTTGTTCTGCCAATAAAACAGAGTGTTTATTAACTAGACTTTACAGCCCAGCCTGTCCCCCAAGTTTTTAAGGGTCTGACCTGACAGCCCCAGGTGGTTTGCCCTTTCTCAGGGTTCATCCCAGGAGCAAAGCTCCATGACCTCAGAGGTGGAGAGCACGGCTACTTCCGCCAGGGACTCCCCAGTGCTGCTGGTAGAGGCCCAAGGCAGCAGGTGTCTGCAGGATCCCTAATCAAACATCCATGCCCTAGTTTGGGCTAGAACAGAACAAATTCTGTTCAGTGATTTTACTTTTCAGCTAAAGATCTCGTAAGTAACTGCATTTTCAGAAACTAACAGCATGTTTTCAGAGACAGTGCCTTCTTCTAGCAGTGATAAGACCTAATGCTTAGAGTTAGTACCAAGGATTGGTATACAGACCAAGGTCACTGCTAAATCTTGTCTCACACTGGGCAGTACAGAGTAAGAGGCCACACCTGCAGGGAGGAGCAGACAGTTCAGGTGACCCTAAACTGCCCAACTACGTATTCCATTCCATGTATGTCATATTCGACATAAAGTTGGGGGATTACAACGGTCAAGCTCTCTTCCTTCTTGCTCTTCCTCAAAGGCCGGCATCCGAGGAGGACTCTCTTTGTTCTGCCTTCAATCCCCATCCATGAGTTCCTGAATCCAGTTCCAGGATGCAGTCACTGACTATGGTTCCCATCTGCTGCTGAGTCCTTCTGCCATTAGCAGTTCTAATGCCATTAGCTTTAGTGGTGATGGTGATGTAGTTGCTATCACGGGTGGTTGATTCAGTATTGGTATTGTATATATTTGCTTATACTTCATTTTATTGTTATTATTTTCATTAAAGTAGGTTTTAACTCTCTTTTCCAATCCACAGGTCTCTCTCCCTTATTCCCCTTCTATTTCCTTTGCAGGGTGATGGAGAGTAGCAGGGAGCAAATGTCACTTGGTTAGTGGCTGGCCCAGCCCTAACCCTTGACAATCCATCCGAGGGATATTTATATATAATTCATGATGACACAGCTACCTAGACTACAACAGGGACTGAGCCAGAAACCTCTGCAGATGTTTTTCATGCGAATGCACAGCTTGGTTCAGTATTCTCATGACCAGTGCCACCAAAATCCCTGTTCTGCTGAATTCTTGAGTGGGAAACAAAAGCTACAGATCTCAATTTTTCCACATATTGAAATAAATTGGTGGGACAAAAATGCAGTCTGTGATTTCGACAAGAAAAAAGGGACAGAAAAGGACAACACACATTTTGCAACAAAGATCTCAGACTACATTTGTAGTCAGGACAATTTCCAGATTGTTATGTCCTCACTTTGTTATTTTAAAGGATGCGTGGTAGCAATTTCCCACCACAGGCAACACTTCCTCCTGTGACCATTCAGGAGCCTGAGAGCTGTCCTGCGGAAAGCCCAGTAGCCTGATGGGGAGCAGAGAGGCAGAAGGCTACATGGCCTTTGCTTCAAAGCCCTGTTGCAGTCTTTGCAAAGACAAACAAAAAGACAAAAACCCCTCATGCCTACACTGCAGGGACTCCTGCTCCCTGCCTCTGGGAAAGGGTTTTGTTCCCCTCCCACGAATGCCCTCAAGAGGGAAGCAACAGGGGTGCGCTGCTCCAAGGTGCTTTGGGCTGATGGGTAATCTTACCCTTCACAAAATGCTGTAAGAGAACAACCAGCACTACCAAAAGTTAATGAATAGCAATGATTACAGAGGTTAATATTACCAGTGTCAGATGTCCTCCTTTTAAACAGGCAGGTTGCAGAGGTAGCCAGAGGCAAAACACATTTTCAGCCATCAGGTGTGATGCAGAGGAATGAAGGTTCTTAAATACGTACAAATGGATGTCTAAGGTCAATCTGCAATCTACTGGGAACTTACTGCTGAAATTACTCAGCTGATCTACTAAAAAGTCTTTAAGAACAAGCAAACATTGCTGAAAGCAGTGTCTGATGATGCCTGCTGCATATTAATGCATTCAATGAACCCAAGAAAGTACTAAAAGGAAAGAAAACAATAACAATGTGCTGAGTATTATCTGAGCCTTCATCTGCAAGCAAGATAAAACACTGGTTCCATTCAAACTGCCTCATGTTTTGATTTACCACTGAAAAAGGCAGGCTCTACATCAGTTAGTTTTCCTGAGTGCTTTAACTAATCAAGTTTTAAATGAAAACATTTAAACAAGAAAGAAGAAAGTATGAAAATAAAACCCCATTATTTCACACGATGTAGAGTAGGAGAAATATATGTGCAAATAATACATGCAGGAAAACAGCATATTCTGTGCTGAGGGGAAATTGCCATTTTCCCCATCCACTGTGGGATGCAGCTCTTCCAGCCTAGCCTCATGCTGAGCAGTGAAGGTATTGCCATTTTCTAATCAAAAGTGTATGAAGAACAGACAGTTCAACATGATAGTTTTGCCCCATAGGTGGGGGTAGAAGAAGTAACAGTGTCTACTCAGACTCATGATGTCCTTATCAAAGTTTCAAAATTATTCAGAAGGAATACCCAGTTCCTGCATGCCTGCTCAAGTACACAACCACAATAGGCAGCAAAGACTGCCTTCCAACACAACCACTTCTGTATAAGCAAGTGAGAACACAACAGGTCTTACAGTATCTTGCAACTACCTAAGTGCTGGGTTTAGATTGATTTCACTTTAATGAACCATGATTTGAGAAATCACAGTTACAAAAATAGAAGACACACACAAAACAATAAAGAGTTGACTGCATATGTAGGAAGCAGCTCCCAGCTTCAAATACCAGACTCAATACCACTGGTTATCACCTTTGTTTACATTTAGCTTCTCAAAGAGCAAATTAAAAAGAATATTACTTGCTCTGACTAAGAAGGCTTGTCAGGACTGTTTGATTAACAAGCAGATCTAACAAGGCAGACATACAACCGGACAAGTCCATTTCTTTGTAAATACAGCAGGTAACTAACTCCATTCCTATGAGCAGCATTAGCTTGGTAGACATGACTTATGTAAATCAAAGATAATTCATATTATAATTCAAACTGTGTTCACATTCGTATTATAATTCATTATAAATATCTAACTACCACTGTTAATAGGCTTTCAAGAGGCATCTCAACAGAAGTGTGATTCACAGCTTCACAGAAATGCTGGCAGATGGATTTGCTACCACTGTAAATGCTGATAACTGTATTACTACTGAGAACAGCTTGCATGAAGGCAATGGATAGTAATATTAGATGAGTTTTCTACATCTAAAAAGGGTGAGATTTCTTCTTCTGAAGCCACTGCAAAAGTAAGAACCTCCTGGATCAGTTTCTAATTATCAGATTTTTTTGCCCCTTTTTGCAAGCTTACATTTGCTGCTAACAAGTCAACAAGCCACTGTGGTCTGTAAAAACAACTCTTGGAAAATGACACATCCGAAATTTTCAAACTTTTCTTAAATAAAAAATAAAAATAAATAATCATGCTAACCAAAGGTTTTGATTAAACCATACTGATTAAGCCCTGTAAGAAGTACAGACTGATAGATCACAAAGCAAAAAGGTCGTAAGAAAATTAAAGCCTTGTGTTCTGTTTTTTCTTCAAAAAACAAAATTAAGGCAATATGTCTTAGCACAAATGCATAAACATTTCTGCCATCCCTGTGTCAGGCAAATGCTCTGCAGCCCTTTGCACACCAGAACAATGGCTCATGAAGTGACAGAAATGGCACCATCCAAGAATCCCAGCAACATTAACACTGCAGTGTTTCCTGAAACCACTACAAGCCATAACAACTGTGGAGAAGGCAGCCTGAAATGCCATTTTGACTCCATCTGTGCAGCAACTGAACGGTGCACAAGAGGCAGTATTTGCTCCAACTCAGCAATGGCACATGGCTCTGCCACACAGCCCAAACCTTGCCAAAGCGCTGCCCAGACATCTACTGGAAAGAGGGGGGTGGGATTCAGCTCCTCTGATCTTAGCTAACTTTGTAAATTAACCAGTAATCCAAGCTCCTGCTACATTAAATGGGTCACCCAGGCATTCCAGAGACTAATTCATCCCCTTTTAAATAAGTGCCAGAGCTAGCTGGGTGCTTGTCCTAGCTATTCTCTTCTGAGTAATCGTGTACCCAATACATCTGCATATCTACTCTCTTGCTATAAAAATACAAGATACAAGCTGTCTGAGGTTGTTTCAGGGTTGGGTTTTTTCTTAATAGCACACTTATTGACACTCTCAGCTGCTACTTTTCCTGGAAATAAGACTTTCCTCTTCTGTGTCAAGTTGCACATCTTACAGCAGTTGAAAAAAGGAGAGCACCAGACAAGGGTATCCTTGTCTGCCTTGAAATAACTCTCCTACTTCCTTTTCCAAGATAAGAAACAACTGCATATAGGAGCATAGTAACCCACATGAAAGCTACCACTCTGTAAGGCAAAGCCTAACTGAAAATTCAAATAATTTCTACAGCTAGAAGAATCCACATGGACATAGCTTGGTGTAGCAATTCAGGTATGTTACAACCTGAGCAATGATGGGGTGCCATTGAGCTGTCCAAATAACATGCAAACTTTGTCTCTCATCCACAGACTAATCTCATGGTCACCTTTTTGCTCATCAAGTAATTATAAAACACAAACTACACCCTTTATTGACTTTCCTATGCTAGCCAGATTATTTTTAGCTGTAATCCCCATTATCTCCTCTCCCCATGTTCCCTTACATCAGCAGTGCAAATTTCATTCACTGAACAACTATTCTCCAGCCCTGCTCACGCATAAGTCCCCCTTCTTCGACACAGGGTTGCTCCGTCAGGCCCCTGCCAGCCACCCCACCTGTGCCTGCACTCCCTGCTTGCCCTTCCGACCACAGCCCAAGAAGGAGTCCCCAAAAGTCCAACCAGTTATAGACACAAGGCAAGATTGCAAGCCTCATTACACCTGTCTGATTCACCTTGAGTGGCTTTCTGCTGTGGATGCTGGTTTGAAGCCGGCTGCCCAGGAGCACAGGCAGTGAGTGAGGCTGAGCTCCAAGCAGATGAGAGCTTCTATGCTGCATGGCCCCATCCATCACAACCGCCTGGCTCTCCCCACAGCCTTGTCTCACCACATCACTTGGCTTTTGTGACCTGGCCTCTAGAACACGGGTAACATTTTCTACTACAATTACATGCCACAAATCTCTTGTACAATGAGAACTGAAGACATCTGAGCCAATGCCTGTGAGACAGCCAGATGGCCATGTTATCATTCTGTAGGTTTATGTGGGCTTCTCCCACTCACATCCTTGGACATCAAGTTCCTCTGCTCACCCCAACCAGCAGGAGCATCAAATTCTGCTATATTTCTTTATTCCTTCTGTGTCATGGCATCAAAACTAGCTTTGAATAGCTTTTTCTTGTACTGTAACAGTTTATTAAAGAAAACAAAATGATGCAGTGAATATGAACTATTTGTTAAGCAGAGATCACACTGAGGCTCTAAAATCAGACAGTAAATCAAGATTAGTTTTGCCCTGCAACATAACGTTATTTGTAGCTAGCTGCCCCCCTCTCCTCTGGAAAGGCTCTGAAGCTAAATACACTCTGACAAATGTGCTGTTGGATCTTTATTGCCCTAAAAATAGAGGCACAACTATGTACTAACCACCAGCCAAGAGGAGCAGAGGGACTCCATAGGTGATGCAAACCATCACACAATGGCAGTGTTCACATGAGTGGAGCAAGATGTTGCCTTCTAGTCCCTGCCTCCCTTTGTCCCTCACACTAGACCTTCCCCAATGATCTCAAACACTTGAACCTTGGTATAAGGGCCATCAGGCCCTTTTTAATTGGCATTAAGAATGACTCACCCAAAAGACAACTTTTCATGTATTTTGGAAGCCTGTCTTGCAGGGAGGGTTATCCAGCTTAACCCCCTTAACACCAGCTTAACTCCCCCAATGGGCTCTCTAGCAGATGCCAGCATCATGGGGAGATCCCGTGAGGGACTCTCTTTCCTGCAGCTTCTCTGACCGTTCCTGGCAGCTTATCTGCTGACCCAGGCAGACCCCATCACCGGCTGTCAGCAAGAACCCCACCCCAGACCACTGCTGCTCCCTGACACGCCCAATACTGCACAGTCCATCTCCAAATGTTCTATTACCTTACCAAAAATGTCTGAATGCATTTTCATGTAGGAACTCTACAGCAGCACAACGTCCAAGAGCCCAGCTCTCCTTCTCAAAAGTGCAAGGAGGGAGATTTATTTGTAGATATCAGGTATGCAAGTCAGAAATACAAGTCCCATCTTTCAGTTAAACAGCTAAACACGATAGCATTCCATAAGTATATCCATCTACTATCTTCCTTTCTTCAGCTAGCAATATCCCAATTCTGTATTTGCAAATTACATGCAAATTGCTGAATTTAGGCAATAAACTCCTTTGAACATGTGACACATTCTTGATCTTTACCAGCAAAACAGCTCCACCCTGTATTTTTTTACAGTGGTACAATTGAGAACCAAAATGAAGTTCACATTTTTCCATTTGGCTGAAAAGCACACCCTACAAATACGTAACAGAATAAAACACCATTATGAGGATGTAAAAAGGAAAAAAAAAGTTATGAGCTTTGAGAGTAGCTCAAACAACATGCTTAAATAAATGAAAATTAATTTACATTTCTTCTCCTCATCCATATCATCATTTTTGTGATGCTGGTTTTATTTGTTTTTCCTGTTAGAAGATCTTTTCTTTCAGGTGTTTATGAAGGCAGTAATAATGGCACAACAACTATAGATAAATATGCACAGAACAACATGAGTCAGCAATTTTTCAAACAAAATTTTTTTTTTTAATTCCAAAAGATACTAATCATTTCATTAGTGTTGTTGGAACTTTTAGAGAACTACTTATTCAGTCATTTAAAAGAAAGACAGAGGCAATTTGAAGAAATGAAAAGGCAAGGACAAACTTCTTTAGAATAGAGAACAAATAATGGAAAGAATAATATTCTTTGGGTATATAAAAGGTGGTTATAAAGATTTGGGATCAGCTGCTGGCCAGCCTCAACAAGAATAAATGAGAAATAAATCAGCTTGATTTTCAGTGATGAACTCTTCGCATAGATGTCAGAGAAAGCTTTCTAAGTAGTAAGACATCTAAGACCAAGTTGCTTTATAGGAAGCTTACATATATAGACAAATCGGCAAAAAAAGGCAATGTGGGAAGGAAATGACGTATGGTGCCAAAAGGAGACTGACTGTGCCAAAATAATACAAAAAATGGTTGTTGCAAGTGTCAGCAGGTTGGATCTGTTTTTACAGGAAATGGGAAAACGCAATCATTTCCAAATAAATAATGCATAGCTTACAACTAATGGCTTCGAAACTTTTTAATACTGCATTTGCTTTAAAATAGACTTTTCAGATTTAGCCTCCATTTTGAGGAAAAATCTTTATATAAATTCTCCATACACTCCTTTCAGAACTGTTTGGAAAATAACATCCATTAGCTGACTGTATAGGTCTGTATTTATAACTTTTTTTGTAACTAAAACTGATCTTCATGAGGAAGTCAGTGTTCTGTATGACATAGAGTATTTTGTTACTTTTCAGCCAAAAGCTAAGCTACCACTTCACAGCGTAGCACTTGCAGTTTTCTTTCCACAGTCTAGACAGGAGTGACTCCGTAACTAAGGTTTCCAAATCCTCTCATTTATAAAGCCTCAGTTCTAAAATTTCACAACTTTTTAACCGACAGCAACGACAACATCATTCTGACCAGGACTGTTAATCACCCTAAATGTTTGCTGCAGGATGCCCAGTAGTGTGAATCTTCCTCAAAATTGCCAAGGGTAGGGGGAGAAAGACAAAACCAGAAGTGGATGAAGGCTGATCTCACTGATGGTAAAATCCCCAGTGTTCAGTGGCATCAAGACTTCATCTAGGGAAATGATCAATTTTCCACTATCATAACTAGTTGAAAAATCAGGTTGTTTACTGCTGAATGCCACCTGTTACTGCCTGGCAAAGCATGTTCAAACAATTATACAGGGTATACTTAACACAACGAACATTTCTTCATTTACAAATCCAGAATCACTGTGATGAAGTGATATCATTATTCCCAGGTGGAGGGTGATGGAAAGATGGGTGACAAGGAATGCCAGGGAAAAGACAGATGGGTACATGGACAAGAAGGCTTGTCCTCGCAGAAAGGGAGAAATACAGAAGTACAGTAATCATGAAGCATCCTATCAAGGATTGCAGTTTACTTTCTGCCTTTTTTTAAAAAAAAAGACATATGTGAACTAATCTTTCTTTAGAAGGAAAAAAAATTAAGTCATGCAATCAGTGTTATTCAGGAAATCAAACTAGATGATGATAGTGATCACTTATGGCCTTGCAATTCATTAATTCTAAAACAACAACAACAAAAAAACCCAAACCAACAACAACAACAAAAAACAAACCACAAACCTGTCAAGCATCAACTTCATTTCTCTCTGTTTTTCTCCATGAAGTCCAAAGAACTTAAGAAACCTACCCTTCATCTCCTGGATTTTGCCATAAATCTACCTTTACTGATTCTACAAACATCTTGGAAATAAAAAAATCTTTTTATTTCCAACTTCTGTGAATAATCAAAACTTTGTTCAACACTATGGCTTTTATTCCAACACATATAAATAGCTTCTTGACTTGCACAAAACCTGAAACCACTTGAATCAATGAGCTATATATAGTCTGGATAAATACTGATTTTGAGATTCTGGGTATACAGCCAATCCTGTGCTATTTGCTAATACTTTGATCTAAATTCACATTATTTCAAGAAGAAATGAAAAATATTCTGGGGAAAACAAAGACAGCAGTAAAGAAATTACAATCTGTAAAAGCTAGAGTATATGTAAATTAGCTAAAAATTCAACTTGTTCTGAAAGTATTTCAGAAGACAGAAATAGATTTACCCTTATCACAAAATGAGACACAAATATCCACAAAGCTGTTACTTTGTTACTCCCACAGAATTCACTCTTGATTTCCAGAAACCTACCACTATATTCAGTGCATTTAACAGCATCAGTAGACAGCACTACAGTCTCACTGGGCGGGG